>CM016618.1:49330632-49858604 GCA_005393395.2 Gossypium australe | reverse complement strand
ATCAGATAAAGGAATATTAGTTAAATCTAAGTATACTCCTCCTTGAGCAACATTTCTTTTATTTAAATCATCTATTTTATAAGGTATAGGTATAGGCTGACTAGTTTCTCCTGGTGTTTCCAGTTTTATATCATTAGTAGCTATTTCTTCTATTTTATCACCTAATATTCTTGTTGTGTTTTCAACAATTTCGTGATTTTTATTAATAGATCTTAGACCATCATCTGTTTGAGGATCTGAGTCTAATTTTCTTTTACCATAAAGGTCTTTTTTATCTATTTCCCAAGGTTTAGGAACTATATAATTATCTGGATCTATGGGGTCGGTATCCATAGGTTCAGGAATTTCTATATTTTCTTCTGTTGAAGTTTCTTCTTCATCAGATTTATGGCTTGTAACATTAATATCCATATTATTAGAATTACTACTTTCTGTAGTTTCTAATATATAACTATCATTTTCATTATTATTAATAATATCATTATTACTATTATTATTATTATCATCATATTCTAACATATAATGATAATTATATTTTTCAAACAAATCTTTATGTTTTTCATAAAGTTCTTCTATTAATTTTAGATATTCAACTCTTTCAAGATTATCTTCCGTTTTAGAAAATTGGTTTTTCCAATGTTCTATCAAAGTTTTATAAGAGTCAAAATCATATTTTTCTTGTTTTTTATCCTTTTCTCTTTTTTCTTTTGTTTTTTCTTTTTTAATATTATTAATATTAGAAGATTCATCCGAAGACTCATCTTCTTCAGATAAAACTAATATATCATTACTATTACCGTAATATAAAGGTCCTAAATTTAAGTCTGATTCTATATTACTATTACTAATAACCTGATCTAATTTATTATTAACATCGGATAATAACTCTTTAGACTTGCTATTCAAATCTAAATTCGTTACTTCTCCCATATTATCTATTTTTTCTTCTACTTTACTAACCTTAGTATATAATCTATTAAAATATACAGACGTCATATCTATTAAACTATTGATACCTTTACTAAGAGCCGAAATATTATTTTCATTCTTAGAGTCTATATGCATAGTATGATTACAAGTTTTATCTTGATATAAACAATCCATTTTTTCCATTATTATTATCCCTGGTACCTAAAACCTTCTGTGTCTTAACGTCCTCTCAACGCCAACAACGTCCCACTCGGACTCAACGGCTACGAAGACTAACGACAGATATATGGGTTTTGAGATAATAACAGCGAAATAAACAGAATTGCAGATACAAAGATAGAAACTTACAATGATAACTACGATATGAGAACTCCAGAAATCGTTACTCCGGGGCTCCTCTGATAGGATATCTGATACCAATTTCTCGGGGGAGGGAGGTGTATGTGCACAAGCGGAAGGGTATATATCGTAGAATAATATTTCACTAGAAGAAAATAGATAATTTACAAAGAGAGATCAAGAAAGATTTCTTGATTTCTTAAGCAAAACTAAAAACTCTAATAAGCTATTCTAAAATCCGATTCAGGATTCGATCATCTTAAAACTCTAATAAACTATTCTAAAATCCGATTCAGGATTCGATGCCTTTTCCAGGCTACAACAATGCCTATTTATAGTGGAAAAAATGAACTCTAATTTAATTACAATTGAATTCCGAACAGTATGTTGATAAGAATGGCTTCATGATTTTTTCCACGTAGCCATCTTGATTTGTTTGCTTCCACCGTCTTCTATCAAAATTGTTGTGGTTGCTTCCACGTTTCAATTGCATTAAATGGTTGCTTCCATCATGCATGACATCATCTTTGTCTTTTGGTGGTTTCCTTCTTTTTAAGTCACCGCCAAAATTGAATGCATCTTCTTGCTTTCATTACTTGATGGTAACGGGTTGTTACATCAATAATTAAATTTCTTCCTTTTTTGGATTTTATCCTTCCTGGATATTTCTGAGATTCATCTCTTCGATTTCATCCAGGTGTAGGGATTCTGGTGAAGGTACTGGTGTGTTCCAGTGCTCCCACACTTCTCTGATTTCCGCTGTTAACGGATAATCTTCAATTTCCATTTCAGCTATTTTTGTTAATAGTGACATGGCTTCTTCGTTCTCGTGCCTCTGGGGATTTCCAGTGTCGTAGGCTAGGATTCTTCTACCGTCACTCCAGAACTCGAACGTGTTTTGTCGGAGTAGGAACTGAGCTTCCGCCATTAAATCAACTCCGGATTGGATTTGATAACGGAAATAATTTTTGTAACACTCGTCAATTGTTTTTGACAAATGCTCTTGATCTTCTTGGACCGCCAAGAGGGATCTTCCTCCAAGCATTTTATGAATAATCCATATTTGATATGGCTGATAAAATTTTTCTTTTTCAGCAATACCAATAAGGCTGTGTATTTTTATATAAAAATAGTAAACAAAATCATCTAAATTAACATAGTTTGTTAATCTAGATTTTACCATAGCCAGAAAATCTTTTAGTAAATGAAAAGAAAGATTTTGGACTGTTATTTCTTTAACAAATCCCCATTCAATACTGGTTATATCAAATGGATCATGATCAAGTCGAAATTTGATAGTAGGAATTTTTTCTCCTATATCATTTGTATAAACAAAAGCTTGCGAAAAATATTTAGAAAATGTTTCCGAAAATAGAGCTTGCTGGTTGCAAATGGCTCGATTTATTTTTGAAAATATATCAATAGGTAGAATTTGTCTACACTTGTTATATAGACATATTCTAAACATCTTATTAATAATAGGAGTATTTCTCCCTTTACTAATAAAATATTGAAATGTATCAAGAAGATTGTTTATCTCCTTAATATCCATATATTCGATTAGGATATCATCCCAATCTCGGTATAAAATAGATTTTAGTAATAATTCTTCAGATTTATTTTCTTCAGTTGTTTTTTCAACTAAGAATTCTGAGAATTGGGTAAGAGCTTTTCTGAAACTAGCCCTTTGTTCCAAAATATGGTTTTTCCATATCTTGTTTATGAAATGGTAATATTCTGGGGGTAAGCCTGGATTATAAAAATCCTTTAGATTCGAGAATTCAGAGTTTTGTTGGTTTTTCAACAAAGCATCTGCATATTTGAGAATTTCAGAATCGGTAGGAGGCTTTTGAGAAAATTGAGAATAATCCACCTGTGTTGGTGAATGTGATCCAATTGGTTGGTTTACCAATGGATATGGTAAATAATATCCCTGGTTAGGATAAAATTGTACCTGTGTTGGTGCAACCATAAATCCTTGTTTAGGAATTATTTTTGCAGGTGCAGCCATAAATCCTTGTTTAGGACTTATAGGTGATTTTCCCTTGTTGGGTTTTTTATGGACAGTTCTCCATCCATCATTTTCTTTTAGAGGTTGTTTACCTCTATCCATAAGGCCTGCTAAGAAAATCAGCAATCATATTGTTAGTACCTTTTATGTATATGACTTCGAAATTGAATTGGCATAATTCATTATACCATCTAATCCTTCTAGGTACTGTTTCTAAACTTTTATTAGTAAGAAACTGTTTGACAGCTTGATTATCGGTTTTAATAATAAAACTTTCTGGTGCTAAATATATTAGGAATTTTTTTATTCCTTTTTTTATTGCTAATAGTTCTTTTTCATAAATAGCATAATTAATTTCGCTTGGTTTAAACTTTCCAGAACTATATCCACAAATTAATTCTTCATTAGCTATTGTTTTAGCTTTTAATACACATCCCCAATTTCTTTCTGAGGCATCTGTTTCTAGAATTAATTTATCACCTTGTTTAGGTAAATAAACTTTTGGAATATAATTTATCTCAGACTTTATTTGTTTTATAATGTCTGAATCTTTGTTAGACCACTCAAAAGGCTTGTCCTTTTTGAGTTTTTCATATAACTCATCTAGTTTTTTAGACAAATTAGGGAAGAAATTTCTGCCATAATTAACAATTCCTAGAAATTGTTGAAGTTGTTTCTTATCAACAATTTTTTCTGGGAATTCTTTTATTTTAACAATAATATGATCTTGGAGTTTAAGACCATCAGATGATAATATTAATCCTAAGAATTCTATTTCGGTTTTTCCAATTCTATTTTCTTAGGGCTTAATATTATTCCATGTTTGATAAATTCTCTAGCTATAATATTTAGATGTTTTCTATGATTTTCCAGTGTTTCTGAAAAAATTAGAATATCATCTATATATACTACACAAAATTTTTTATATTTTTTGAATATAGAGTCCATCCATCTTTGGAAGACTTGAGGTGCATTACAAAGTCCAAATGGCATTACTCTCCATTGGTAATGACCATTAGGTGCACTAAAAGCTGTTAATGGTCTGGATTCTTCTGTTAACATGATTTGCCAGAAACCAGATTTGCAGTCAAACTTACTAAAATATTTTGCTTGTTTAGCTTGGTTTATTAAGACTTCCTTTCTTGGAATAAAATAACCATCAAAAATAGTATTTTGATTTAGTCTTTTATAATTAATAACCATCCTAGCTTTTCCTCTTTTTATTTCTGCATGGTTTCTTACCATGAAAGCAGGACTAGAATGTGGACTAGTAGTTTCTTCTATTAATCCTTTATCTAGTAATTCCTTTATTTGTATATCAAATTCATCTATATCTTGTTTAGTATAGATCATAGGTTTTACTCTAATAATTTTATTGGGGTTTTTCAATTTTATGGTACAATATCTAGGACTATTTTTCCATAATTTTAATGGTTCTTCACTAAAATTATTTTCTAATATCTTAAACAACCAGTGATTAGTATCTAGTTGTTTTATTTGTTCATTCTTAGGAGGTGTAAAGTCCTGATCACATATATATTTATGATTTTCTACTAAGGGTACTTCTACCGAAGTATTTTCAGTAGTTAGTACAACAAAATTTTTTTCTATGGAAAATGGTAGATGTTGATATATAAAATTATTACCTAACAATATATCTCCATGCATTTCATGAAAACATAATAATTTAGGAATTACAAATCTTACATTGTTTATGTAGATTGGTATATTTTTAGCTTTAAAAAGGATTAATGTTTCAATACCATTGACACCAACAGCTCTAATAGGATTTTTCATAAGTTCCCATTTTTCTGATGGAATAGCATTTTCTCTACAGCTACTGGTTGTAGCTCCAGTATCTAATAAAGCATTTAAAGAATATGTTTTATATTCTCTAAATTGAAATATAATTTCTATGTAAGTATAATATTTTCTTGATTGAAAATGTGAAAAGGTAATAATATCCTTTTTTCCCATTTTTATTTGTTGAATTATTGGTTTTTCTAAATGAACTGGTTTTAGTTCAATTAGATATTTATTTTCCCAATATTTCTTCGGTTTGAATTTACCATAAGGATCCTGTTTATCAATTTCCTTAGGCTTAGATATTTTATAATCATATGGATCTGGGGGTTCAATTTCCATAGGATCTTGTTTTTCTATCTTTTCTTCTGTTGAAGTTTCTTCTTCATCAGAATTTTTACTAGTAACATTAATATCTATATCCATATTATTAGAATTATTACTACCTTCTGTTTCTAATATATAATTATCACTTTCATTATCATTATCTTTATTACTATCTTTATTATCATCATATTCTAACATATAATGATAATTATATTTTTCAAACAATCTTTATGTTTTCATAAAGTTCTTCTATTAATTTAGATATTCAACTCTTTCAAGATTATCTTCCGTTTTAGAAAATTGGTTTTTCCAATGTTCTATCAAAGTTTTATAAGAGTCAAAATCATATTTTTCTTGTTTTTTATCCTTTTCTCTTTTTTCTTTTGTTTTTTTTTTTATATTATTATATTAGAAGATTCATCCAAGACTCATCTTCTCAGATAAAACTAATAACATTACTATTACCGTAATATAAAGGTCCTAAATTTAAGTCTGATTCTATATTACTATTACTAATAACCTGATCTAATTTATTATTAACATCGGATAATAACTCTTTAGACTTGCTATTCAAATCTAAATTCGTTACTTCTCCCATATTATCTATTTTTTCTTCTACTTTACTAACCTTAGTATATAATCTATTAAAATATACAGACGTCATATCTATTAAACTATTGATACCTTTACTAAGAGCCGAAATATTATTTTCATTCTTAGAGTCTATATGCATAGTATGATTACAAGTTTTATCTTGATATAAACAATCCATTTTTTCCATTATTATTATCCCTGGTACCTAAAACCTTCTGTGTCTTAACGTCCTCTCAACGCCAACAACGTCCCACTCGGACTCAACGGCTACGAAGACTAACGACAGATATATGGGTTTTGAGATAATAACAGCGAAATAAACAGAATTGCAGATACAAAGATAGAAACTTACAATGATAACTACGATATGAGAACTCCAGAAATCGTTACTCCGGGGCTCCTCTGATAGGATATCTGATACCAATTTCTCGGGGAGGGAGGTGTATGTGCACAAGCGGAAGGGTATATATCGTAGAATAATATTTCACTAGAAGAAAATAGATAATTTACAAAGAGAGATCAAGAAAGATTTCTTGATTTCTTAAGCAAAACTAAAAACTCTAATAAGCTATTCTAAAATCCGATTCAGGATTCGATCATCTTAAAACTCTAATAAACTATTCTAAAATCCGATTCAGGATTCGATGCCTTTTCCAGGCTACAACAATGCCTATTTATAGTGGAAAAAATGAACTCTAATTTAATTACAATTGAATTCCGAACAGTATGTTGATAAGAATGGCTTCATGATTTTTTCCACGTAGCCATCTTGATTTGTTTGCTTCCACCGTCTTCTATCAAAATTGTTGTGGTTGCTTCCACGTTTCAATTGTATTAAATGGTTGCTTCCATCATGCATGACATCATCTTTGTCTTTTGGTGGTTTCCTTCTTTTTAAGTCACCGCCAAAATTGAATGCATCTTCTTGCTTTCATTACTTGATGGTAACGGGTTGTCACATCAATAATTAAATTTCTTCCTTTTTTGGATTTTATCCTTCCTGGATATTTCTGAGATTCATCTCTTCGATTTCATCCAGGTGTAGGGATTCTGGTGAAGGTACTGGTGTGTTCCAGTGCTCCCACACTTCTCTGATTTCCGCTGTTAACGGATAATCTTCAATTTCCATTTCAGCTATCTTTTTTAATAACTGAATGGCTTCTTCATTTCTTTCTATCTGGGTTCTTCCAGTATCATAGGCTAAAATTCTTCGTCCATCGGTCCAGAACATATAAGTTGTTTGATGGAGAAGATGCTTCGCCATACTCATTAAATCAATTCCGGCTTGGATTTGATAATAGTTAAATTTATTATAACACTCATCAATGGTTTTTGACAAATGTTGTTGATCTTCTTCAACGCTGAAAGGGCTTTTCCCGAAAACATAGTATTTATATTCCAAATTTGATATGGCTGATAAAAATTTTCTTTTTCAGCTATACCAATAAAGCTGCTTATTTCAATATGAAAATAATAGACAAAATCGTCTATATCTATAAAATTTGATAGCCGGGATTTGACTATCGCTGGAAAGTCTTTTAATAAATCAAAAGAGAGATTTTGGACTGTTATTTCTTTAACAAATCCCCACTCAATACTGGTTATATCAAATGGCTCATGATTTAATCGAAATTTGATAGTAGGAATTTTTTCTCCTATATCATTTGTATAAACAAAAGCTGTGAAAAATATTTGAAAATGTTTCCGAAAATAGAGCTTGCTGGTTGCAAATGGCTCGATTTATTTTTGAAAATATATCAATAGGTAGAATTTGTCTACACTTGTTATATAGACATATTCTAAACATCTTATTAATAATAGGAGTATTTCTCCCTTTACTAATAAAATATTGAAATGTATCAAGAAGATTGTTTATCTCCTTAATATCCATATATTCGATTAGGATATCATCCCAATCTCGGTATAAAATAGATTTTAGTAATAATTCTTCAGATTTATTTTCTTCAGTTGTTTTTTCAACTAAGAATTCTGAGAATTGGGTAAGAGCTTTTCTGAAACTAGCCCTTTGTTCCAAATATGGTTTTTCCATATCTTGTTTATGAAATGGTAATATTCTGGGGGTAAGCCTGGATTATAAAAATCCTTTAGATTCGAGAATTCAGAGTTTTGTTGGTTTTTCAACAAAGCATCTGCATATTTGAGAATTTCAGAATCGGTAGGAGGCTTTTGAGAAAATTGAGAATAATCCACCTGTGTTGGTGAATGTGATCCAATTGGTTGGTTTACCAATGGATATGGTAAATAATATCCCTGGTTAGGATAAAATTGTACCTGTGTTGGTGCAACCATAAATCCTTGTTTAGGAATTATTTTTGCAGGTGCAGCCATAAATCCTTGTTTAGGACTTATAGGTGATTTTCCCTTGTTGGGTTTTTTATGGACAGTTCTCCATCCATCATTTTCTTTTAGAGGTTGTTTACCTCTATCCATGAGGCCTGCTAAGAAAATCAGCAAACATTAGTAAAAATAAATTTATTATTTTCTACTAATGGTATTTCTATAGAAGTGTTTTCTATAGATAATATAACCGATTTTTTATTAACAGTAAAGGGTAAATATTGATTTAGAAAATTATTACCTAATAATATGTCTCCATACATATCAGGTAAACATAATAATTTTGGAATTATAAATCTAACATTGTTTATGTAGATTGGTATATTTTTAGCTTTAAAATAGATAGTAGTTTTGCTACCATTTATTCCATTAATATTTATTATCTTTTTTACAGGTTTCCAATATTCTTCAGGAAGAATATCCTTCTTACAACTACTGGTTGTAGCTCCTGTATCTAATAAAGCATGTAAAGAATATTTTTTATAGTCCTTACCACATAATGTAATTTCAATGTATTTATTGAAATTTATATTATCAACTGAATAATGTATATCTTCCATTCTAGTGTTTCTAGAATTTCTACTTGGTGTAGTAGGAAAAATAGGAATATGAACTGTTTTCATACCTATTATTAATAAGATGTTTAGAATATGTCTATATAACAGGTGTAGACAAATTCTACCTATTGATATATTTTCAAAAATAAATCGAGCCATTTGCAACCAGCAAGCTCTATTTTCGGAAACATTTTCTAAATATTTTTCGCAAGCTTTTGTTTATACAAATGATATAGGAGAAAAATTCCTACTATCAAATTTCGACTTGATCATGATCCATTTGATATAACCAGTATTGAATGGGGATTTGTTAAAGAAATAACAGTCCAAAATCTTTCTTTTCATTTACTAAAAGATTTTCCGGCTATGGTAAAATCTAGATTAACAAACTATGTTAATTTAGATGATTTTGTTTACTATTTTTATATAAAAATACACAGCCTTATTGGTATTGCTGAAAAGAAAATTTTATCAGCCATATCAAATATGGATTATTCATAAAATGCTTGGAGGAAGATCCCTCTTGGCGGTCCAAGAAGATCAAGAGCATTTGTCAAAACAATTGACGAGTGTTACAAAAATTATTTCCGTTATCAAATCCAATCCGAGTTGATTTAATGGCGGAAGCTCAGTTCCTACTCCGACAAAACACGTTCGAGTTCTGGAGTGACGGTAGAAGAATCCTAGCCTACGACACTGGAAATCCCCAGAGGCACGAGAACGAAGAAGCCATGTCACTATTAACAAAAATAGCTGAAATGGAAATTGAAGATTATCCGTTAACAGCGGAAATCAGAGAAGTGTGGGAGCACTGGAACACACCAGTACCTTCACCAGAATCCCTACACCTGGATGAAATCGAAGAGATGAATCTCAGAAATATCCAGGAAGGATAAAATCCAAAAAAGGAAGAAATTTAATTATTGATGTGACAACCCGTTACCATCAAGTAATGAAAGCAAGAAGATGCATTCAATTTTGGCGGTGACTTAAAAAGAAGGAAACCACCAAAAGACAAAGATGATGTCATGCATGATGGAAGCAACCATTTAATACAATTGAAACGTGGAAGCAACCACAACAATTTTGATAGAAGACGGTGGAAGCAAACAAATCAAGATGGCTACGTGGAAAAATCATGAAGCCATTCTTATCAACATACTGTTCGGAATTCAATTGTAATTAAATTAGAGTTCATTTTTTTTCCACTATAAATAGGCATTGTTGTAGCCTGGAAAAGGCATCGAATCCTGAATCGGATTTAGAATAGTTTATTAGAGTTTTAAGATGATCGAATCCTGAATCGGATTTTAGAATAGCTTATTAGAGTTTTTAGTTTTGCTTAAGAAATCAAGAAATCTTTCTTGATCTCTCTTTGTAAATTATCTATTTTCTTCTAGTGAAATATTATTCAACGATATATACCCTTCCGCTTGTGCACATACACCTCCCTCCCCCGAGAAATTGGTATCAGATATCCTATCAGAGGAGCCCCGGAGTAACGATTTCTGGAGTTCTCATATCGTAGTTATCATTGTAAGTTTCTATCTTTGTATCTGCAATTCTGTTTATTTTGCTGTTATTATCTCAAAACCCATATATCTGTCGTTAGTCTTCGTAGCCGTTGAGTCCGAGTGGGACGTTGTTGGCGTTGAGAGGACGTTAAGACACAGAAGGTGTAACACCCCAAACCCGGCCCACAAGCCTTGACCGGATCTGGTATGTCACGGAGTAAAAACTTTTTGAAACGTTTTGAAAATTTCGTGTTCACAGTGGAAGTCCAAAAATATTGCGGAATTTGTAAAACAATGTTTGCTAAAACAAAAATAGTTTGGTTTGATAAACACGATGGGGTTGAAAACCTTTTTCTTTTCTTTTGAAACCATTTGATCATTTAGATTTTTATAAGTATCAGGGTTATTGATAACTTGGTAAAATTTTTTGCTACCCGATGGTAACATCTTTGAAAACGCGTACGAGTATTAATTTTTTTTTAAAACGTTGCTTTTACCAATTCGCTTAACAGTTCATAAGTTCGTTAGAAATAAGGTAAAAACTACTACTTAATCATACGAATAATAATAAAAGAATAAGAGGCCATATTACAACCCAATCGAATTTAGCAAATAGTAACTTTAATGGTACGAATAAGACTTCAAAACCGAAGAACAAGCATGGCCACCTCGAGTCCTCTCCGACTCCGTCTCCACGATCGACTCACCTGAAAAGATAGGGAAAGGGGTGAGTCACCAAGACTCAGTGCGTAGCTATAACACATGTCCCCACATATGGGCTTGGCCCATATTCACACAGTCCATACACATGAATATGTAATTATGAAATGAGTATGCAATTATGAAACCCAACCTAGCCATCCATACTCCATTTTCTACCCCGTGTGGTACCAAACCACTGGTGGTGCCAAACCACTGGTGACTCGAAGTCACAATATCCGTCAATACGTGTGGTGCCAAACCACTGGTGGTGCCAAACCACTGGTGACTTAAAGTCACGATATCCGTCAATACGTGTGGTGCCAAACCACTGGTGACCGAGGTCACAAATGTGATACCAAATCACTGGAGGTGCCAAACCTCTGGTGTCCGAAGACACAAATCGAATGATGGGGCCAACCCATCGTGTGATACCAAATCACTGGCGTCGATCCCGTATCTCAAATGTGGGGCCAACCCACGGTGGTACTAAGCCACAGGGACGAGACGCTATGAGGTGCCAAACCTCTAGAGGTACCAAACCTCTGGTGACCGTAGTCACAATGTGTTACCAAAACACTGGTGTCCGTCGACACGAATATCATTGCCCCCTCCACTCAATTAATCCCACCATCATCATGCTTACATAAAAAGTATCATGATCCCATATATCATGCATTTGTATATAGCATAGCATTTAACAGCATATGATGGCATACACAACATATATCATAGATCGAGTATTAGGGGACTTACCCGAAAACCAAGCTTATGCCCACAAGGCACGATACTACATGATAAGTGATAAAATATCATTATAACAACCATTTATACTAATAAAGTGTGTAAGAACTTACACACCTGATCGAACGATCACCCACCTTGGGTATCCAACATCTCAGCCCTTATTTCGGCTAACATGCACAACATGTATATTTACAATAACATACATAAACCAGCAAGAGAACAGTGCGATAACTACGCACCTGACTTTAGCGAGATCGAATCTAACAGCAACTAAAATCCCGAAAGCTTTTGTTACTCCTATCGTTTTGCTCCTAGAACACATAACCGAAATCGGTCACACTTAGTACCAAAAACATGGCCTTAGGCCGAATACCATAAGTCATTTACCTAGCTTATTTTGATCCCGAAACACCACTCGATCTTGTTGATTAGCTCTCGAAGTTATCGAAGGTCCTACTAAAATATTGTTAGAATCAACTATTACACAAAACTATGAGCAAAGGCCCTTGGCCGAATATGATGCTTACCATTTCCTTGAATAGTCGAAACCAATAGGCTCCTTTATGCTTCTTAACACTAGCTACACACAACAGAGCACATTATTAAAGCCTTATTCACATTCGGCCACCCCTAAAACCAAGGTCAACATTCGGTTATCAAGACTCAAAATATAGCATATAGCCGAAAGTTATTAGCCACTTACCTTGCTCGACAAAGTCCCGAAACTACTACCTACTCTTATGGTGTCGAAAACCCTACCAAACAACCTTGTTAGAAACGGCTCAACAATAAACTAGATAGAGTGGCCCTTGGCCGAATATACATTTACTTACTTATGAATATTTCGAACCCCTGAAAGAATCCTTTATGCTCCTTGGTGTTGGCACTATATAGGCACCCACAGAGAATCAACTTCTAGATCCAAAGAGAAGAACTTCGGCACTTTAATGGGAAGGAAGAAACACAAAAGTGGAGGGAGTTTAATGCCTAAAGATCCGGCCACTAGATTAAGGTTTTGGCTCTCACAAAAGATACAATTGGTACCAAAAAAAGGAGATTCGGCCTCAAGGTTACACCAAAAGAACAAGTAGAGAGGACTACAATATTCGGCAAGGATAGAAAACAATAACAAAAAAAAAATCAGCACCTATTCCCCAAAAGACCGAAATTCAAGCACCATCCAAAGGACCCTTGGCCATACTCCTAATTCGGCTGAACGAAAATGTAAAGGAAAGAAAAACAAATCCTCAATTTTGGCCATGTTTCAATCGGCCATACTCCTACCCATCTTTCTTGAAAATTTCCATCACCACAATCCATAAAGCATTGTTTAATCCTTCATCCAAGAATAAAAAAAAAATGATCAACCCAAGGCATACCCAATTCCAACGGCAGGCTTTGTTCCCCTCACCACAACAACAAAGAAAATTCCTTAATAATTAGCATGCTTAACACCATTTGAAATTTCAAATCAAATTTAACAAATTCCCATGCATAAAAATAATAATACTTATAATTCCTCTATCTTCCAAAAGAATAAAAATAAAAAAAAATAAAAGTTAATGGCCATGCTTCCCTAGGCCGGCCACGCATATAACCTTCCCAAGGCCAAAATTCATCCATGCATAACTAGTAATAATAATAATATTATTATTCCATCATTCTTTATTAATAAAATAAACTAAAAATACAACCCATCCTTTAATAAAAATAATAACACATTATTTAGTAAAAATAATAAAATTATCCCATACATAAAAAAAAAATCCCCATATCTCACGCATATAATAGTAATAATAATAAATTAAAATAAAACTATCCCATCTTTTATCCATCTTCTCATACATATAAAAATAAAACACAATAAATTTAAAACAACCCCATCATCATAAATAATAATAATAAAATATCCTAAGACAAACCCAACTCCCCACGGTCAAAGCTCTCTCTTTTTGCTAACTTCTAACCCACAAACAATAAAATATACTACATAAAAAAAAAATGTAGTTCATTATCATAGAAAGTTTAAACATGTTGGAAACAAAGAAAAACCCAAGCATGAGTTTCGGCCATGCTTACTAAAACCAAGGCCGGCCACATGCTCCTATTCCCCAAGACCAAGACCATGCTTTTAAAAATAATAAAACTAATAATACACAAGCAAACAAAGTCTTCCATTCTTTCAAAACCATTAAAAATAATAAAACCCTTTAATAATAAAAAAAATATAACAATAAAATGCTAAGCTTTCATGCCCAAGGCTGCACGTTTTTCCTTCCCCAAAGCAAAACTCTTTCTTACAATTGAAAATAATAATAAAATGTCCAGCACCCAGCAGCTTTTGGAAACCATAAGCAAAACAAAATAAAATAATAATAAAAAAAATTTAAAATCCCACGCGTGCATGGGACATGCAAAAACTACCCACGTCTGCAAGAAGGAAAAATAAAATTCCCTAGACGCTGCCCCCAAGTCTCGAACCCGAGACCTGGGGAAGAGTCCTCAAGCTTCCTGCCATTCGTTCCCTTGTGTAATTCATGCCAACATTGTTTCAAAATTTCTTTTAAACCATTCCTTGCTAGCACTTTCATGGAGTAGCGCTAAAACAAAAACAAACACCTCATGTGCGACCCTCAGGACTCGAACACGAGTCTTCTCAGTCGCATTGCACAAGCAAGGTCCTTAACCACTCGGCCAGCTTAAATTTCATGACATGATGCATTGCGAATTTCTTTTAAACCCTAATTCACTGGCGCTTTATGTTCTAGCGCTTAAAAGAAAATAAAACGCCTTATATGCTAACCTCAGGACTCGAACGCCTGTCCTCTTGGAGCTCCCCTGGCCGTAGGTGCCTCAACCACTATGCTACTGGTGCGCTGATGTCCAAATCCCGCCACAATTTATTTTAAAACATCCTTCAAAGCAGCGCCCTTTTTTCAAAATAAAAAGGTTTATGCCGCACCCGAAGCTCGAACCCCTGACCAATTCTGATGCCGAATCTTAAGTGGCACACGAAAGCCACTTGGCTACCCGGACTTTCACGTCCATAAATTCACAAAAATTATTATTAAGGCCTCTTCAACCAATTCCCACTTTTAACCCTCAAATTTTCAAAATTTCTAAAATAGCCCCTTTTTATCCCCGAGCTTTAATAACCCCTAAAACTCATCAAAACAATTCTTAAAGCCTATCGACTCGTAAATTTGGCTACAATGCGCAGCCCCTAATTTAGGATATTACAAATCTACCCCCCTTAAAACAATTTCGTCCTCGAAATTGCTTACAAACGATCATCCGTACATTCCAATTCACCGCACCATGCTTAAGCTGCGCACTCTGATACAACAAAACTAACACATTTCTTAAATACTATCTCGAGATTCGTATTCAAGGTTCCATACTCCACTCGCCGTCATAATATCTTCCACACTAAGCACACGGACAGCTCTGATTTCCCGTAGCTGGCTTAATTACACGAGCAAAATTTCAATCCTTAGTCTTTTCCGAAGACCCTCAGATGATTCAGACGGTCCAAAATTTCTCCTACCTCGGTTCCTATTCTCATTTCTGTTTTGCCTCATCGAGTCCTTAATCCATTCAGCTATCTTAGCTTTTTCAACTAACACCGCGAACTCCCGTTCCTGACGAGGAGCTAACAATAATCTTAGGTCGTCCCTTAATCCGTCCTCAAACCGGACACATCGTTCATGCTCCGAAGCAACTACCCCTCGAGCATATCGACTTAACCTTAGGAATTCCGCTTCGTATTCCGCCACGGACTTATTCCCTTGAACCAGCCCCAAAACGCATTCCTCTGAGCATCAATGTAGTGAGTACCGACATACTTCTTCTGGTATGCCGTCTTGACATACTCCCAAGTGAGGTCTTCAGCCGTGACACTCTCTCGAACCGTGAGCCACCATTGATACGCCACGTCGCGCAATAGTGCCGCCATTCCTTTCACTTTTTCCTCAGGGCTCAGATTGAGCTCATCCATAACTCACTTGGTTGCTTTCAACCAATATTCAGCCTTACTGGGTGCCACACCGGATACATCACGGAACAACTCCGCTCCATTGGCTCGAAGTCGCTCGGGAACAGATTTTCGAGCTCTCATATTTCTCCTTCTCCAACCACCATCTCTAAAACTCGCAGCACAATACAGCATTATCCCTCTCTGATCTTGCTGCTCATTATCAAGGGTTGGTGGTGGAGGTGATACCTTATTATCAACCCTTGACCCGATCTAACGAGTTCCGAAACGGCCATTCCGCCTCGACCACACCATCTATCTCTTATCGCGTAATCTAACTTGAAAAGTTTTATGCATTTGTTCCACTGATTAATCGCGAACAAATTTTATGAAATAAAGTATTTAGAAGTGGTTCTTTCGATCACACAAAGGTTCAATTCAAGTTCACTATTCTAATACAGAGAGTCGCATTCATGCTCATAAACAGAGACATATTCATATCACCTCAATAGTCAGAGGTACTTACCCGTGCGGATCGGTGCCGGAGACTTGGTGCCATGCTGTTTAAAACAAACCATTTTCATAACATAAAAGACTATTAAGAAAACATTTTTGGGCCTTGGGCCCCCGCAGCCGAGTTTTGAACCAGGCTCTGATACCAACTTGTAACACCCCAAACCCGGCCCACAAGCCTTGACCGGATCTGGTATGTCACGGAGTAAAAACTTTTTGAAACGTTTTGAAAATTTCGTGTTCACAGTGGAAGTCCAAAAATATTGCGGAATTTGTAAAACAATGTTTGCTAAAACAAAAATAGTTTGGTTTGATAAACACGATGGGGTTGAAAACCTTTTTCTTTTCTTTTGAAACCATTTGATCATTTAGATTTTTATAAGTATCAGGGTTATTGATAACTTGGTAAAATTTTTTGCTACCCGATGGTAACATCTTTGAAAACGCGTACGAGTATTAATTTTTTTTTAAAACGTTGCTTTTACCAATTCGCTTAACAGTTCATAAGTTCGTTAGAAATAAGGTAAAAACTACTACTTAATCATACGAATAATAATAAAAGAATAAGAGGCCATATTACAACCCAATCGAATTTAGCAAATAGTAACTTTAATGGTACGAAATAAGACTTCAAAACCGAAGAACAAGCATGGCCACCTCGAGTCCTCTCCGGCTCCGTCTCCACGATCGACTCACCTGAAAAGATAGGGAAAGGGGTGAGTCACCAAGACTCAGTGCGTAGCTATAACACATGTCCCCACATATGGGCTTGGCCCATATTCACACAGTCCATACACATGAATATGTAATTATGAAATGAGTATGCAATTATGAAACCCAACCTAGCCATCCATACTCCATTTTCTACCCCGTGTGGTACCAAACCACTGGTGGTGCCAAACCACTGGTGACTCGAAGTCACAATATCCGTCAATACGTGTGGTGCCAAACCACTGGTGGTGCCAAACCACTGGTGACTTAAAGTCACGATATCCGTCAATACGTGTGGTGCCAAACCACTGGTGACCGAGGTCACAAATGTGATACCAAATCACTGGAGGTGCCAAACCTCTGGTGTCCGAAGACACAAATCGAATGATGGGGCCAACCCATCGTGTGATACCAAATCACTGGCGTCGATCCCGTATCTCAAATGTGGGGCCAACCCACGGTGGTACTAAGCCACAGGGACGAGACGCTATGAGGTGCCAAACCTCTGGAGGTACCAAACCTCTGGTGACCGTAGTCACAATGTGTTACCAAAACACTGGTGTCCGTCGACACGAATATCATTGCCCCCTCCACTCAATTAATCCCACCATCATCATGCTTACATAAAAAGTATCATGATCCCATATATCATGCATTTGTATATAGCATAGCATTTAACAGCATATGATGGCATACACAACATATATCATAGATCGAGTATTAGGGGACTTACCCGAAAACCAAGCTTATGCCCACAAGGCAACGATACTACATGATAAGTGATAAAATATCATTATAACAACCATTTATACTAATAAAGTGTGTAAGAACTTACACACCTGATCGAACGATCACCCACCTTGGGTATCCAACATCTCAGCCCTTATTTCGGCTAACATGCACAACATGTATATTTACAATAACATACATAAACCAGCAAGAGAACAGTGCGATAACTACGCACCTGACTTTAGCGAGATCGAATCTAACAGCAACTAAAATCCCGAAAGCTTTTGTTACTCCTATCGTTTTGCTCCTAGAACACATAACCGAAATCGGTCACACTTAGTACCAAAAACATGGCCTTAGGCCGAATACCATAAGTCATTTACCTAGCTTATTTTGATCCCGAAACACCACTCGATCTTGTTGATTAGCTCTCGAAGTCATCGAAGGTCCTACTAAAATATTGTTAGAATCAACTATTACACAAAACTATGAGCAAAGGCCCTTGGCCGAATATGATGCTTACCATTTCCTTGAATAGTCGAAACCAATAGGCTCCTTTATGCTTCTTAACACTAGCTACACACAACAGAGCACATTATTAAAGCCTTATTCACATTCGGCCACCCCTAAAACCAAGGTCAACATTCGGTTATCAAGACTCAAAATATAGCATATAGCCGAAAGTTATTAGCCACTTACCTTGCTCGACAAAGTCCCGAAACTACTACCTACTCTTATGGTGTCGAAAACCCTACCAAACAACCTTGTTAGAAACGGCTCAACAATAAACTAGATAGAGTGTCCCTTGGCCGAATATACATTTACTTATGAATATTTCGAACCCCTGAAAGAATCCTTTATGCTCCTTGGTGTTGGCACTATATAGGCACCCACAGAGAATCAACTTCTAGATCCAAAGAGAAGAACTTCGGCACTTTAATGGTGAAGGAAGAAACACAAAAGTGGAGGGAGTTTAATGCCTAAAAGATCCGGCCACTAGATTAAGGTTTTGGCTCTCACAAAAGATACAATTGGTACCAAAAAAAGGAGATTCGGCCTCAAGGTTACACCAAAAGAACAAGTAGAGAGGACTACAATATTCGGCAAGAGGTATTAGAAAACAATAACAATAAAAAAAAATCAGCACCTATTCCCCCAAAAGACCGAAATTCAAGCACCATCCAAAGGACCCTTGCCCATACTCCTAATTCGGCTGAACGAAAATGTAAAGGAAAGAAAAACAAATCCTCAATTTTGGCCATGTTTCAATCGGCCATACTCCTACCCATCTTTCTTGAAAATTTCCATCACCACAATCCATAAAGCATTGTTTAATCCTTCATCCAAGAATAAAAAAAAAATGATCAACCCAAGGCATACCCAATTCCAACGGCAGGCTTTGTTCCCCTCACCACAACAACAAAGAAAATTCCTTAATAATTAGCATGCTTAACACCATTTGAAATTTAAAATCAAATTTAACAAATTCCCATGCATAAAAATAATAATACTTATAATTCCTCTATCTTCCAAAAGAATAAAAATAAAAAAAAATAAAAGTTAATGGCCATGCTTCCCTACGCCGGCCACGCATATAACCTTCCCAAGGCCAAAATTCATCCATGCATAACTAGTAATAATAATAATATTATTATTCCATCATTCTTTATTAATAAAATAAACTAAAAATACAACCCATCCTTTAATAAAAATAATAACACATTATTTAGTAAAATAATAATAAAATTATCCCATACATAAAAAAAAATCCCCATATCTCACGCATATAATAGTAATAATAATAAATTAAAATAAAACTATCCCATCTTTTAATCCATCTTCTCATACATATAAAAATAAAACACAATAAATTTAAAACAACCCCATCATCTAATAAATAATAATAATAAAATATCCTAAGACAAACCCAACTCCCCACGGTCAAAGCTCTCTCTCTTTTTGCTAACTTCTAACCCACAAACAATAAAATATACTACATAAAAAAAAATGTAGTTCATTATCATAGAAAGTTTAAACATGTTGGAAACAAAGAAAAACCCAAGCATGAGTTTCGGCCATGCTTACTAAAACCAAGGCCGGCCACATGCTCCTATTCCCCAAGACCAAGACCATGCTTTTAAAAATAATAAAACTAATAATACACAAGCAAACAAAGTCTTCCATTCTTTCAAAACCATTAAAAATAATAAAACCCTTTAATAATAAAAAAAATATAACAATAAAATGCTAAGCTTTCATGCCCAAGGCTGCACGTTTTTCCTTCCCCAAAGCAAAACTCTTTCTTACAATTGAAAATAATAATAAAATGTCCAGCACCCAGCAGCTTTTGGAAACCATAAGCAAAACAAAATAAAATAATAATAAAACAAATTTAAAATCCCACGCGTGCATGGGACATGCAAAAACTACCCACGTCTGCAAGAAGGAAAAATAAAATTCCCTAGACGCTGCCCCCAAGTCTCGAACCCGAGACCTGGGGAAGAGTCCTCAAGCTTCCTGCCATTCGTTCCCTTGTGTAATTCATGCCAACATTGTTTCAAAATTTCTTTTAAACCATTCCTTGCTAGCACTTTCATGGAGTAGCGCTAAAACAAAAACAAACACCTCATGTGCGACCCTCAGGACTCGAACACGAGTCTTCTCAGTCGCATTGCACAAGCAAGGTCCTTAACCACTCGGCCAGCTTAAATTTCATGACATGATGCATTGCGAATTTCTTTTAAACCCTAATTCACTGGCGCTTTATGTTCTAGCGCTTAAAAGAAAATAAAACGCCTTATATGCTAACCTCAGGACTCGAATGCCTGTCCTCTTGGAGCTCCCCTGGCCGTAGGTGCCTCAACCACTATGCTACTGGTGCGCTGATGTCCAAATCCCGCCACAATTTATTTTAAAACATCCTTCAAAGCAGCGCCCTTTTTTCAAAATAAAAAGGTTTATGCCGCACCCGAAGCTCGAACCCCTGACCAATTCTGATGCCGAATCTTAAGTGGCACACGAAAGCCACTTGGCTACCCGGACTTTCACGTCCATAAATTCACAAAAATTATTATTAAGGCCTCTTCAACCAATTCCCACTTTTAACCCTCAAATTTTCAAAATTTCTAAAATAGCCCCTTTTTATCCCCGAGCTTTAATAACCCCTAAAACTCATCAAAACAATTCTTAAAGCCTATCGACTCGTAAATTTGGCTACAATGCGCAGCCCCTAATTTAGGATATTACAGAAGGTTTTAGGTACCAGGGATAATAATAATGGAAAAAATGGATTGTTTATATCAAGATAAAACTTGTAATCATACTATGCATATAGACTCTAAGAATGAAAATAATATTTCGGCTCTTAGTAAAGGTATCAATAGTTTAATAGATATGACGTCTGTATATTTTAATAGATTATATACTAAGGTTAGTAAAGTAGAAGAAAAAATAGATAATATGGGAGAAGTAACGAATTTAGATTTGAATAGCAAGTCTAAAGAGTTATTATCCGATGTTAATAATAAATTAGATCAGGTTATTAGTAATAGTAATATAGAATCAGACTTAAATTTAGGACCTTTATATTACGGTAATAGTAATGATATATTAGTTTTATCTGAAGAAGATGAGTCTTCGGATGAATCTTCTAATATTAATAATATTAAAAAAGAAAAAACAAAAGAAAAAAGAGAAAAGGATAAAAAACAAGAAAAATATGATTTTGACTCTTATAAAACTTTGATAGAACATTGGAAAAACCAATTTTCTAAAACGGAAGATAATCTTGAAAGAGTTGAATATCTAAAATTAATAGAAGAACTTTATGAAAAACATAAAGATTTGTTTGAAAAATATAATTATCATTATATGTTAGAATATGATGATAATAATAATAGTAATAATGATATTATTAATAATAATGAAAATGATAGTTATATATTAGAAACTACAGAAAGTAGTAATTCTAATAATATGGATATTAATGTTACAAGCCATAAATCTGATGAAGAAGAAACTTCAACAGAAGAAAATATAGAAATTCCTGAACCTATGGATACCGACCCCATAGATCCAGATAATTATATAGTTCCTAAACCTTGGGAATAGATAAAAAAGACCTTTATGGTAAAAGAAAATTAGACTCAGATCCTCAAACAGATGATGGTCTAAGATCTATTAATAAAAATCACGAAATTGTTGAAAACACAACAAGAATATTAGGTGATAAAATAGAAGAAATAGCTACTAATGATATAAAACTGGAAACACCAGGAGAAACTAGTCAGCCTATACCTATACCTTATAAAATAGATGATTTAAATAAAAGAAATGTTGCTCAAGGAGGAGTATACTTAGATTTAACTAATATTCCTTTATCTGATTATGAAAAAACAATCGATGATTGGGCACAGTCTATGACTATTGTTGTAAACAACAATAGTACAGTTTGGACAAAAGAAAAGTTTTTAAACTACTTTGTTGGAACCTTTCAGGGAGATGTTCTTCAATTTCTCAGAAGATGGGAAGAATCTGAGAAAGGAAGAGAACAAAAAAGTCAGCTTATTAATCAAATAAGCACCCCTAAAGATTTGTTAAAAGGATTAACCTCAATTCTAAAAACAGAATTTTGTGGTTATTCTAATAAAAAAGATCAAGATAGCCAAGCCAGTTACATCTTGTCTAAATTAAAATTATGTGATATTAAATATTTAGAAGAATTTTCTAAAAAATTTCTTCATGAATATCAAAAGTTAAAAAATGATAGCATAGATCATTGGAAAAACCAATATTTTCATAAATTACCACCACCTTGGGATGAAATTTGCATAAACAAATATGCTTCTTTCATTATCAAATGTAGTAATGATAATAAAACAGATATTAATAATATTGATACTATAGGTAATAGAATTAATTTTGCGAAAGAAAGAATTATATTACACTGTTTACAGAGTAAAGCGGCTAAACAAGTCAAAAATAAATTGAGTCATAGATACTGTACAAAATTGTTAGAAGGTGAATGGGAGTTTGGTTGTAACTCTATACGTTCAAAACCTTATAAAAAACATAAAAGAAATAAAAAATATAAGTTAGCTAGATGGAAACCTAGTAATAAAAATATTAGTAATAATAATAATAATAATAGGAGAAAGTTTGTTAGAAGAAAAACTTCTGATAAGACTAAAAAACAAATTTGTAAGTGTTTTATTTGTGATGAAGAAGGTCATATAGCAACAAATTGTCCTAACAAAGGCAAAAATGCTAGAAAGATTATTAAAAACCTTGAAGAACAAGATCTAGAAATATGTTTTAGTGAGGAAACAAATCCTACTGAGATATTATATGAGTTATTATCAGAAACAGAGTCTGATACAGATTCTGATGAATACATCTTTATGTTGGGAAATAGTTCTAATAAACAATTAGAAGAAATTCCTAATTCTGAACAACAGGATATTAAGTTAGGAAATATAATCGGAGAAGAAATTGATTTCTCTGATGATATAATTGAAAAAATTAATAAAAATCATATTTCTAAAGAAGAAATTTACAAAATTTCTAAGTTTAAATATGGTCAAAAAGACACATAGAAAAAATTAGCGGTAATACAGTCGCTAAAGATACCAAAGGAGGATTAACAGAAATCCCTTTATTTACCAAAGAAAAAATAAAAAGGATTAGAAAAAATTATCCTCAGGTTAGATATATACATCTAGGAGTCATTATGATAACAATTAGAGCTTTATTTAGAAGAGGTCATGATGTTCCTATCCTAGCAGTATTATTAGATAAAAGATTTGAAAATCCAATAAAAGCACTTATTGGAGGAATTCAATCTAATTTACATACAGGTGTTATAGGATTCAAAGTTAAACCAAATTACTTTATCTCTATAACAGACCCTCTAATAGAAGAGTGTCTATGCCTTAGAATTCAAACAAAAAATTCTGATATTAGTGATTTAGCAGAAGATTTAGCAATCAGCTGGACTTCTATTAATGAATATACTAATACAGCAGAGGTTGAAATAAAAGAAATAAATAATAAAATTATTGAGCTTTTTGAGCCCAATAAATTTACTACAGAAATTCAACCAAAGCTATTACATTCAAAAGACTGGATAATCGATAAAACCAATAATGCTAGTACTTCTAAACCAGTAAGTACTATTGAATACATGTCATCTGGTGACAAATTATATTTCAGAAATAATCTGATTACTAATACAGATGATAATTTAGTATTACCCTCTAGTTCTCAACCAGAGGAAGAAGAGGATAATGAAAGTACATCTACACCAATAGGTATGAAAACAGTTCATATTCCTATTTTTCCTACTACACCAAGTAGAAATTCTAGAAACACTAGAATGGAAGATATACATTATTCAGTTGATAATATAAATTTCAATAAATACATTGAAATTACATTATGTGGTAAGGACTATAAAAAATATTCTTTACATGCTTTATTAGATACAGGAGCTACAACCAGTAGTTGTAAGAAGGATATTCTTCCTGAAGAATATTGGAAACCTGTAAAAAAGATAATAAATATTAATGGAATAAATGGTAGCAAAACTACTATCTATTTTAAAGCTAAAAATATACCAATCTACATAAACAATGTTAGATTTATAATTCCAAAATTATTATGTTTACCTGATATGTATGGAGACATATTATTAGGTAATAATTTTCTAAATCAATATTTACCCTTTACTGTTAATAAAAAATCGGTTATATTATCTATAGAAAACACTTCTATAGAAATACCATTAGTAGAAAATAATAAATTTATTTTTACTAATGTTTGCTGATTTTCTTAGCAGGCCTCATGGATAGAGGTAAACAACCTCTAAAAGAAAATGATGGATGGAGAACTGTCCATAAAAAACCCAACAAGGGAAAATCACCTATAAGTCCTAAACAAGGATTTATGGCTGCACCTGCAAAAATAATTCCTAAACAAGGATTTATGGTTGCACCAACACAGGTACAATTTTATCCTAACCAGGGATATTATTTACCATATCCATTGGTAAACCAACCAATTGGATCACATTCACCAACACAGGTGGATTATTCTCAATTTTCTCAAAAGCCTCCTACCGATTCTGAAATTCTCAAATATGCAGATGCTTTGTTGAAAAACCAACAAAACTCTGAATTCTCGAATCTAAAGGATTTTTATAATCCAGGCTTACCCCCAGAATATTACCATTTCATAAACAAGATATGGAAAAACCATATTTTGGAACAAAGGGCTAGTTTCAGAAAAGCTCTTACCCAATTCTCAGAATTCTTAGTTGAAAAAACAACTGAAGAAAATAAATCTGAAGAATTATTACTAAAATCTATTTTATACCGAGATTGGGATGATATCCTAATCGAATATATGGATATTAAGGAGATAAACAATCTTCTTGATACATTTCAATATTTTATTAGTAAAGGGAGAAATACTCCTATTATTAATAAGATGTTTAGAATATGTCTATATAACAAGTGTAGACAAATTCTACCTATTGATATATTTTCAAAAATAAATCGAGCCATTTGCAACCAGCAAGCTCTATTTTCGGAAACATTTTCTAAATATTTTTCGCAAGCTTTTGTTTATACAAATGATATAGGAGAAAAAATTCCTACTATCAAATTTCGACTTGATCATGATCCATTTGATATAACCAGTATTGAATGGGGATTTGTTAAAGAAATAACAGTCCAAAATCTTTCTTTTCATTTACTAAAAGATTTTCCGGCTATGGTAAAATCTAGATTAACAAACTATGTTAATTTAGATGATTTTGTTTACTATTTTTATATAAAAATACACAGCCTTATTGGTATTGCTGAAAAAGAAAAATTTTATCAGCCATATCAAATATGGATTATTCATAAAATGCTTGGAGGAAGATCCCTCTTGGCGGTCCAAGAAGATCAAGAGCATTTGTCAAAAACAATTGACGAGTGTTACAAAAATTATTTCCGTTATCAAATCCAATCCGGAGTTGATTTAATGGCGGAAGCTCAGTTCCTACTCCGACAAAACACGTTCGAGTTCTAGAGTGACGGTAGAAGAATCCTAGCCTACGACACTGGAAATCCCCAGAGGCACGAGAACGAAGAAGCCATGTCACTATTAACAAAAATAGCTGAAATGGAAATTGAAGATTATCCGTTAACAGCGGAAATCAGAGAAGTGTGGGAGCACTGGAACACACCAGTACCTTCACCAGAATCCCTACACCTGGATGAAATCGAAGAGATGAATCTCAGAAATATCCAGGAAGGATAAAATCCAAAAAAGGAAGAAATTTAATTATTGATGTAACAACCCGTTACCATCAAGTAATGAAAGCAAGAAGATGCATTCAATTTTGGCGGTGACTTAAAAAGAAGGAAACCACCAAAAGACAAAGATGATGTCATGCATGATGGAAGCAACCATTTAATGCAATTGAAACGTGGAAGCAACCACAACAATTTTGATAGAAGACGGTGGAAGCAAACAAATCAAGATGGCTACGTGGAAAAAATCATGAAGCCATTCTTATCAACATACTGTTCGGAATTCAATTGTAATTAAATTAGAGTTCATTTTTTCCACTATAAATAGGCATTGTTGTAGCCTGGAAAAGGCATCGAATCCTGAATCGAATTTTAGAATAGTTTATTAGAGTTTTAAGATGATCGAATCCTGAATCGGATTTTAGAATAGCTTATTAGAGTTTTTAGTTTTGCTTAAGAAATCAAGAAATCTTTCTTGATCTCTCTTTGTAAATTATCTATTTTCTTCTAGTGAAATATTATTCTACGATATATACCCTTCCGCTTGTGCACATACACCTCCCTCCCCCGAGAAATTGGTATCAGATATCCTATCAGAGGAGCCCCGGAGTAACGATTTTTGGAGTTCTCATATCGTAGTTATCATTGTAAGTTTCTATCTTTGTATCTGCAATTCTGTTTATTTCGCTGTTATTATCTCAAAACCCATATATCTGTCGTTAGTCTTCGTAGCCGTTGAGTCCGAGTGGGACGTTGTTGGCGTTGAGAGGACGTTAAGACACAGAAGGTTTTAGGTACCAGGGATAATAATAATGGAAAAAATGGATTGTTTATATCAAGATAAAACTTGTAATCATACTATGCATATAGACTCTAAGAATGAAAATAATATTTCGGCTCTTAGTAAAGGTATCAATAGTTTAATAGATATGACGTCTGTATATTTTAATAGATTATATACTAAGGTTAGTAAAGTAGAAGAAAAAATAGATAATATAGGAGAAGTAACGAATTTAGATTTGAATAGCAAGTCTAAAGAGTTATTGTAACACCCTGGTTTTAGGGGCTAGATTTTTTTGGTGCTTAGCTCAAGTGTTGGCACACTTCAGTGTGTGGTTGGGTAAGTTTTAGGGGTCCTGAGAACCCTAAGGGGGTGGTAGGTTGCCTTAGAAAATTTTTAGTTTTAGGGGTTAAGAAGGGGAGCTTGGCGAGGGGTGTCTTAAGAGAATTATTTGGGAGTTTATGTCACAAAAGATGGGCTGGTGGAGTGGCAAGGGAGACGCCACTAAGAGCTTGGGGAGGTGACGTCTCAGGTGCAAGGGAAGGGGGCCAGTGTTCGATTCGCAAGGGTAGCAGGGGGCTTTGTTTTTGCGTCATCTAGGTAGAGTGTTGGACGGTTTTGGGAGGCTTAAAAGATGGACAAAGACTTGGTCAATTTTTTTTGAATTTGGCTAGATAGGTTTGACTTTTTCAAACTTTTAAAATGGATGGAAGGGAGGTGGTTTAGGAGTGATTTTAGGATTTTTTTTGGGAGCTTGGGGCTTGGCCGAGTGCTATATAAAGGGAGGGGGTGGTGCTCATTTTTTTTCATTCACCATTTGCTTTCTCCCTTAGCAAAAAGTTCTTCCCTTTATTTTTATTTATTCTTCCCTTCTCCATTGCCGAAAGTTAGTCCAAGCAAACCCCTTTTCCATCCTATTTCCTTGTAGCCGAAAGTAGCAGAGGGCTTAACCTTTTACGAACCTATATCCCTCTCCCTTCTCATTTTTTTTTTAAAATCTTGCTTAACCCGTAACCATCCATAGAAAACTACCATTGCTGAATATCCCAAACACTATTTAAGAGCCTTGCCGAATCACCCATTCTCACATTTCTCTTCACTTTGGTTACAAGTCCCTGAGCCGAACCTTACTTCCTTGGTGGTGGTCGTTTCTAGCTGGAGCAATAGGGAGTGGTTAGCAAGGTCGTTTAGTCAGCAGTTGCAGTGGCATAGAGTAGCGTTCGGGATTCAAGTTGAGTTGGTAAGAGATATTTAGTTAAGTTAAATGCTTAAGTGGTGTTTTGGGGGTTAACCTGTTTACCTGATTAAGCTTTTTGATGGAGGCCACAACCAGTCAGAGTGGGCAAGAGAAGGTCCCTATCCCGAAGTTCAAGAAAAGAGCGGTTTCAGCAGTTCGGGATTGGCCACCGGGGTGTGGGCCGGGTTTGGGGATGTTACAGTTTGGTATCAGAGCCCGGTTCAAAACTCGGCTTTGAGGGTTTTGGGCCCGAAACAGTTTTCAAAATGGGTTTTTGGAATATGGGCTTTTATAAAAAAGGGTTTTCAGGTTATTCTGGCATGGCACCTGTACCTCCGACCCGAAGTCCACCAGGTAAGTGCTTTGGACTTTTAAATTGTTTTGTTTTGTTTGTATGAATTAATTTGGGCTTAGTTTGGGCTCGTAGAATAGAATAATAGGATCTGTGGACCCTAGGATTAGACTACTCAAACAATGGCATAAGACTTAAAGCTCTTAAACAAACCTGTGAAGTAAGTCGCTGAGTTAAGGTGTGGTAACCACTGTACGCATGTCTAGGAGTGGCATTCAGTAAGAGCTTGGTATTTAAGCAGTCCTAGCGACTCACCTCCTCTTTACTCGAATCCTACCTGGTGCGTAGCTACGGTTCACCTTAACCAAGAGGACTTGTTCATAGGCTAAACCGGTTATTAAAACCTGAAAGGGAATTAGCCTTGCTGTTTTCTAAAATTCCCTGTTTTTAAATTTTCAAATTTACCCCTCTGGTTTGAGAAACCTTAAATCTGATTTTGAAGGACGTTTTTCTTTTGATTTACAAAATTACCAAAATGCCCTTAGTGGCAAAATTACCAAAACGCCCCTGTATTGCAAAATTACTGTACTACACTCAAATTTTGATAAAATGTTCTTTACCTTGCAAAATACTAAAATCCAAGTTTTCAAAATATTAGGATACTCTGATTTGTGGGAATTTACGAAAATACCCCTGGTTGACAAAATTACCGAAATGCCCTTGGTTTCTAAATTTTCAAATTTCTCTCAACTTCTACTGAAATATTCTTACTTTACTAAATATCAGAAAATTCTATTTTGTAAAATGTTGTGATATCTCGATTTTGAGAATTTACGAAAATGCCCATGATTTCCAAAATTACGAAAATGACCCTACTTTCTGAAATTTTTGCAACACACTTTGTTTGAGAAACAAAATTTTCAAGATGACTCTTGAGATTTGCAAATTTTGAAAAATCTCTAAGTTGGAAAAACTATTTTCAAAATTGACCCTGAGTTATTGCCGAAATATCTCTTTAGGAAAATGACGAAATTACCCCTGGGTAGGAAAAGGAAACTTGATTGCTCGAAAGAACTACTCTCGGAACCTTCATTGCATAAAATTGCTCGTGGATAAAACAGTGAAACAATAATTTCTAATCCATAAAACTTTCTAAACAGATTAAATCGAAGCGCTAGGGATGAGTTCTAGGGGACGCGGTAGAGGTAGAATGACAGCTTCGGAACCAGTAGGGTCTGGCTATGGGTCAGAAAGCGAAGTGCCGCCAGCAGTGGATGTAGAGGAACAAGATCCGATAAGTGAAGAGGACGCAGTGTCGCAGGCTATGTTACGCGTGCTTCAGCAAGTGGCAAGAGCTAGTAGGGGAAATGGAGCTCGGAAGTCAGTGTCCGAGAGACTTAGGTCGAACGGGGCTGAAGTTTTTAGAGGAGTGTCGGGAACGGCTCCGAACGTAGCGGAGTATTGGCTAGAAGGAGTCGAGAGAATTATGGACGACTTGGATTGTGCCCCAGAGGAAAAATTGAAAGGTGCTGTTTCGCTACTTCGGGACGAGGCTTATCGATGGTGGCTCACTGTCAAACAAGGTGTACCAACAGATCGATTGGATTGGGATTACTTCAAGGAAAAGTTTGAAGGAAAATACGTTGGAGCAAGCTACTTAGATGCGCAAAGGAAGGCGTTTCTAAATCTGGTGCAAGGAAATAAGTCGATAGCGGAATACGAAGCAGAATTTGTACGGCTAAGTTAGTATGCTAAGGGAATTGTGGCCACTGACTATGAGAGGTGCGTCCGGTTTGAAGACGGATTGCGAGATGAACTTCGAGTGCTGATCGCTCCGCAGAGGGAAAGAGATTTCACGGTGCTAGTGGAGAAAGCTCGTATAGCCGAAGAAGTTAAGAGGACGGTAAGGGAAAACCGAGGAAAGAATAGGAACGAGAATAAGAGAAGTGTTGGATGGTCAGCATCGTTTGGAGATGCTCAGAAAAGACCAAGAGTTGGGAATACGGTACATACACCCGTGCCAGTTGCTGAGAATCGGAATTGTCTTTGTGCTCGATGTGGAAGACCTCACACAGGAAAGTGTTGGGGGAATAGTAAAACATGCTTCCGGTGCGGATCTAAGGCACATCTGGTTAAGAACTGTCCTCGATCAACGAGGGGTCATGGTTCAAGCCATGGAGGGAATGGTTCCAGTCAGAATCAACCAAGGAGGTGATATCGGGTAAGCTCCTCTGCTTTGGTGCATGCTTTAATTGCTTTGCTTGCTCGTGGGAATAGCTCTTTTCTGAGTTGCTTTGAATTTTGAGTGCGAACTTAGAGACTATGATTGGGAAGTATGTTAACTCTTTAAGATCAGAGTGCGCAGCCATAGCGTAGCGGGAGGAATTGGACTGTTAGTTTAGACAAGTAATTTCGAGGACGAAATTATTTTAAGGAGGGTAGAATTGTAACACCCTGGTTTTAGGGGCTAGATTTTTTTGGTGCTTAGCTCAAGTGTTGGCACACTTCAGTGTGTGGTTGGGTAAGTTTTAGGGGTCCTGAGAACCCTAGGGGGTGGTAGGTTGCCTTAGAAAATTTTTAGTTTTAGGGGTTAAGAAGGGGAGCTTGGCGAGGGGTGTCTTAAGAGAATTATTTGGGAGTTTATGTCACAAAAGATGGGCTGGTGGAGTGGCAAGGGAGACGCCACTAAGAGCTTGGGGAGGTGACGTCTCAGGTGCAAGGGAAGGGGGCCAGTGTTCGATTCGCAAGGGTAGCAGGGGGCTTTGTTTTTGCGTCATCTAGGTAGAGTGTTGGACGGTTTTGGGAGGCTTAAAAGATGGACAAAGACTTGGTCAATTTTTTTGAATTTGGCTAGATAGGTTTGACTTTTTCAAACTTTTAAAATGGATGGAAGGGAGGTGGTTTAGGAGTGATTTTAGGATTTTTTTTGGGAGCTTGGGGCTTGGCCGAGTGCTATATAAAGGGAGGGGGTGGTGCTCATTTTTTTTCATTCACCATTTGCTTTCTCCCTTAGCAAAAAGTTCTTCCCTTTATTTTTATTTATTCTTCCCTTCTCCATTGCCGAAAGTTAGTCCAAGCAAACCCCTTTTCCATCCTATTTCCTTGTAGCCGAAAGTAGCAGAGGGCTTAACCTTTTACGAACCTATATCCCTCTCCCTTCTCATTTTTTTTTTTTAAATCTTGCTTAACCCGTAACCATCCATAGAAAACTACCATTGCTGAATATCCCAAACACTATTTAAGAGCCTTGCCGAATCACCCATTCTCACATTTCTCTTCACTTTGGTTACAAGTCCCTGAGCCGAACCTTACTTCCTTGGTGGTGGTCGTTTCTAGCTGGAGCAATAGGGAGTGGTTAGCAAGGTCGTTTAGTCAGCAGTTGCAGTGGCATAGAGTAGCGTTCGGGATTCAAGTTGAGTTGGTAAGAGATATTTAGTTAAGTTAAATGCTTAAGTGGTGTTTTGGGGGTTAACCTGTTTACCTGATTAAGCTTTTTGATGGAGGCCACAACCAGTCAGAGTGGGCAAGAGAAGGTCCCTATCCCGAAGTTCAAGAAAAGAGCGGTTTCAGCAGTTCGGGATTGGCCACCGGGGTGTGGGCCGGGTTTGGGGATGTTACAGTTATTATCCGATGTTAATAATAAATTAGATCAGGTTATTAGTAATAGTAATATAGAATCAGACTTAAATTTAGGACCTTTATATTACGGTAATAGTAATGTTATTTTAGCTTTGTCAGATGAGGATGAGTCTTTGGATGAATCTTCAACTAATAATAATAATAATAAAAAACAAAAAACAAAAGAAAAAAGAGAAAAGGATAAAAAACAAGAAAAATATGATTTTGACTCTTATAAAACTTTGATAGAACATTGGAAAAACCAATTTTCTAAAACGGAAGATAATCTTGAAAGAGTTGAATATCTAAAGTTAATAGAAGAACTTTATGAAGAACATAAAGATCTGTTTGAAAAATATAAGTATCATTATATGTTAGAATATGATGATAATAAAGATAGTAATAAAGATAATGATAATGAAAGTGATAATTATATATTAGAAACAGAAGGTAGTAATAATTCTAATAATATGGATATAGATATTAATGTTACTAGTAAAAATTCTGATGAAGAAGAAACTTCAACAGAAGAAAGATAGAAAAACAAGATCCTATGGAAATTGAACCCCCAGATCCATATGATTATAAAATATCTAAGCCTAAGGAAATTGATAAACAGGATCCTTATGGTAAATTCAAACCGAAGAAATATTGGGAAAATAAATATCTAATTGAACTAAAACCAGTTCATTTAGAAAAACCAATAATTCAACAAATAAAAATGGGAAAAAAGGATATTATTACCTTTTCACATTTTCAATCAAGAAAATATTATACTTACATAGAAATTATATTTCAATTTAGAGAATATAAAACATATTCTTTAAATGCTTTATTAGATACTGGAGCTACAACCAGTAGCTGTAGAGAAAATGCTATTCCATCAGAAAAATGGGAACTTATGAAAAATCCTATTAGAGCTGTTGGTGTCAATGGTATTGAAACATTAATCCTTTTTAAAGCTAAAAATATACCAATCTACATAAACAATGTAAGATTTGTAATTCCTAAATTATTATGTTTTCATGAAATGCATGGAGATATATTGTTAGGTAATAATTTTATATATCAACATCTACCATTTTCCATAGAAAAAAATTTTGTTGTACTAACTACTGAAAATACTTCGGTAGAAGTACCCTTAGTAGAAAATCATAAATATATATGTGATCAGGACTTTACACCTCCTAAGAATGAACAAATAAAACAACTAGATACTAATCACTGGTTGTTTAAGATATTAGAAAATAATTTTAGTGAAGAACCATTAAAATTATGGAAAAATAGTCCTAGATATTGTACCATAAAATTGAAAAACCCCAATAAAATTATTAGAGTAAAACCTATGATCTATACTAAACAAGATATAGATGAATTTGATATACAAATAAAGGAATTACTAGATAAAGGATTAATAGAAGAAACTACTAGTCCACATTCTAGTCCTGCTTTCATGGTAAGAAATCATGCAGAAATAAAAAGAGGAAAAGCTAGGATGGTTATTAATTATAAAAGACTAAATCAAAATACTATTTTTGATGGTTATTTTATTCCAAGAAAGGAAGTCTTAATAAACCAAGCTAAACAAGCAAAATATTTTAGTAAGTTTGACTGCAAATCTGGTTTCTGGCAAATCATGTTAACAGAAGAATCCAGACCATTAACAGCTTTTAGTGCACCTAATGGTCATTACCAATGGAGAGTAATGCCATTTGGACTTTGTAATGCACCTCAAGTCTTCCAAAGATGGATGGACTCTATATTCAAAAATATAAAAAATTTTGTGTAGTATATATAGATGATATTCTAATTTTTTCAGAAACACTGGAAAATCATAGAAAACATCTAAATATTATAGCTAGAGAATTTATCAAACATGGAATAATATTAAGCCCTAAGAAAATAGAATTGGAAAAAACCGAAATAGAATTCTTAGGATTAATATTATCATCTGATGGTCTTAAACTCCAAGATCATATTATTGTTAAAATAAAAGAATTCCCAGAAAAAATTGTTGATAAGAAACAACTTCAACAATTTCTAATTGTTAATTATGGCAGAAATTTCTTCCCTAATTTGTCTAAAAAACTAGATGAGTTATATGAAAAACTCAAAAAGGACAAGCCTTTTGAGTGGTCTAACAAAGATTCAGACATTATAAAACAAATAAAGTCTGAGATAAATTATATTCCAAAAGTTTATTTACCTAAACAAGGTGATAAATTAATTCTAGAAACAGATGCCTCAGAAAGAAATTGGGGATGTGTATTAAAAGCTAAAACAATAGCTAATGAAGAATTAATTTGTGGATATAGTTCTGGAAAGTTTAAACCAAGCGAAATTAATTATGCTATTTATGAAAAAGAACTATTAGCAATAAAAAAAGGAATAAAAAAATTCCTAATATATTTAGCACCAGAAAGTTTTATTATTAAAACCGATAATCAAGCTGTCAAACAGTTTCTTACTAATAAAAGTTTAGAAACAGTACCTAGAAGGATTAGATGGTATAATGAATTATGCCAATTCAATTTCGAAGTCATATACATAAAAGGTACTAACAATATGATTGCTGATTTTCTTAGCAGGCCTTATGGATAGAGGTAAACAACCTCTAAAAGAAAATGATGGATGGAGAACTGTCCATAAAAAACCCAACAAGGGAAAATCACCTATAAGTCCTAAACAAGGATTTATGGCTGCACCTGCAAAAATAATTCCTAAACAAGGATTTATGGTTGCACCAACACAGGTACAATTTTATCCTAACCAGGGATATTATTTACCATATCCATTGGTAAACCAACCAATTGGATCACATTCACCAACACAGGTGGATTATTCTCAATTTTCTCAAAAGCCTCCTACCGATTCTGAAATTCTCAAATATGCAGATGCTTGTTGAAAAACCAACAAAACTCTGAATTCTCGAATCTAAAGGATTTTTATAATCCAGGCTTACCCCCAGAATATTACCATTTCATAAACAAGATATGGAAAAACCATATTTTGGAACAAAGGGCTAGTTTCAGAAAAGCTCTTACCCAATTCTCAGAATTCTTAGTTGAAAAAACAACTGAAGAAAATAAATCTGAAGAATTATTACTAAAATCTATTTTATACCGAGATTGGGATGATATCCTAATCGAATATATGGATATTAAGGAGATAAACAATCTTCTTGATACATTTCAATATTTTATTAGTAAAGGGAGAAATACTCCTATTATTAATAAGATGTTTAGAATATGTCTATATAACAAGTGTAGACAAATTCTACCTATTGATATTTTCAAAAATAAATCGAGCCATTTGCAACCAGCAAGCTCTATTTTCGGAAACATTTTCTAAATATTTTTCGCAAGCTTTTGTTTATACAAATGATATAGGAGAAAAAATTCCTACTATCAAATTTCGACTTGATCATGATCCATTTGATATAACCAGTATTGAATGGGGATTTGTTAAAGAAATAACAGTCCAAAATCTTTCTTTTCATTTACTAAAAGATTTTCCGGCTATGGTAAAATCTAGATTAACAAACTATGTTAATTTAGATGATTTTGTTTACTATTTTTATATAAAAATACACAGCCTTATTGGTATTGCTGAAAAAGAAAAATTTTATCAGCCATATCAAATATGGATTATTCATAAAATGCTTGGAGGAAGATCCCTCTTGGCGGTCCAAGAAGATCAAGAGCATTTGTCAAAAACAATTGACGAGTGTTACAAAAATTATTTCCGTTATCAAATCCAATCCGGAGTTGATTTAATGGCGGAAGCTCAGTTCCTACTCCGACAAAACACGTTCGAGTTCTGGAGTGACGGTAGAAGAATCCTAGCCTACGACACTGGAAATCCCCAGAGGCACGAGAACGAAGAAGCCATGTCACTATTAACAAAAATAGCTGAAATGGAAATTGAAGATTATCCGTTAACAGCGGAAATCAGAGAAGTGTGGGAGCACTGGAACACACCAGTACCTTCACCAGAATCCCTACACCTGGATGAAATCGAAGAGATGAATCTCAGAAATATCCAGGAAGGATAAAATCCAAAAAAGGAAGAAATTTAATTATTGATGTAACAACCCGTTACCATCAAGTAATGAAAGCAAGAAGATGCATTCAATTTTGGCGGTGACTTAAAAAGAAGGAAACCACCAAAAGACAAAGATGATGTCATGCATGATGGAAGCAACCATTTAATGCAATTGAAACGTGGAAGCAACCACAACAATTTTGATAGAAGACGGTGGAAGCAAACAAATCAAGATGGCTACGTGGAAAAAATCATGAAGCCATTCTTATCAACATACTGTTCGGAATTCAATTGTAATTAAATTAGAGTTCATTTTTCCACTATAAATAGGCATTGTTGTAGCCTGGAAAAGGCATCGAATCCTGAATCGGATTTTAGAATAGTTTATTAGAGTTTTAAGATGATCGAATCCTGAATCGGATTTTAGAATAGTTTATTAGAGTTTTAAGATGATCGAATCCTGAATCGGATTTTAGAATAGCTTATTAGAGTTTTTAGTTTTGCTTAAGAAATCAAGAAATCTTTCTTGATCTCTCTTTGTAAATTATCTATTTTCTTCTAGTGAAATATTATTCTACGATATATACCCTTCCGCTTGTGCACATACACCTCCCTCCCCCAAGAAATTGGTATCAGATATCCTATCAGAGGAGCCCCGGAGTAACGATTTCTGGAGTTCTCATATCGTAGTTATCATTGTAAGTTTCTATCTTTGTATCTGCAATTCTGTTTATTTCGCTGTTATTATCTCAAAACCCATATATCTGTCGTTAGTCTTCGTAGCCGTTGAGTCGAGTGGGACGTTGTTGGCGTTGAGAGGACGTTAAGACACAGAAGGTTTTAGGTACCAGGGATAATAATAATGGAAAAATGGATTGTTTATATCAAGATAAAACTTGTAATCATACTATGCATATAGACTCTAAGAATGAAAATAATATTTCGGCTCTTAGTAAAGGTATCAATAGTTTAATAGATATGACGTCTGTATATTTTAATAGATTATATACTAAGGTTAGTAAAGTAGAAGAAAAAATAGATAATATGGGAGAAGTAACGAATTTAGATTTGAATAGCAAGTCTAAAGAGTTATTATCCGATGTTAATAATAAATTAGATCAGGTTATTAGTAATAGTAATATAGAATCAGACTTAAATTTAGGACCTTTATATTACGGTAATAGTAATGATATATTAGTTTTATCTGAAGAAGATGAGTCTTCGGATGAATCTTCTAATATTAATAATATTAAAAAAGAAAAAACAAAAGAAAAAAGAGAAAAGGATAAAAAACAAGAAAAATATGATTTTGACTCTTATAAAACTTTTATAGAACATTGGAAAAACCAATTTTCTAAAACGGAAGATAATCTTGAAAGAGTTGAATATCTAAAATTAATAGAAGAACTTTATGAAAAACATAAAGATTTGTTTGAAAAATATAATTATCATTATATGTTAGAATATGATGATAATAATAATAATAGTAATAATGATTATTAATAATAATGAAAATGATAGTTATATATTAGAAACTACAGAAAGTAGTAATTCTAATAATATGGATATTAATGTTACAAGCCATAAATCTGATGAAGAAGAAACTTCAACAGAAGAAAATATAGAAATTCCTGAACCTATGGATACCGACCCCATAGATCCAGATAATTATATAGTTCCTAAACCTTGGGAAATAGATAAAAAAGACCTTTATGGTAAAAGAAAATTAGACTCAGATCCTCAAACAGATGATGGTCTAAGATCTATTAATAAAAATCACGAAATTGTTGAAAACACAACAAGAATATTAGGTGATAAAATAGAAGAAATAGCTACTAATGATATAAAACTGGAAACACCAGGAGAAACTAGTCAGCCTATACCTATACCTTATAAAATAGATGATTTAAATAAAAGAAATGTTGCTCAAGGAGGAGTATACTTAGATTTAACTAATATTCCTTTATCTGATTATGAAAAAACAATCGATGATTGGGCACAGTCTATGACTATTGTTGTAAACAACAATAGTACAGTTTGGACAAAAGAAAAGTTTTTAAACTACTTTGTTGGAACCTTTCAGGGAGATGTTCTTCAATTTCTCAGAAGATGGGAAGAATCTGAGAAAGGAAAGAAGAGAACAAAAAGTCAGCTTATTAATCAAATAAGCACCCCTAAAGATTTGTTAAAAGGATTAACCTCAATTCTAAAAACAGAATTTTGTGGTTATTCTAATAAAAAAGATCAAGATAGCCAAGCCAGTTACATCTATTAAAATATACAGACGTCATATCTATTAAACTATTGATACCTTTACTAAGAGCCGAAATATTATTTTCATTCTTAGAGTCTATATGCATAGTATGATTACAAGTTTTATCTTGATATAAACAATCCATTTTTTCCATTATTATTATCCCTGGTACCTAAAACCTTCTGTGTCTTAACGTCCTCTCAACGCCAACAACGTCCCACTCGGACTCAACGGCTACGAAGACTAACGACAGATATATGGGTTTTGAGATAATAACAGCGAAATAAACAGAATTGCAGATACAAAGATAGAAACTTACAATGATAACTACGATATGAGAACTCCAGAAATCGTTACTCCGGGGCTCCTCTGATAGGATATCTGATACCAATTTCTCGGGGGAGGGAGGTGTATGTGCACAAGCGGAAGGGTATATATCGTAGAATAATATTTCACTAGAAGAAAATAGATAATTTACAAAGAGAGATCAAGAAAGATTTCTTGATTTCTTAAGCAAAACTAAAAACTCTAATAAGCTATTCTAAAATCCGATTCAGGATTCGATCATCTTAAAACTCTAATAAACTATTCTAAAATCCGATTCAGGATTCGATCATCTTAAAACTCTAATAAACTATTCTAAAATCCGATTCAGGATTCGATGCCTTTTCCAGGCTACAACAATGCCTATTTATAGTGGAAAAATGAACTCTAATTTAATTACAATTGAATTCCGAACAGTATGTTGATAAGAATGGCTTCATGATTTTTTCCACGTAGCCATCTTGATTTGTTTGCTTCCACCGTCTTCTATCAAAATTGTTGTGGTTGCTTCCACGTTTCAATTGCATTAAATGGTTGCTTCCATCATGCATGACATCATCTTTGTCTTTTGGTGGTTTCCTTCTTTTTAAGTCACCGCCAAAATTGAATGCATCTTCTTGCTTTCATTACTTGATGGTAACGGGTTGTTACATCAATAATTAAATTTCTTCCTTTTTTGGATTTTATCCTTCCTGGATATTTCTGAGATTCATCTCTTCGATTTCATCCAGGTGTAGGGATTCTGGTGAAGGTACTGGTGTGTTCCAGTGCTCCCACACTTCTCTGATTTCCGCTGTTAACGGATAATCTTCAATTTCCATTTCAGCTATTTTGTTAATAGTGACATGGCTTCTTCGTTCTCGTGCCTCTGGGGATTTCCAGTGTCGTAGGCTAGGATTCTTCTACCGTCACTCCAGAACTCGAACGTGTTTTGTCGGAGTAGGAACTGAGCTTCCGCCATTAAATCAACTCCGGATTGGATTTGATAACGGAAATAATTTTTGTAACACTCGTCAATTGTTTTTGACAAATGCTCTTGATCTTCTTGGACCGCCAAGAGGGATCTTCCTCCAAGCATTTTATGAATAATCCATATTTGATATGGCTGATAAAATTTTTCTTTTTCAGCAATACCAATAAGGCTGTGTATTTTTATATAAAAATAGTAAACAAAATCATCTAAATTAACATAGTTTGTTAATCTAGATTTTACCATAGCCGGAAAATCTTTTAGTAAATGAAAAGAAAGATTTTGGACTGTTATTTCTTTAACAAATCCCCATTCAATACTGGTTATATCAAATGGATCATGATCAAGTCGAAATTTGATAGTAGGAATTTTTTCTCCTATATCATTTGTATAAACAAAAGCTTGCGAAAAATATTTAGAAAATGTTTCCGAAAATAGAGCTTGCTGGTTGCAAATGGCTCGATTTATTTTGAAAATATATCAATAGGTAGAATTTGTCTACACTTGTTATATAGACATATTCTAAACATCTTATTAATAATAGGAGTATTTCTGCCTTTACTAATAAAATATTGAAATGTATCAAGAAGATTGTTTATCTCCTTAATATCCATATATTCGATTAGGATATCATCCCAATCTCGGTATAAATAGATTTTAGTAATAATTCTTCAGATTTATTTTCTTCAGTTGTTTTTCAACTAAGAATTCTGAGAATTGGGTAAGAGCTTTTCTGAAACTAGCCCTTTGTTCCAAAATATGGTTTTTCCATATCTTGTTATGAAATGGTAATATTCTGGGGTAAGCCTGGATTATAAAATCCTTTAGATTCGAGAATTCAGAGTTTTGTTGGTTTTTCAACAAAGCATCTGCATATTTGAGAATTTCAGAATCGGTAGGAGGCTTTTGAGAAAATTGAGAATAATCCACCTGTGTTGGTGAATGTGATCCAATTGGTTGGTTTACCAATGGATATGGTAAATAATATCCCTGGTTAGGATAAAATTGTACCTGTGTTGGTGCAACCATAAATCCTTGTTTAGGAATTATTTTTGCAGGTGCAGCCATAAATCCTTGTTTAGGACTTATAGGTGATTTTCCCTTGTTGGGTTTTTTATGGACAGTTCTCCATCCATCATTTTCTTTTAGAGGTTGTTTACCTCTATCCATGAGGCCTGCTAAGAAAATCAGCAATCATATTGTTAGTACCTTTTATGTATATGACTTCGAAATTGAATTGGCATAATTCATTATACCATCTAATCCTTCTAGGTACTGTTTCTAAACTTTTATTAGTAAGAAACTGTTTGACAGCTTGATTATCGGTTTTAATAATAAAACTTTCTGGTGCTAAATATATTAGGAATTTTTTTATTCCTTTTTTTATTGCTAATAGTTCTTTTTCATAAATAGCATAATTAATTTCGCTTGGTTTAAACTTTCCAGAACTATATCCACAAATTAATTCTTCATTAGCTATTGTTTTAGCTTTTAATACACATCCCCAATTTCTTTCTGAGGCATCTGTTTCTAGAATTAATTTATCACCTTGTTTAGGTAAATAAACTTTTGGAATATAATTTATCTCAGACTTTATTTGTTTTATAATGTCTGAATCTTTGTTAGACCACTCAAAAGGTATTCTAAAATCCGATTCAGGATTCGATCATCTTAAAACTCTAATAAACTATTCTAAAATCCGATTCAGGATTCGATGCCTTTTCCAGGCTACAACAATGCCTATTTATAGTGGAAAAAATGAACTCTAATTTAATTACAATTGAATTCCGAACAGTATGTTGATAAGAATGGCTTCATGATTTTTTCCACGTAGCCATCTTGATTTGTTTGCTTCCACCGTCTTCTATCAAAATTGTTGTGGTTGCTTCCACGTTTCAATTGTATTAAATGGTTGCTTCCATCATGCATGACATCATCTTTGTCTTTTGGTGGTTTCCTTCTTTTTAAGTCACCGCCAAAATTGAATGCATCTCTTGCTTTCATTACTTGATGGTAACGGGTTGTCACATCAATAATTAAATTTCTTCCTTTTTTGGATTTTATCCTTCCTGGATATTTCTGAGATTCATCTCTTCGATTTCATCCAGGTGTAGGGATTCTGGTGAAGGTACTGGTGTGTTCCAGTGCTCCCACACTTCTCTGATTTCCGCTGTTAACGGATAATCTTCAATTTCCATTTCAGCTATCTTTTTTAATAACTGAATGGCTTCTTCATTTCTTTCTATCTGGGTTCTTCCAGTATCATAGGCTAAAATTCTTCGTCCATCGGTCCAGAACATATAGTTGTTTGATGGAGAAGATGCTTCGCCATACTCATTAAATCAATTCCGGCTTGGATTTGATAATAGTTAAATTTATTATAACACTCATCAATGGTTTTTGACAAATGTTGTTGATCTTCTTCAACGGCTGAAAGGGCTTTTCCCGAAAACATAGTATTTATATTCCAAATTTGATATGGCTGATAAAAATTTTCTTTTTCAGCTATACCAATAAAGCTGCTTATTTCAATATGAAAATAATAGACAAAATCGTCTATATCTATAAAATTTGATAGCCGGGATTTGACTATCGCTGGAAAGTCTTTTAATAAATCAAAAGAGAGATTTTGGACTGTTATTTCTTTAACAAATCCCCACTCAATACTGGTTATATCAAATGGCTCATGATTTAATCGAAATTTGATAGTAGGAATTTTTTCTCCTATATCATTTGTATAAACAAAAGCTTGTGAAAAATATTTTGAAAATGTTTCCGAAAATAGAGCTTGCTGGTTGCAAATGGCTCGATTATTTTGAAATATATCAATAGGTAGAATTTGTCTACACTTGTTATATAGACATATTCTAAACATCTTATTAATAATAGGAGTATTTCTCCCTTTACTAATAAAATATTGAAATGTATCAAGAAGATTGTTTATCTCCTTAATATCCATATATTCGATTAGGATATCATCCCAATCTCGGTATAAAATAGATTTTAGTAATAATTCTTCAGATTTATTTTCTTCAGTTGTTTTTTCAACTAAGAATTCTGAGAATTGGGTAAGAGCTTTTCTGAAACTAGCCCTTTGTTCCAAAATATGGTTTTTCCATATCTTGTTTATGAAATGGTAATATTCTGGGGTAAGGCTGGATTATAAAAATCCTTTAGATTCGAGAATTCAGAGTTTTGTTGGTTTTTCAACAAAGCATCTGCATATTTGAGAATTTCAGAATCGGTAGGAGGCTTTTGAGAAAATTGAGAATAATCCACCTGTGTTGGTGAATGTGATCCAATTGGTTGGTTTACCAATGGATATGGTAATAATATCCCTGGTTAGGATAAAATTGTACCTGTGTTGGTGCAACCATAAATCCTTGTTTAGGAATTATTTTTGCAGGTGCAGCCATAAATCCTTATTTAGGACTTATAGGTGATTTTCCCTTGTTGGGTTTTTTATGGACAGTTCTCCATCCATCATTTTCTTTTAGAGGTTGTTTACCTCTATCCATGAGGCCTGCTAAGAAAATCAGCAAACATTAGTAAAAATAAATTTATTATTTTCTACTAATGGTATTTCTATAGAAGTGTTTTCTATAGATAATATAACCGATTTTTTATTAACAGTAAAGGGTAAATATTGATTTAGAAAATTATTACCTAATAATATGTCTCCATACATATCAGGTAAACATAATAATTTGGAATTATAAATCTAACATTGTTTATGTAGATTGGTATATTTTTAGCTTTAAAATAGATAGTAGTTTTGCTACCATTTATTCCATTAATATTTATTATCTTTTTACAGGTTTCCAATATTCTTCAGGAAGAATATCCTTCTTACAACTACTGGTTGTAGCTCCTGTATCTAATAAAGCATGTAAAGAATATTTTTTATAGTCCTTACCACATAATGTAATTTCAATGTATTTATTGAAATTATATTATCAACTGAATAATGTATATCTTCCATTCTAGTGTTTCTAGAATTTCTACTTGGTGTAGTAGGAAAAATAGGAATATGAACTGTTTTCATACCTATTGGTGTAGATGTACTTTCATTATCCTCTTCTTCCTCTGGTTGAGAACTAGAGGGTAATACTAAATTATCATCTGTATTAGTAATCAGATTATTTCTGAAATATAATTTGTCACCAGATGACATGTATTCAATAGTACTTACTGGTTTAGAAGTACTAGCATTATTGGTTTTATCGATTATCCAGTCTTTTGGAATCGATAAATCTTTTAAATGTAATAGCTTTGGTTGAATTTCTGTAGTAAATTTATTGGGCTCAAAAAGCTCAATAATTTTATTATTTATTTCTTTTATTTCAACCTCTGCTGTATTAGTATATTCATTAATAGAAGTCCAGCTGATTGCTAAATCTTCTGCTAAATCACTAATATCAGAATTTTTTGTTTGAATTCTAAGGCATAGACACTCTTCTATTAGAGGGTCTGTTATAGAGATAAAGTAATTTGGTTTAACTTTGAATCCTATAACACCTGTATGTAAATTAGATTGAATTCCTCCAATAAGTGCTTTTATTGGATTTTCAAATCTTTTATCTAATAATACTGCTAGGATAGGAACATCATGACCTCTTCTAAATAAAGCTCTAATTGTTATCATAATGACTCCTAGATGTATATATCTAACCTGAGGATAATTTTTTCTAATCCTTTTTATTTTTCTTTGGTAAATAAAGGGATTTCTGTTAATCCTCCTTTGGTATCTTTAGCGACTGTATTACCGCTAATTTTTTCTATGTGTCTTTTGACCATATTTTAAACTTAGAAATTTTGTAAATTTCTTCTTTAGAAATATGATTTTTATTAATTTTTTCAATTATATCATCAGAGAAATCAATTTCTTCTCCGATTATATTTCCTAACTTAATATCCTGTTGTTCAGAATTAGGAATTTCTTCTAATTGTTTATTAGAACTATTTCCCAACATAAAGATGTATTCATCAGAATCTGTATCAGACTCTGTTTCTGATAATAACTCATATAATATCTCAGTAGGATTTGTTTCCTCACTAAAACATATTTCTAGATCTTGTTCTTCAAGGTTTTTAATAATCTTTCTAGCATTTTTGCCTTTGTTAGGACAATTTGTTGCTATATGACCTTCTTCATCACAAATAAAACACTTACAAATTTGTTTTTTAGTCTTATCAGAAGTTTTTCTTCTAACAAACTTTCTCCTATTATTATTATTATTATTACTAATATTTTTATTACTAGGTTTCCATCTAGCTAACTTATATTTTTTATTTCTTTTATGTTTTTTATAAGGTTTTGAACGTATAGAGTTACAACCAAACTCCCATTCACCTTCTAACAATTTTGTACAGTATCTATGACTCAATTTATTTTTGACTTGTTTAGCCGCTTTACTCTGTAAACAGTGTAATATAATTCTTTCTTTCGCAAAATTAATTCTATTACCTATAGTATCAATATTATTAATATCTGTTTTATTATCATTACTACATTTGATAATGAAAGAAGCATATTTGTTTATGCAAATTTCATCCCAAGGTGGTGGTAATTTATGAAAATATTGGTTTTTCCAATGATCTATGCTATCATTTTTAACTTTTGATATTCATGAAGAAATTTTTTAGAAAATTCTTCTAAATATTTAATATCACATAATTTTAATTTAGACAAGATGTAACTGGCTTGGCTATCTTGATCTTTTTTATTAGAATAACCACAAAATTCTGTTTTTAGAATTGAGGTTAATCCTTTTAACAAATCTTTAGGGGTGCTTATTTGATTAATAAGCTGACTTTTTTGTTCTCTTCCTTTCTCAGATTCTTCCCATCTTCTGAGAAATTGAAGAAATCTCCCTGAAAGGTTCCAACAAAGTAGTTTAAAAACTTTTCTTTTGTCCAAACTGTACTATTGTTGTTTACAACAATAGTCATAGACTGTGCCCAATCATCGATTGTTTTTTCATAATCAGATAAAGGAATATTAGTTAAATCTAAGTATACTCCTCCTTGAGCAACATTTCTTTTATTTAAATCATCTATTTTATAAGGTATAGGTATAGGCTGACTAGTTTCTCCTGGTGTTTCCAGTTTATATCATTAGTAGCTATTTCTTCTATTTTATCACCTAATATTCTTGTTGTGTTTTCAACAATTTCGTGATTTTTATTAATAGATCTTAGACCATCATCTGTTTGAGGATCTGAGTCTAATTTTCTTTTACCATAAAGGTCTTTTTTATCTATTTCCCAAGGTTTAGGAACTATATAATTATCTGGATCTATGGGGTCGGTATCCATAGGTTCAGGAATTTCTATTTTCTTCTGTTGAAGTTTCTTCTTCATCAGATTTATGGCTTGTAACATTAATATCCATATTATTAGAATTACTACTTTCTGTAGTTTCTAATATATAACTATCATTTCATTATTATTAATAATATCATTATTACTATTATTATTATTATCATCATATTCTAACATATAATGATAATTATATTTTTCAAACAAATCTTTATGTTTTTCATAAAGTTCTTCTATTAATTTTAGATATTCAACTCTTCAAGATTATCTTCCGTTTTAGAAAATTGGTTTTTCCAATGTTCTATCAAAGTTTTATAAGAGTCAAAATCATATTTTTCTTGTTTTTTATCCTTTTCTCTTTTTTCTTTGTTTTTCTTTTTTAATATTATTAATATTAGAAGATTCATCCGAAGACTCATCTTCTTCAGATAAAACTAATATATCATTACTATTACTGTAATATCCTAAATTAGGGGCTGCGCATTGTAGCCAAATTCACGAGTCGATAGGCTTTAAGAATCGTTTTGATGAATTTTAGGGGTTATTTAAGCCCGAGGATAAAAAGGGACTATTTTGGAAAATTTTGAAAATTTTGGGTCAAAATGAAAATTTAGGTGAAGGAGGAGGCTTTAAGATTAATTTTTATGTAAGGTTTGGACATGAAAGTCCAGTGGCAAGGTGGCTTCCGTGTGCCACTTAAGGGTTAGCGCCAGTTCTGGTCAGGGGTTCGAGTGGCATAGGGCGCAAAAGCTTTCTTATTTTTTTATTTTGAAAAGGGGAGCTAGCGGAAAGAGGGGTTAAAAGAAAATTTAATGCGCTTGTTCACATGAATTTCAAAGTGGCCGAGTGGCCAAGGACACTGCGTGAGAACAAAGGCTCGGAGGACTTGGGTTCGAATCCTGAGGATCGCGCACTATGCGCTTTATTTTTATTTTAGCGCTAAGCAGCGGGATGAGCTAATGAATGCTTAAAAGAAATGCCGATGGGGTTATTGACAAGGAAGTCAAGGTAGCCGAATGGCTGAGGCATTGAGGAGTCCTCTCCAGGTCTCGGGTTCGAGACCTGGGGACTGCACTAAGGGCCTTGTTTTATTTTGGCCACGTGGAGGCCTGCATGGCGCATGCATGCACGCATGCAGCCTTGGGGGAGGGTTAACTCCTCTTTTATTTTTGTTTAAGTATTATTATTATATATATTATTATTATTAATTTATTTCTTTGTTTTAGAAGTATGGAGCATTGTTTTATTTTATCTATTAAATTATTTTATGTGGGAATAAGCAATGCATTATCCTCTTTCCTTTTCAATGAGCATGGGCTTCAAAATTATTATTATTATTATTTGTGTTATTTTATTAAAGAATGGGTAATATATATATGTATATATATATTGTTTTTTTATATATACTTATTTAAATTGTTAAGGGAAGCATGGTTTTATATTATTATTATTATATTATTATTATTATTATTATTATTATTATTATTATTATTATTTTAACCTTATTATTGTTATATGCGTGAAGTACATATGGGGGATAGTTGGTTTTTATTTTTTTATTATAAATAGTGATGGGAAGTTGATATATATATTATTATTATTATACTTTATGTATAGGAATTGGGTAAAGTTTTGGAATAGATTAATCAATAAAATGATTGTTAAATTGGTAAAAGAGAGGAGCATGCCGTTGGGAGCATGGAATGCATTGGGAAGATTATTTTAATTGTTGGAAGAATGAGGGAATAATAATACTCTTTATTATTAGTTAGGCATGGATGAAAGTTTGGCATTGGGAAGGTTATGCGTGGCCGGCCATTAGCAATTTTTTTTAGTTTGTTTTGTTAGTTTAAGAAGGGTGAAGAGAAATAAGATTAAACAATGGATAGTGGTGTTGAAATTGCAAAAAGAAAGAGCATGCTTGGGGGAGTTTTTATTATTATTAGTGTGGATTAATTATAATAAGAAATTATGTTGGGACTTAGCAAAAGAGATAAGCATGTGTATAGCTTGGGAAAATAATTTGCATGGTCGGCCTTGATCCTTTGAAGCATTTCCGTTTGCTTTAGTCCTTTGCTTATTATATTAAGCATAAAGAATGTTGTAATATGTGAAAGGTGATAAAAGAATGAATAAAAGAATATTCTTGGTAATTGGTGATGAAGAACATGGGAAAGGTGATAGATTAATAAAGGAATAAACAATTTGTGCTTAACAAAGAGGGAGCATGCGGCATTGGTTTTTGCATGAATGGCCGGCCTTGATTTTCTTTGCCGTTAGATACATTGGCATTAGTCCCTTGTTTATTATATTAGGTATAGAGAATGATGAAATATGGCTAAGGTGATGGAATAAGATAATAATAATGCTTTCAAATGGATGGTCATGGCTTGGGGAATAGAAGCATTGGTATTAAAAATGTTTGGTAGGCTTGAAGGTTGCACAAGCATGGCCGTATATCATCTTTTTGGTTGGATTGTTTTGCCTTTCTTTCTGTTTTGGAGTTGGCCGATTGGAGCATGCCTTTGGGACCTCCAACCTTCGGTTATGAGCATAGCTCCAAGGTGCCGCAAATTTCCTTGGTTTTAGCTCTTCTTCTATTCTCAAATTGTTTCATAATCAAAATTCAATTGTCTCCTTTCTCCTCTAATCATTTCATTTGTTTCTACCTCTAAAAACTCTAGTCGAATTCCCTCTTTTCCTTTAGTTATATTAGCTGAATCTCTCTGCTATTTCTTGGGGTTACCTTGGACGAATATTAGTCTTGGGTGTGGTCTTTTTGTAAACAATTTTGAAGGTGTGTCGACTACATATTTGTGACCTCTTCGATTGTTTTGGTAAGCATTTCTTTAAGTGATCGGTTCGGGTTCTTATCTTATCCTATAGTACGCCGAAATCAGCTTTTGACCTAAGTTTTAGGCATGGCCGAATATGCATATGGCCATAACAAGCGTATTCTTTTGTATGTAGTAGTTGAAGGAATGAAACATTAAAGGAGCCTATTGGTCTCGACCATTCAAGGAAATAGGAGCAAGCAAGTTCGGGATCGAAGTAAGTTAGGTATGTGGTAAGTGCGATTTCGGTCAAGGGTCATTATTCTTGGTATAGTGTGATAGCCGATTTTAATACATGGTTTATGTAGGATTTTCGACTACTCGAAGGTCAAGTTTTAGTTCTCGGGCTTCAGTGAGGGGCAAAATCGTCAAATATTAAAGGAGGAGCTTTCGGGATTTGTGGAGATCAAGTAGTTTCAACAACCCATATTCAAGAGGTGGTTCCCGGGATTAGTTAACAAGGGGTTAATCAAAAGAAGCATATAGTAGCCTCCGGGATTCAAGGCTGTTTTGGTGCTAGTCAAGGAGTTCAAGGGATAGCCCCTATCTCCAAGTTTAAAAGGAGAGCAGTCTCTGCGGTACGAGATTGGCCGCCGGGGTGTGGGCCAACGCCCGAACAACAGCATAGGCAAGTAGCCGTAGTATCGCTTAAGGATAGTTTCGGGATTGAGGGCATAACGTTGTTCGTGGTCAGGTGCGTAGTTATCGCACTGTTCTCTTGCTGGTTATGTATGTTATGGTGAATATACATGTTGTGCGTGTTAGCCGAAATAAGAGCTAAGATGTTGGATACCCAATGTGGGTGATCGTTCGATCAGGTGTGTAAGTTCTTACACACTTTATTAGTATAAACTGTTGTTATAATGATATTTTATTACTTATCACGTAGTATCTTTGCCTTGTGGGCATAAGCTTGGTTTTCGGGTAAGTCCCCTAATACTCGATCTATGATATATGTTGTGTATGCCATCATATGCTGTAAAATGTTATGCTATATACAAATGCATGATATATGGGATCATGATACTTTTTATGTAAGCATGATGATGGTGGGATTAATTGAGTGGAGGGGGCAGTGATATTCGTGTCGACGGACACCAGTGTTTTGGTAACACATTGTGACTACGGTCACCAGAGGTTTGGTACCTCCAGAGGTTTGGCACCTCATAGCGTCTCGTCCCTGTGGCCTAGTACCACCGTGGGTTGGCCCCACTATGAGATACGGGATCGACGCCAGTGATTTGGTATCACACGATGGGTTGGCCCCATCATTCGATTTGTGTCTTCGGACACCAGAGGTTTGGCACCTCCAGTGATTTGGTATCACATTTGTGACCTCGGTCACCGGTCACCAGTGGTTGGCACCACACGTATTGACGGATATTGTGACTTTAAGTCACCAGTGGTTTGGCACCACACGTATTGACGGACATTGTGACTTCGAGTCACCAGTGGTTTGGCACCACCAGTGGTTTGGTACCACACGGGGTAGAAAATGGAGTATGGATGGCTAGGTTGGGTTTCATAATTGCATACTCACTTCATAATTACATATTCATGTGTATGGACTGTGTGAATATGGGCCAAGCCCATATGTGGGGACGTGTGTTATAGCTATGCACTGAGTCTTGGTGACTCACCCCTTTCCCTATCTTTTCAGGTGAGTCGATCGCGGAGACGGAGCCGGAGAGGACTCGAGGTGGCCATGCTTGTTCCTCGGTTTTGAAGTTTTATTTCGCACCATTAAGGTTTACTATTTGCTGAATTCGATTGGGTTGTAATATGGCCGCTTATTATTTCTATTATTATTCGTATGATTAAGTAGTAGTTTTTACCTTATTTCTAACGAACTTATGAATTGTTAAGCGAATCGGTAAAAGCAACGTTTTCAAAATTAATACTCGTACGCGTTTTCAAAGATGTTACCATCGGGTAGCAAAATTTTACCAAGTTATCAATAACCCCGATACTTCTAAAAATCTAAATGATCAAATGGTTTCAAAGGAAAAGAAAAAGTTTTCAACCCCATCGTGGTTATCAAACCAAATCATCTTAGTTTTGGCAAACGTTGTTTTACAAATTCCGCAATATTTTCAGATTTCCACTGTAAACACGAAATTTCAAAAACGTTTCAAAAAGTTTTTACTCCGTGACATACCAGATCCGGTCAAGGCTTGTGGGCCGGGTTTGGGGTGTTACAAGTTGGTATCAGAGCCCGGTTCAAAACTCGGCTGCGGGGGCCCAAGGCCCAAAAATGTTTTCTTAATAGTCTTTTGTGGAATATTATGAAAATGGATTGTTTTAAATAGCATGGCACCAAGTCTCCGGCACCGATCCGCACGGGTAAGTACCTCTGACTGTGAGGTGATACGAATATGTCTCTGTTTATGAGCATGAATGCGACTCTCTGTATTAGAATGATTTTCCGTATTAGAGTAGTGAACTTGAATTGAACCCTTGTGTGATCGAAAGAACCACTTCTAAACACTTTAGTTCATAAAATTGTTCGCGATTAATCAGTGGAACACATTGTATAATGCATAAAACTTTTTAAGTCAGATTGCGCGATAAGAGATGAGTTCTAGAGGACGTGGTCGAGGCGGAATGGCCGTTTCGGAACCCGTTAGATCGGGTCAGGGGTCTGATAATGAGGTATCACCTCCCCCACCAGCCTTTTTGAGACGGTGGTTGGAGAGAGAGAAATATGGGAGCTCGAAAATCTGTTCCCGAGCGACTTCGAGCCAATGGAGCGGAGTTGTTCTGTGGTGTATCCGGCGTGGCACCCAGTACGACGGAATATTGGTTGGAAGCAACCGAGCGAATTATGGATGAGCTCGATCTGAGCCCTGAGGAAAAGAGTGAAAGGAATGGCGGCGCTACTTCGCGATGAAGCGTATCAATGGAAGCTCACGATTCGAGATAGTGTCACAGCTGAAGACCTCCCTTGGGAGTATGTCAAGATGGCATACCAGAAGAAGTATGTCGGTACTCACTACTTTGATGCTCAGAGAAAGGCGTTTTTGGGGCTGGTTCAAGGGAACGAGTCCGTGGCGGAATGTGAAGCGAAATTTCCAAGGTTAAGCTGATATGCTCGATGAGTGGTTGCTTCGGAGCATGAACGATGTGTCCGGTTTGAGGACGGATTAAGGGACGACCTAAGATTAATGATAGCTCCTCATCAGGAGCGGGAGCTCGCGGTGTTAGTCGAAAAAGCTGAGGTAGCTGAAGGGATTAAGGACTCGATGAGGCAAAACAGAAATGAGAATAGGAGAAATTTTGGACCGTCTGAATCATCTAAGGGTCTTCGAAAAAGACTAAGGATTGAAAATTTTGCTCGTGTGACTAAGCCAGCTACGGGAAATCGGAGTTGTCCGTGTGCTCAGTGTGGAAGGTATCATGATGGCAAGTGTTGGAACCGGAATTGAAGATGTTTTAAGTTTAAGTCTAAGTCTCACTTGATTAAGACTGTCCTCAAGTGATGGATAGGGCGCGAGGTCAAGGACGTGGAACTTCTAGCTGAGATGCTAAAGGTTGGATGCGAGGCAATCGAGGATGTGTTAGTAGGTGAGTTTCTTGTTATAGAATATCTCTTATTATTTGAGTTTTATAAGATCGGTTCATACTGGTGTTATTGGTGAAGTGTTTGAACATTGGAGGTGAACTTAGAAACTGTGCTTAGAAGGTAAGTTAGTTCGTGGTTGTATGCTAGTGGAGTATGGAACTTTGAATACGAATCTCGAGATAGTATATAAGGAATGTGCTAGTTTTGTAGAAGCAGAGTGCGCAGCATAAGCGTAGTGCGGTGAATTGGAATGTACGGATGATCGTTTGTAAGCAATTTCGAGGACGAAATTGTTTTAAGGGGGTAGAATTGTAATATCCTAAATTAGGGGCTGCGCATTGTAGCCAAATTCACGAGTCGATAGGCTTTAAGAATCGTTTTGATGAATTTTAGGGGTTATTTAAGCCCGAGGATAAAAAGGGACTATTTTGGAAAATTTTGAAAATTTTGGGTCAAAATGAAAATTTAGGTGAAGGAGGAGGCTTTAAGATTAATTTTTATGTAAGGTTTGGACATGAAAGTCCAGTGGCAAGGTGGCTTCCGTGTGCCACTTAAGGGTTAGCGCCAGTTCTGGTCAGGGGTTCGAGTGGCATAGGGCGCAAAAGCTTTCTTATTTTTTTATTTTGAAAAGGGGAGCTAGCGGAAAGAGGGGTTAAAAGAAAATTTAATGCGCTTGTTCACATGAATTTCAAAGTGGCCGAGTGGCCAAGGACACTGCGTGAGAACAAAGGCTCGGAGGACTTGGGTTCGAATCCTGAGGATCGCGCACTATGCGCTTTATTTTTATTTTAGCGCTAAGCAGCGGGATGAGCTAATGAATGCTTAAAAGAAATGCCGATGGGGTTATTGACAAGGAAGTCAAGGTAGCCGAATGGCTGAGGCATTGAGGAGTCCTCTCCAGGTCTCGGGTTCGAGACCTGGGGACTGCACTAAGGGCCTTGTTTTATTTTGGCCACGTGGAGGCCTGCATGGCGCATGCATGCACGCATGCAGCCTTGGGGGAGGGTTAACTCCTCTTTTATTTTTGTTTAAGTATTATTATTATTATATATTATTATTATTAATTTATTTCTTTGTTTTAGAAGTATGGAGCATTGTTTTATTTTATCTATTAAATTATTTTATGTGGGAATAAGCAATGCATTATCCTCTTTCCTTTTCAATGAGCATGGGCTTCAAAATTATTATTATTATTATTTGTGTTATTTTATTAAAGAATGGGTAATATATATGTATATATATATTGTTTTTTTTATATATACTTATTTAAATTGTTAAGGGAAGCATGGTTTTATATTATTATTATTATTATTATTATTATTATTATTATTATTATTATTATTATTATTATTATTATTATTATTATTATTTTAACCTTATTATTGTTATATGCGTGAAGTACATATGGGGGATAGTTGGTTTTTATTTTTTTATTATAAATAGTGATGGGAAGTTGATATATATATATATATATATATATTATTATTAATACTTTATGTATAGGAATTGGGTAAAGTTTTGGAATAGATTAATCAATAAAATGATTGTTAAATTGGTAAAAGAGAGGAGCATGCCGTTGGGAGCATGGAATGCATTGGGAAGATTATTTTAATTGTTGGAAGAATGAGGGAATAATAATACTCTTTATTATTAGTTAGGCATGGATGAAAGTTTGGCATTGGGAAGGTTATGCGTGGCCGGCCATTAGCAATTTTTTTTTAGTTTGTTTTGTTAGTTTAAGAAGGGTGAAGAGAAATAAGATTAAACAATGGATAGTGGTGTTGAAATTGCAAAAAGAAAGAGCATGCTTGGGGGAGTTTTTATTATTATTAGTGTGGATTAATTTATAATAAGAAATTATGTTGGGACTTAGCAAAAGAGATAAGCATGTGTATAGCTTGGGAAAATAAATTTGCATGGTCGGCCTTGATCCTTTGAAGCATTTCCGTTTGCTTTAGTCCTTTGCTTATTATATTAAGCATAAAGAATGTTGTAATATGTGAAAGGTGATAAAAGAATGAATAAAAGAATATTCTTGGTAATTGGTGATGAAGAACATGGGAAAGGTGATAGATTAATAAAGGAATAAACAATTTGTGCTTAACAAAGAGGGAGCATGCGGCATTGGTTTTTGCATGAATGGCCGGCCTTGATTTTCTTTGCCGTTAGATACATTGGCATTAGTCCCTTGTTTATTATATTAGGTATAGAGAATGATGAAATATGGCTAAGGTGATGGAATAAGATAATAATAATGCTTTCAAATGGATGGTCATGGCTTGGGGAATAGAAGCATTGGTATTAAAAATGTTTGGTCGGCTTGAAGGTTGCACAAGCATGGCCGTATATCATCTTTTTGGTTGGATTGTTTTGCCTTTCTTTCTGTTTTGGAGTTGGCCGATTGGAGCATGCCTTTGGGACCTCCAACCTTCGGTTATGAGCATAGCTCCAAGGTGCCGCAAATTTCCTTGGTTTTAGCTCTTCTTCTCTTCTCAAATTGTTTCATAATCAAAATTCAATTGTCTCCTTTCTCCTCTAATCATTTCATTTGTTTCTACCTCCAAAAACTCTAGTCGAATTCCCTCTTTTCCTTTAGTTATATTAGCTGAATCTCTCTGCTATTTCTTGGGGTTACCTTGGACGAATATTAGTCTTGGGTGTGGTCTTTTTGTAAACAATTTTGAAGGTGTGTCGACTACATATTTGTGACCTCTTCGATTGTTTTGGTAAGCATTTCTTTAAGTGATCGGTTCGGGTTCTTATCTTATCCTATAGTACGCCGAAATCAGCTTTTGACCTAAGTTTTAGGCATGGCCGAATATGCATATGGCCATAACAAGCGTATTCTTTTGTATGTAGTAGTTGAAGGAATGAAACATTAAAGGAGCCTATTGGTCTCGACCATTCAAGGAAATAGGAGCAAGCAAGTTCGGGATCGAAGTAAGTTAGGTATGTGGTAAGTGCGATTTCGGTCAAGGGTCATTATTCTTGGTATAGTGTGATAGCCGATTTTAATACATGGTTTATGTAGGATTTTCGACAACTCGAAGGTCAAGTTTTAGTTCTCGGGCTTCAGTGAGGGGCAAAATCGTCAAATATTAAAGGAGGAGCTTTCGGGATTTGTGGAGATCAAGTAGTTTCAACAACCCATATTCAAGAGGTGGTTCCCGGGATTAGTTAACAAGGGGTTAATCAAAAGAAGCATATAGTAGCCTCCGGGATTCAAGGCTGTTTTGGTGCTAGTCAAGGAGTTCAAGGGATAGCCCCTATCTCCAAGTTTAAAAGGAGAGCAGTCTCTGCGGTACGAGATTGGCCGCCGGGGTGTGGGCCAGCGCCCGAACAACAGCATAGGCAAGTAGCCGTAGTATCGCTTAAGGATAGTTTCGGGATTGAGGGCATAACGTTGTTCGTGGTCAGGTGCGTAGTTATCGCACTGTTCTCTTGCTGGTTATGTATGTTATGGTGAATATACATGTTGTGCGTGTTAGCCGAAATAAGAGCTAAGATGTTGGATACCCAATGTGGGTGATCGTTCGATCAGGTGTGTAAGTTCTTACACACTTTATTAGTATAAACTGTTGTTATAATGATATTTTATTACTTATCACGTAGTATCTTTGCCTTGTGGGCATAAGCTTGGTTTTCGGGTAAGTCCCCTAATACTCGATCTATGATATATGTTGTGTATGCCATCATATGCTGTAAAATGTTATGCTATATACAAATGCATGATATATGGGATCATGATACTTTTTATGTAAGCATGATGATGGTGGGATTAATTGAGTGGAGGGGGCAGTGATATTCGTGTCGACGGACACCAGTGTTTTGGTAACACATTGTGACTACGGTCACCAGAGGTTTGGTACCTCCAGAGGTTTGGCACCTCATAGCGTCTCGTCCCTGTGGCCTAGTACCACCGTGGGTTGGCCCCACTATGAGATACGGGATCGACGCCAGTGATTTGGTATCACACGATGGGTTGGCCCCATCATTCGATTTGTGTCTTCGGACACCAGAGGTTTGGCACCTCCAGTGATTTGGTATCAAATTTGTGACCTCGGTCACCAGTGGTTTGGCACCACACGTATTGACGGATATTGTGACTTTAAGTCACCAGTGGTTTGGCACCACACGTATTGACGGACATTGTGACTTCGAGTCACCAGTGGTTTGGCACCACCAGTGGTTTGGTACCACACGGGGTAGAAAATGGAGTATGGATGGCTAGGTTGGGTTTCATAATTGCATACTCACTTCATAATTACATATTCATGTGTATGGACTGTGTGAATATGGGCCAAGCCCATATGTGGGGACGTGTGTTATAGCTATGCACTGAGTCTTGGTGACTCACCCCTTTCCCTATCTTTTCAGGTGAGTCGATCGCGGAGACGGAGCCGGAGAGGACTCGAGGTGGCCATGCTTGTTCCTCGGTTTTGAAGTTTTATTTCGCACCATTAAGGTTTACTATTTGCTGAATTCGATTGGGTTGTAATATGGCCGCTTATTATTTCTATTATTATTCGTATGATTAAGTAGTAGTTTTTACCTTATTTCTAACGAACTTATGAATTGTTAAGCGAATCGGTAAAAGCAACGTTTTCAAAATTAATACTCGTACGCGTTTTCAAAGATGTTACCATCGGGTAGCAAAATTTTACCAAGTTATCAATAACCCCGATACTTCTAAAAATCTAAATGATCAAATGGTTTCAAAGGAAAAGAAAAAGTTTTCAACCCCATCGTGGTTATCAAACCAAATCATCTTAGTTTTGGCAAACGTTGTTTTACAAATTCCGCAATATTTTCAGATTTCCACTGTAAACACGAAATTTCAAAAACGTTTCAAAAAGTTTTTACTCCGTGACATACCAGATCCGGTCAAGGCTTGTGGGCCGGGTTTGGGGTGTTACAATTACCGTAATATAAAGGTCCTAAATTTAAGTCTGATTCTATATTACTATTACTAATAACCTGATCTAATTTATTATTAACATCGGATAATAACTCTTTAGACTTGCTATTCAAATCTAAATTCGTTACTTCTCCCATATTATCTATTTTTTCTTCTACTTTACTAACCTTAGTATATAATCTATTAAAATATACAGACGTCATATCTATTAAACTATTGATACCTTTACTAAGAGCCGAAATATTATTTTCATTCTTAGAGTCTATATGCATAGTATGATTACAAGTTTTATCTTGATATAAACAATCCATTTTTTCCATTATTATTATCCCTGGTACCTAAAACCTTCTGTGTCTTAACGTCCTCTCAACGCCAACAACGTCCCACTCGGACTCAACGGCTACGAAGACTAACGACAGATATATGGGTTTTGAGATAATAACAGCGAAATAAACAGAATTGCAGATACAAAGATAGAAACTTACAATGATAACTACGATATGAGAACTCCAGAAATCGTTACTCCGGGGCTCCTCTGATAGGATATCTGATACCAATTTCTCGGGGAGGGAGGTGTATGTGCACAAGCGGAAGGGTATATATCGTAGAATAATATTTCACTAGAAGAAAATAGATAATTTACAAAGAGAGATCAAGAAAGATTTCTTGATTTCTTAAGCAAAACTAAAAACTCTAATAAGCTATTCTAAAATCCGATTCAGGATTCGATCATCTTAAAACTCTAATAAACTATTCTAAAATCCGATTCAGGATTCGATGCCTTTTCCAGGCTACAACAATGCCTATTTATAGTGGAAAAAATGAACTCTAATTTAATTACAATTGAATTCCGAACAGTATGTTGATAAGAATGGCTTCATGATTTTTTCCACGTAGCCATCTTGATTTGTTTGCTTCCACCGTCTTCTATCAAAATTGTTGTGGTTGCTTCCACGTTTCAATTGTATTAAATGGTTGCTTCCATCATGCATGACATCATCTTTGTCTTTTGGTGGTTTCCTTCTTTTTAAGTCACCGCCAAAATTGAATGCATCTTCTTGCTTTCATTACTTGATGGTAACGGGTTGTCACATCAATAATTAAATTTCTTCCTTTTTTGGATTTTATCCTTCCTGGATATTTCTGAGATTCATCTCTTCGATTTCATCCAGGTGTAGGGATTCTGGTGAAGGTACTGGTGTGTTCCAGTGCTCCCACACTTCTCTGATTTCCGCTGTTAACGGATAATCTTCAATTTCCATTTCAGCTATCTTTTTTAATAACTGAATGGCTTCTTCATTTCTTTCTATCTGGGTTCTTCCAGTATCATAGGCTAAAATTCTTCGTCCATCGGTCCAGAACATATAAGTTGTTTGATGGAGAAGATGCTTCGCCATACTCATTAAATCAATTCCGGCTTGGATTTGATAATAGTTAAATTTATTATAACACTCATCAATGGTTTTTGACAAATGTTGTTGATCTTCTTCAACGGCTGAAAGGGCTTTTCCCGAAAACATAGTATTTATATTCCAAATTTGATATGGCTGATAAAAATTTTCTTTTTCAGCTATACCAATAAAGCTGCTTATTTCAATATGAAAATAATAGACAAAATCGTCTATATCTATAAAATTTGATAGCCGGGATTTGACTATCGCTGGAAAGTCTTTTAATAAATCAAAAGAGAGATTTTGGACTGTTATTTCTTTAACAAATCCCCACTCAATACTGGTTATATCAAATGGCTCATGATTTAATCGAAATTTGATAGTAGGAATTTTTTCTCCTATATCATTTGTATAAACAAAAGCTTGTGAAAAATATTTTGAAAATGTTTCCGAAAATAGAGCTTGCTGGTTGCAAATGGCTCGATTTATTTTTGAAAATATATCAATAGGTAGAATTTGTCTACACTTGTTATATAGACATATTCTAAACATCTTATTAATAATAGGAGTATTTCTCCCTTTACTAATAAAATATTGAAATGTATCAAGAAGATTGTTTATCTCCTTAATATCCATATATTCGATTAGGATATCATCCCAATCTCGGTATAAAATAGATTTTAGTAATAATTCTTCAGATTTATTTTCTTCAGTTGTTTTTTCAACTAAGAATTCTGAGAATTGGGTAAGAGCTTTTCTGAAACTAGCCCTTTGTTCCAAAATATGGTTTTTCCATATCTTGTTTATGAAATGGTAATATTCTGGGGGTAAGCCTGGATTATAAAAATCCTTTAGATTCGAGAATTCAGAGTTTTGTTGGTTTTTCAACAAAGCATCTGCATATTTGAGAATTTCAGAATCGGTAGGAGGCTTTTGAGAAAATTGAGAATAATCCACCTGTGTTGGTGAATGTGATCCAATTGGTTGGTTTACCAATGGATATGGTAAATAATATCCCTGGGTAGGATAAAATTGTACCTGTGTTGGTGCAACCATAAATCCTTGTTTAGGAATTATTTTTGCAGGTGCAGCCATAAATCCTTGTTTAGGACTTATAGGTGATTTTCCCTTGTTGGGTTTTTTATGGACAGTTCTCCATCCATCATTTTCTTTTAGAGGTTGTTTACCTCTATCCATGAGGCCTGCTAAGAAAATCAGCAAACATTAGTAAAAATAAGTTTATTATTTTCTACTAATGGTATTTCTATAGAAGTGTTTTCTATAGATAATATAACCGATTTTTTATTAACAGTAAAGGGTAAATATTGATTTAGAAAATTATTACCTAATAATATGTCTCCATACATATCAGGTAAACATAATAATTTTGGAATTATAAATCTAACATTGTTTATGTAGATTGGTATATTTTTAGCTTTAAAATAGATAGTAGTTTTGCTACCATTTATTCCATTAATATTTATTATCTTTTTTACAGGTTTCCAATATTCTTCAGGAAGAATATCCTTCTTACAACTACTGGTTGTAGCTCCTGTATCTAATAAAGCATGTAAAGAATATTTTTTATAGTCCTTACCACATAATGTAATTTCAATGTATTTATTGAAATTTATATTATCAACTGAATAATGTATATCTTCCATTCTAGTGTTTCTAGAATTTCTACTTGGTGTAGTAGGAAAAATAGGAATATGAACTGTTTTCATACCTATTGGTGTAGATGTACTTTCATTATCCTCTTCTTCCTCTGGTTGAGAACTAGAGGGTAATACTAAATTATCATCTGTATTAGTAATCAGATTATTTCTGAAATATAATTTGTCACCAGATGACATGTATTCAATAGTACTTACTGGTTTAGAAGTACTAGCATTATTGGTTTTATCGATTATCCAGTCTTTTGGAATCGATAAATCTTTTAAATGTAATAGCTTTGGTTGAATTTCTGTAGTAAATTTATTGGGCTCAAAAAGCTCAATAATTTTATTATTTATTTCTTTTATTTCAACCTCTGCTGTATTAGTCTATTCATTAATAGAAGTCCAGCTGATTGCTAAATCTTCTGCTAAATCACTAATATCAGAATTTTTTGTTTGAATTCTAAGGCATAGACACTCTTCTATTAGAGGGTCTGTTATAGAGATAAAGTAATTTGGTTTAACTTTGAATCCTATAACACCTGTATGTAAATTAGATTGAATTCCTCCAATAAGTGCTTTTATTGGATTTTCAAATCTTTTATCTAATAATACTGCTAGGATAGGAACATCATGACCTCTTCTAAATAAAGCTCTAATTGTTATCATAATGACTCCTAGATGTATATATCTAACCTGAGGATAATTTTTTCTAATCCTTTTTATTTTTTCTTTGGTAAATAAAGGGATTTCTGTTAATCCTCCTTTGGTATCTTTAGCGACTGTATTACCGCTAATTTTTTCTATGTGTCTTTTTGACCATATTTTAAACTTAGAAATTTTGTAAATTTCTTCTTTAGAAATATGATTTTTATTAATTTTTTCAATTATATCATCAGAGAAATCAATTTCTTCTCCGATTATATTTCCTAACTTAATATCCTGTTGTTCAGAATTAGGAATTTCTTCTAATTGTTTATTAGAACTATTTCCCAACATAAAGATGTATTCATCAGAATCTGTATCAGACTCTGTTTCTGATAATAACTCATATAATATCTCAGTAGGATTTGTTTCCTCACTAAAACATATTTCTAGATCTTGTTCTTCAAGGTTTTTAATAATCTTTCTAGCATTTTTGCCTTTGTTAGGACAATTTGTTGCTATATGACCTTCTTCATCACAAATAAAACACTTACAAATTTGTTTTTTAGTCTTATCAGAAGTTTTTCTTCTAACAAACTTTCTCCTATTATTATTATTATTATTACTAATATTTTTATTACTAGGTTTCCATCTAGCTAACTTATATTTTTTATTTCTTTTATGTTTTTTATAAGGTTTTGAACGTATAGAGTTACAACCAAACTCCCATTCACCTTCTAACAATTTTGTACAGTATCTATGACTCAATTTATTTTTGACTTGTTTAGCCGCTTTACTCTGTAAACAGTGTAATATAATATTTCAATGTATAAAATAATTTTCTACAAATAAAGGGTTTGGGGTGTTACAAACCTGGTGGCCAATCTCGAACAGCAGACACCGCGCACTTCTTAAACTTAGGGGTTGGGTTTTCGGGTCCAACCCCCTCCTTAGAATTGCTGGAATTTGAGTCCATAGAATAGATCTTGGTCAGAAGACCGAGTTAACACATAGAATAAAATATGAGTAGGATCACACGTTTAGCTAAATAGATCTCCTTACCTAGATCGGCAAAAACCGAAGGTTTAGGCTTGGTTCACAAGTCGAGTGAATCCCGAAAGTCTCCAAAAAGAATGCGAACACCACCCTCGACCTATATTGTCCAAAGCATCCAAATCATTAAGCCAACTAGACATTCAACTTTGGCTACCAAAAACCGAAAGGGAGATAAAGAAATAGGAGAAATCGCCCCTTACCTTGGCACAAAAGATTCGAATGACACCTAAGAGGAATCGACACAAGCACAGCTGTAGCGAGGGTTCGGCAATAACAGGGGAGAAGATGAAAGAGTCAAAACTACAAATGGGACTTAGAACTTTCGGTTTTAGCAAAGATGAAAAGAAAAGATGGAAGAGAGAAACTATGGAGATTCGGCTTGCAAAAGAAAATCAGAGAAGAGAACTATGGACAAGGGACATTCGGCTATAGCGTAGAAATGGAGATGAGAATGGAGTTAGGGGTTTTGGCTTTTGAGAAAGAACAATTGAGAGAAGAAGAATGACAATCAAATGAAAAGAAATGATAGGAATGGTTAAGAAGAAAATAGAGAAAGCTATAGGGGAATTCGGCCAGGGGTTGTCATGAAAGTGAATACTCATAAAAAGGAGAAGAAAGAGTTGCGGTTTCAGCTTTTACCAAATGAGAGCACAAGTGATGCTTACTAAGAGGAGGTCACTAACCAAAAATGAAGAAGGGACCAAGAGCATTCGGCTTCTTCAAAGTTTAAGCTACCCGAAATGTACCCAAAACGGCACCCCAATACTCTCCAAAACCGAAAATGGAAGGAACCCACAATAAAATTTTGGCACACTCCTAGACACACAAAAACCGATCTCCCCTCTACAATGAGTTTGAAATTTGGCCAACACCAAGCTCACCATGCTCATCCCTTTCTTTTCTCCTCAAATTTCTCCTGATCACCCGTTTGAAATATTTTGAACACTTCAAACTCCACTTTTTCCTCTCTGCCACTCAATCAAACTATTTGACTCAGTCCACCCCCTTATCCTGAAGTGTCCCAGTCGTGTTCTGCCTCTGCTCTCCCAGACGCCAAAAAGAACTCCCAAAATGAGCTCCTTGTGACTTGAACCTGCTCCCTCTCCTACTCCCTGTGGCGTCACTGATAAAGTGTTTCTTGGTAAAACAACGTTCCTTGAATGTTAACGGATCTAGGATTGTATCAAGCATTTCCCTGCAATTAAACAAAACAAAGAGGTTGGTTTTAGACTTTGAAACACATGAAATTGAATAGAGCTGAAAAAAATTGTTGCTGGAATTTCTAGACAGATTTGAAGAAGGTAGAAGATGAATGCTTCAAAATTCATCCATGCCAGCCTTGAACATAAAAAAAATGGTAGGAATAACACTGGAAACTGGCTGGGAATTTGAACAAAGAAGAACTCGCACAATCTATTATGCAAACCCGAATCGAATTTGTTCTACGTCAACGGACTTGGACCCACTAGATAGCGATCTAGGAACCCGAAGTATCACAAGATTGACACAACAATTCAAAATTGAAATGTCAAAAAGAAGTTCAAAAAAAGAACTGAACTTGAGAGAAAACTCACAAAGTAAATTTTATTTCAAATAATAGTCTACTCTAACAATGTTTGAAGTACAAATATATATAGAAGAATGAAGAGGTGACCAAATTACATTGTGTGGCTAACATTAAAGGAGTTGAAAATTTAAATTTGAATTGAAATAACTCCTTTTGGGCGGAATTAATTTGTAGCCAAGTGAAAGAAAGAGTGAGTTGGCATGTTTATCACTTAAATATGTGCTAATTTCGTTTGAAATTCAAACACATAACTTCCCTTGTTCTTATCTCTTCATCTGCTACACAAATGCACAAGAATGGGCTGGTTTTTGGTCACACATGTGCACCACATGTGTTCAAGGTTGGCATATGCACATCCACATGCTTGGATGCCACCTAGGCTGCCACATGTGCACTAGTGTACTCCCCGACACATCGGACACTATTTAGCTACTTTTGGACTTGTCAGCTGAAGTTGAGCTGGTGGAGCTGGAGGTGAGTTGACTGGAGCTAAACTGAGCTGAAATCAGCTAGCTAAAATTGAAATGAGCTGACATGAGCTGGTGTAGAGCGCTCTGAGCTGAGTTGAGCTGGGAAAACAAGCTTCTGAGCTGACTTGAAGTGAAGGTGAGCTGTATATTCGCTCGTGAGCTAGAGTCCTTTCGTGTACATGTTGCAAAACAATATAATACTTATCAATGTTATGTAAACTTAATATAACATAGTCTAATAAGTTGTAAACAAGTGCACACTTATTCGTTAACACACAAACAACTTGAAGACAATAAAAAATATTATTAACCCAATTCAAAAACATACTTAGCATAATATATAAATACTAAACATACCAATATAAGTAGTATGGCATAAGTATGTCACATACCAGCATGCAACACACTATAAAACTTATTTTCTAAAGCATATTCACTTTCGAAAGAGTCAGAAACTTTAGCACAAGTGAAAGAAAGAACTTCCCTGAATTTCTTTGCCTTAGATCGTGTGATAGGTCCTAATGGCAAGATTTCTGGATCAGCCTCCTTGATTGACATGGATGTGCCTACATCAGTCACTTACCAGCATCTTAAGTGGCGCCTCCTTGCCACTCCGCCACTCCTTTTCTTGTGTCAACCAAACACCAACATAATCCCTTAAGTCCTATCCTATCCAGCTCTCCCCTAAAGTGCCTAAAACAAAAATTTTAGCCAAGGCTCTGGCTTAACCTCAAGCCTCCCCGAGACCCCCAAACACACTAACACAACATACAGAGCATAGCATAAACACAGAAACACATCAAATGCAAAGCCCCCCAAGTCAGGATGTTACAATTCTACCCCCCTTAAAAATAATTTCGGCCTCGAAATTACTTGGTTAAAAGAGTTGAGGGTATTGCTGTCACAGAACATCCTTTGGCTCCCACGTAGCTTCTTCTGATCCATGATTCTGCCACAACACTTTAACCAAAGGAACTGATTTCTTACACAATACTTTGACATCACGATCCAAGATCTGCATTGGTTCTTCTTCAAAAGACAGGTCCGGGCTTACTTCAATTTCTTCCACTGGTACCACATGAGATGGATCCGAATGGTAGCGTCTTAGCATTGAAACATGAAACACATCATGGATCTGACTCAACTCTGAAGGTAGCTAGAGCTGATAGGCTACTGGTCCCACATGCTTTAACACGCGATAAGGCCCGATGAATCTGGGGCTTAACTTACCTTTCCATCCAAACCTTATCACCTTCTTCCATGGTGACACCTTTAAGAAAACCTTGTCACCCACTGCAAAATCTATGTCCTTACGCTTCAGATCGGCATAGGATTTCTGCCTGTCCGAGGCTTCCTTCAACCGAGTCTGAACTAACTTAACCTTATCTTCCGTTTCAGAAACCAACTCTGGACCCAACAACTGACGCTCACCCAACTCTGTCCAATATGTAGAAGTGCGACACTTCCGACCATACAACACTTTGTACGGTGCCATCTGAATACTAGATTGGTAGCTGTTGTTATACGCGAATTCTGCTAATGGCAGAAATTCTTCCCAACTACCTCTAAAGTCTAAGACACAGCCCCTTAACATATCTTCCAAGATCTGAATCACTCTCTTCTACTATCCACCAAACTGTGGATGAGACGCTATGCTGAAATCCAACTTCGTACCCAATGCTTGATGCAATGTCTTCCAAAATCTTGATGTAAGTCTAGGGTCCCTGTCTGAGATGATAGACACTGGTACCCCGTGCAACCTCACGATCTCCGCTATATACAACTTAGCTAATTTCTATAGAGAGTAGTCGACACGAACTGGTATGAAATGAGCATACTTCGTCAAACGATCAACTATTACCCAAACTGAATCCTTCTTAGTAGGCGTAAGGGGTAGCCCACTAACAAAATCCATCGTAATCCTTTCCCACTTCCACTGCAGAATCTTGACTGGTTGTAACAACCCTGAAGGTAGTTGATGTTCGGCTTTTACCTGCTGACACGTCAAACACCTACCCATAAATTCGGTTACTTCTCTCTTTAGACCCGGCCACCAAAACTGTTCCCGCAAATCCCGGTACATCTTACTACCTCCAGGATGCATAGCGTATGGGCTAGAATGCGCCTCTTGAAGAATCTTCTGCCTCAAATCCACATCTTTCGACATGCAAACCTTCCCACGAAAGCATAAAACTCCATCGTTGTTCAAACTGTAATCCTCTAATCCACCATCATGCACTTTCAGAAGTCGAGCCCTCCAAACATCATCTGATAACTGTTTCTCTTTAACCTGACTTACCAATGTCGACTTCACTTGCAGTTTTGCTAATAAACTTTTGTCATCATATAAACTAAGTTGAGCAAACATTGCTCTCAAATCTGATATTACCTTACGGCTCAACGCGTCTGCCACCACGTTAGCCTTACCCGGATGGTACTCAATCGAGTAGTCATAATCCTTCAACAGCTCGATCCACCTCCGCTGTCTTAAATTCAATGCCTTCTGAGTAAGGAGATATTTCAAGCTCTTGTGGTCCATATAGATGATGGACTTCTCCCTATATAAGTAGTGCCTCTAGATCTTCAAGGCGAAAACCACTGTAGCTAGCTCCAGGTCATGCATCGGATAATTTACCTCGTGAGATCTCAATTGCCGAGAAGCATACGCTACCACCTTCCCCTCCTGCATCAACATACATCCTAACCCCGTTACAACGCATCACAATAGACATTAAAGTCCTTCCCTGCCTCTGGCTGAATTAACATCGGCGCCTCTGTCAAAATCCTCTTCAACTTCTTAAAACTTTCCTGCTGTTTATCTGACCAAACGAATGGTACCCCTTTCTGCAATAACTTGGTTAATGGTACCCCTCAAAATTTGCAAAACCACTCGAAGATGCGAATCATGCTCCTCCTCAGACTTTGATTACACCAGGATATCATCTATAAACACTACAACGAATCGATCCAGATAGGGTTGAAAACCCGGTTCATCATGTCCATAAACGCTACTGGTGCATTGGTCAACCCAAACGGCATCACCAGGAATTCGTAGTGACCATAGCGAGTATGAAATGCCGTCTTATGAATGTCCGCCTCCTTGACCTTAAGCTGATGATAGCCGGACCTCAAATCTATCTTGGAGAAGACTGATGCTCCCTTAAGTTGGTCGAACAGGTCGTCTATCCTCGGCAACGGGTACTTATTCTTGATCGTCAACTTGTTCAACTGACGGTAATCAATGCACATACGCATTGATCCATCCTTCTTCTTAACGAATAGCACCGGCACTCCCCAGGCGATACACTTGGTTAGACAAAACCCTGATCTAACAGTTCTTGAATCTGCGCTTTCAGCTCCACTAACTCCTTCGACGCCATTCTATATGGGTCAATAGACACTGGCACTGTTCCTGGTAGGAGATCGATACCAAACTCCACCTCACGATCCGGAGGTAATCCCGAAAGCTCTTTTGGGAAAACATCAGAAAATTCCTTTACCGTTCGAACATTCCCCACAGTTGATTCCTTGACCTCCAAAGCACAAACATAAGCTATAAACACCTTACATCCTTTTCTCACCATTCTCCCAGCCTTCAAAACGGATACCACATTAGATAGGTAATTCCTCCTCTCACCTATCACCACCACCTCTTCACCCTCGAAAGTTTTTAACACCATGCGCTTGGCTGCATAGTCCAAATTTGCCTGATACTTCACTAGCCAATCCATACCTAAGATCAAATTGAACTCCCCGAACTGCAGTTCCATCAGATCAGCCGGAAAACCTACCCCTTGAACTTCTAGGGGTACATCCCTATAAAGTCTGTTCACCACTACAGATTGTCCTAGAGGGCTAACTACAGTCATCTCCCTAGAAGAAGTCTCAGAGTCTAAATTCAGAGTTCCCGATATAGTACTAGCAACATAAGAGTGTGTTGAACCAATACCAATCAAAGTAGTATAAGGCAACCCCTAAATAAGGAACATACTGGTTATGACGTCTGGTGCGTCGCCCTCCTCTCGGCGCCTAGCTATATAGACCAACCCAGGCTATCTCACCTCTGTATTCCCAGCACCTCTGCCCGGTGCTCCACGACCCCGACCGAAACCATTACCTCCTCTGGCTGGGCCACGACCCCTCTGCGGTTGCTGACTATCTCTTCTAAATTGTGCATGTCCTTGACCCTCCGATTGTGCCCTGACTGGCCTCCGTGGGCAATCCTTTATCCGATGATCCAAAGACCCACATTCGAAACATCCTTTATTACTTGCCCAACACTCTCCCGAATGAAATTTCCCGCATCGAGTACACTGCGGTGGCCACTGAGCAGCAACAGGCTTCGTAGCTTGAGCCGGCCCACCTACTCTAGGCCTCTTCTGAAAAACCCCAGTAGACCCTGATTGCCCAAAACTCCTTTTATTCCTATTCCTCTCCTGATTCTGCTTTTTGGACTGCTTCACCTCCTCGGCTATCTTAGCCTTTTCCACAAGAACAGCAAATTCCCTCTCCCGCTGTGGAGCTATCAGCACTCGCAGCTCGTCTCTCAGCCCATCCTCAAATTGAACACAACGTTCATGGTCCGTCGCCACAATACCCCGGGCATAACGGCTTAAATGTAAGAATTCTGCCTCATATTCGGACACCGACTTCTCCCCTGAACCAGGTTTAGAAATGCCTTACGCTGCGCATCCACATAACTTGATCCAACGTACTTCCTCTGGAATGCTGTTTGAAAGAAATCCCAGGTGATATCATCAACCATCGTACTATCCCTGACCGTGAGCCACCACTGATAGGCCTCGTCTTGGAGAAGAGACACGATCCCTTTCAACTTCTCCTCTGCCGTGAAGTCAAGATCATCCGCTATACGCTCAATTTCTTCTAACCAGTACTCAGCTACGTCGGGAGCTACGCCAGAAACGCCCCTAAATATTTCCGCTCCATTGGCTCGGAGTTGTTTAGACACAAATTTTCGAGCCCCCGTGCCCATGCCTGCCCCAGCAACTCTCTCCAAGACCCGTAATGCCTGAGACACCGCATCGTCTCCCCCTGTTTGGTCCTGAAACTTTGCTCCCGCAGCTGGCGACAGCGGTACTTCATTTTCTGACCCATGACCAGACCCTACTGGTTCCGATATAGTAATCCTGCCCCTACCACGACCACGTACATTATGCCCACGTCCTCGAGTGCTCATGACTAACGTTCGTGATTTAATCTGATTAGGAGTTTTATGAGTTAGTCTTTCTTTCTTCCACTATTTATTAACCTATCAGTCTTATGAGTATATTACCAAAGTAGTTGTTTTCGCGTACACATGCTTTTCTACAGGCTTCAGTCTCTAGGGTAAATTTTCTAATACTAGCAATCATTTCACAGAACAATTAAGTCATACAACCAATGATTAGAAAACTTACCATCGCAGATCAGTGCCGGAGACTCAGGTGCCATTCTTCCCGAAGACTTGTATTTTATCAAAAACCATTTTTCAAACCATCTACTGAAAATATTCTGGGCCTTACACTCACAGCCGAGCTTTTGAACCTGGCTCTGATACCACAATTGTAACACTCGAAACCCTGTCAAAACACTACGAGTGAATCTGGCATGTTATAGGGAAGAAAGTTTAAAGTAAAAAAACCATGACAAAAATTTTCCGCATTAAATCGCCTTTGGTGAAGATTTAAAAAAAATGTTTGCTTAGCTAGAGTCGTAATACAGTTCAGGTTTCGTAATCCAAATTCGAAATTTAAGAAAACTTTTAATGAGCGATCACTTGAAAACATCATTTCATCATAGTATGTAAAATTTGAGTTAATTTGTTACTAAAACCCGATCTTGGTTAACCAATTATAAAATCTTAAAATTTAATTTCTTTTAACTTTAGAAAGACACCCACTTATATTATTTATTAGGCATGCCATAACGATTAAAATAAACTAGTAAGAATAAAACCAAATTAACGATTAAACGGCCTTATTACAATACCAAAATCCAAATCAAAGTGGTAATAATCCGAAATAAATACTAAAGATAAAGTTACTTAAAACATTATGCATGGCCACCTCGAGTCCACCTCGGCTCCATATTCGCGGTCTAAGGATTACCTGCAAAATTTAGCAGAAGAGGGTGAGTCACCGAGACTCAGTGTGTAAATCCCCATCTCAATGAGCTTCGGCCTCTCACACAAATTCATATATTAAGTATGGATGTAATGCAACCCAACCAACCTATTATGTCCATCCACCATATCTCTCAAATCTACCCAGTATCTGTGGCACCTAGCCCCTGGTGGTACCTAACCATTGGTGGTTCCAAACCACTGGTGGTATCAAACCACTGGTGGTTCCAAACCACTGGTCACAAATGTCACAAAAGAGAATACGTGGGGCCAACCCACTTGTGGTACCAAACCACTGGTGACAATCCCGTAACGAATATATGTGGGGCCAACCCACTTGTGGTACCAAACCACAGGTGACAGTCTAAAAGAGATCATGTTTTCTCCCTCATCACATCATACCCCCAAATCCATGCCCATGTGGAACAATTATTATGGTATGATCATGCTTTCAGTACATAAGCAATCATTCATCTCACTCATACATGCATAAGCCAATAACAGAACATAGTAAACAGAGCATGGCAAAACCTACCCGGAGTCTTCGATCTTACCCACAAGGGTATCTTAGTGATTCATGCCATCATTCGGCATTTGCCATCAAGTTAATAACATAATTAAAATACAAAGTGTGTGAGAGTTACACACCTTGTAACACGTAATACCATGCTCTCTATGTCGACACTATCGCTAATCGAAACTACAGCTATCTGTCTCTTATTCTGTTCAGAAGCCGGCCCACAACCTAATGGCCAATCTCGAACAGTAGACACCGCGCGCTTCTTAAACTTAGGGGCTGGGTTTACGAGTCCAGCCCTCTCCTTAAAATTGCTGGCATTTGAGTCCATGGAATAGATCTTAGTCAGAAGATCGAGTTAACACATAGAATAAAATATGAGTAGGATCACACGTTTAGCTAAATAGATCTCCTTACCTAGATCGACAAAAACCGAAGGTTTAGGCTTGGTTCACAAGTCGAGTGAATCCCAAAAGTCTCCAAAAAGAATGCGAACACCACCCCCAACCTATATTCAGCCAAAGCATCCAAATCATTAAGCCAACTAGCCATTCGGCTTTGGCTACCAAAAACCGAAAGCGAGATAAAGAAATAGGAGAAATCGCCCCTTACCTTGGCACAGAAGATTCGAATGACACCTAAGAGGAATCGACACAAGCACAGCTGTAGCGAGGGTTCGGCAATAACAGGGGAGAAGATGAAAGAGTCTAAACTACAAATGGGACTTAGAACTTTCGATTTTAGCAAAGATGAAAAGAAAAGATGGAAGAGAGAAACTATGGAGATTCGACTTGCAAAAGAAAATCAGAGAAGAGAACTATGGACAAAGGACATTCGGCTATAGCATAGAAATGGAGATGAGAATTGAGTTAGGGGTTTCGGCTTTTGAGAAAGAACAATTGAGAGAAGAAGAATGACAATCAAATGAAAAGAAGTGATAGGAATGGTTAAGAAGAAAATAGAGAAAGCTATAGGGGAATTCGGCTAGGGGTTGTCATGAAAGTGAATACTCATAAAAAGGAGAAGAAAGAGTTGCGGTTTCAGCTTTTACCAAATGAGAGCACAAGTGATGCTTACTAAGAGGATGTCACTAACCAAAAATGAAGAAGGGACCAAGAGCATTCGGCTTCTTCAAAGTTTAAGCTACCCGAAATGTACCCAAAATGGCACCCCAATACTCTCCAAAACCGAAAATGGAAGGAACCCACAATAAAATTTCGGCACACTCCTAGACACACAAAAACTGATCTCCCCTCTACAATGAGTTTGAAATTCGGCCAACACCAAGCTCACCATGCTCATCCCTTTCTTTTCTCCTCAAATTCCTCCTGATCACCCGTTTAAAATATTTTGAACACTTTAAACTCCACTTTTTCCTCTCTGCCACTCAATCAATCTATTTGACTCAGTCCACCCCCTTATCCTGAAGTGTCTCAGTCGAGTTCTGCCTCTGCTCTCCCGGGCGCCAAAAAGAACTCCCAAGATGAGCTCCTTGTGACTTGCTCCCTCTCCTACTCCCTGTGGCGTCACTTACCAGCATCTTAAGTGGCGCCTCATTGCCACTCTGCCACTCCTTTTCTTATGTCAACCAAACACCAACATAATCCCTTAAGTCCTATCCCATCCAGCTCTCCCCTAAAGTGCCTAAAACAGAAATTTTAGCCAAGGCTCTGGCTTAACCTCAAGCCTCCCCGAGACCCCCAAACACACCAACACAACATACAGAGCATAGCATAAACACAGAAACACATCAAATGCAAAGCCCCCCAAGTCAGGATGTTACCATTTGGGCACATTTTTGCTTAGCATCTCATGACACTTTTCTCCTTTTGCCGAAATACCAAAGCCAAGATCATTTTCTTTTCCTTCTCCTCCCCCATTGCCGAATACACATTGTTCCTAAACTCATCTCTTTTCCTCATTCTCTTTTCTTCTCTTTGAAAACTGAATTCTAACACCTTCTTCCCATTCTCTCTTCTTCTTCATTTTTATCATTCAAACATTTTCTTCATTATTTTTCTCTTATGGCCGAATGTTAGTTTACTCCATTGCCGAATCATTTTTCTTTTCTTTGTTTATTCATAGCCGAATCTCCCATTTTACATAAGTATTCTTCTCAATCATTTCTTTTTCAACTGTGGACAATAGGTAAGAGTTTCTTTTTAGTTTATGTTGGTTATTAGTTGCTTTGGCCGAATCTTAATGATGATAGGGATAATCTCTTTGATCGAAATCATCGTTCATTCTCTTAAATGTTTCCTTTCGTTATATTTTAGTGTGATTTTGGAGGGCTAAAACTCAAGTGTTCGTGAGCATCGTGAACTGTTGGAATCGATCTAAAGAGTTAAGGTAAGGAGTTTATTCAAGGATTCTCATATTACTCATCATATTGATATAGATGGATTATTAATCGATTTCGATTTAGGGGACGTTATCGCTCGATTTACATATTGTGGAACAAGGATATTTGTGGTAAGCCAATCTCACCCTTAAAACCGTTAGTCAGAATTTCTATATATTATTAAGTCGGACTGATGATCTTTTGTCAATGGAGACAATCAAGATAGGGACGAAAAGGGCGGTGAATAGTGTTCAGAAGAGGGGTGGTTCCGCTATTCCCCCTAAGTTTAAGCGAAGGCTGTTTCGGGAATCCGAGATTTTCCACCGGGTTGTGGACGCTCATCCGAGGAGAATCAGTTGTTTAAAGTCATTCGTACTCCCGAACCTTTGTTTGTTCGTGGATTTTCATCAGGTAACGAACCAACAATCGGGGAGAAACCGCAAAGAGAAGTGGTTCGAAATTCTGAGGGTAAAAGTCTAGATCGTTATTTCTAAGATTTGATTTGTAAATAAATTATAGTGTTCTAATTTATCGTGATGCGTTTAGGTATCGACAAGCAGGAAAGTCTAGTTCTCACAGTAACCAGGTGTGTAACTTCACACTTATCTCGGGTTAGATACTATACCGTAAGTATTGGGATAAAATCGTAAAGATGGAAAAATTGGAAAATACGTAGTGATTAACACTTTTGTGTAAATGCATGAAAACAGTTAAAGTCGTGAAATTTACGAAAAACTGCTAGATCGTTAAATGGGCCGAAAAACTACTAGATCGTTAAATGGGCCAAAAAACTGCTAGATCGTTAAATGGGCCGAAAAACTGCTAGATCATTAAATGGGCCGAAAAACTGCTAGATCGTTAAATGGGCCAAAAAACTGCTAGATCGTTAAATGGGCCGAAAAACTGCTAGATCGTTAAATGGGCCGAAAAACTGCTAGATCGATATATGGGCCAAAGTTTGCTAGATTGCTAAATGGGCTAAATGTTATTTTGTCTTATGGGCCAAAATGAAAATTTGAAATATAGACTCACATGTATTATGAGCTTCTTGTTAAATTATCATATGGATATAGAGTGTTATGCATACATGATTGCATGGGTTAGGATAACTGATGAAGAGAAGAAAGGCCTGTTGCCAAAATCTAGTTCGGTGGCTCTGCCACAAATTTTTAATGGCTTAATGCCTCTAGTTCGGTGACTTTGTCACAATCTAGTTCGGTGGTGCACCACAATATTATTTAAAATGGCTTTATGCCTACGATTGGTGTGTTGGCGGGGTGGGTTGACTTGATCCTCACAGGTGTGTTGGTTGGTACGGGTGGTGTGTAGCGGATGGAAATTAGGTTTGGTTGGGAAATTTCATTTTACTTGCATTTCATTTATTATATAGTTAAATCCGTAAATGGGCTCAAGCCCAAAATAATATCTTGATGATCTGGCCCAATGAATGTGGTAAGTGAGTTATACACTGAGTTCTGAGTAACTCACTCTGTTTAATTATCCAACTCAGGTAATGGCAATTGATGGAGGCTTGGGCCGAGGATGACTTCGTGGAGGCCATACTGCGAATATGGGTTTTATAAACTATGAACTTTTATTGTAACATCCTAGATTAGGGGTTATGCGTCCGTGCATAATTCATGAGATAGTGGGCTCAGTGTGTGTGTTGGATGTGTTCGGAGGAGTTTTAGGAACTCTAGGATATGAGGGAAAGCTTTGGGAAATAATTGGATTTTAAGTTAAAAAGGGGAGCTAGGCTAAGGTAGCCTTAAGAAAATTTGTGTTGGATTTATGACACAAGCAATCATGTGGCAAAGTGGCAAGGGACGCTACCTTGGGGGCTTGGAAGGTTGCGTCAAAAGGGAGCTTCAGGGGGAGAAGGTTCGAGCAACGTGGGAAGCAATGGGCTTGTATTTTTGCATCAAGAAGGGAAGTTGGGCTAGGGAGGCCTTAAAGGAAAAATTGTAGGCGTTTTTGGCATAAAACAGGCCTTGGTAAAGTGGCTGCAAGGCGCTACTTAAAGGCTTGGAAATGACGCCATGTGCAGTGGGCAAGGGCCTTGGTTCGGGTCTTGTTGGCAGCAGGGAGGGGTGATTTATTTTTGCTTTTGGCGTTAAGGGGGGAGCTAGGTGAAGGAGGTCTTAAAAGAAATTGTGGGGAGTTTATGTCACAAAGGAGCCAGCAGTAAAGTGGCTTGGGGCGTTATCTGTAGATTGCAGCAAAGAGGGCTCAGGTTCGAGCCTTGTTGATAGCAGTAGGTGGGATTTTATTTTTGCATGTGACGTCAAGAGAAGGGGAAGGAGTTGGACGGCACATGGGCTTCCAAAAGATAAGGATTAAGCTTGTTTTTATTTTAAATTTCGTCTAAGAAGAGTAGGATAATTGTTGTTTATTTTATTTTTTTTAAATGATAGGATAAGAGATAAAATAGGAGATTAAATTGGGATTTGATAAGTGGAGATATGGTGGCCGAATATAGGACTCTAGGAGCTTGTATTTTTGGTTTAAATATAGTGCTAGTGTGTGCTAAATTTCCTCTTTCAAAACCTTTCTTTTTCATCTTGGTTTCTGCCGAAATTGTACCTTATTTTTCCCTTTGATAAGTGCCGAAATTATCTAGGTGAAGTGTTCATCTTTTCTTCTCCAAATTTTTGAGAAACACCTATTCTCTTTGATAGCCGAATCTCAATCCTAGTGGGGGCCGATTCTTTGCAAAGCCGAGGGGATCCATTATTAAGGTAGGTAGTTGCTAATATTCGGCCAAGGGCCATTTTTTCTAGATTTTATGTGTAAGCCGATTCTAATAGTGTTAGCAGGGATATTGAAAACTTCAAAGAGCAAGCAAACACTTCGGGGTTTAAGTAAGCTAGGTAAGTGGTTGTGATATTCGGCCATAGGCCATATTATGGGTTTAAGTGGTGACCGATTGTGTATTATGATTTTTAGGGGCTAATCGACAGAGGTAACAGAGGCTTCGGGATTCTAGATCGTTTCGATAAGGATACTTAGTAAGTTTAGATCTACTCCGTATTCATTCAATAGCCGAAGGCTAATTATTTGTAGGTACCAGTGGGTGGCCGATTGCAAAGGGAACTCAGAGTGTGATTCGGGATTTGGTAGGAGACCAAATCGGCATTTAGGGAGAAGGAAGAACCACGTTTCGAGATCGTGTTAGATTCGAGTAGTTCGGGATTTCGCTAATAGGCAGGTGTGTAGTTAGCCTACCATTTTCTGGGTTATATGTTTTATCTGTATGTGTTATGTGTATGTGTTAATAAGTGCAGTGGTCATCAGGATATGGATACCCTTAAGGGGTATATCGATAATCAGGTAAGTACCAAATTTGATGAAATGTGGCTATTAATGTGTATGTGTGATGAATGCTTGATGAACATGCTCATGCATCATTATTATCATGACACTATTTTATGTTGCATGTGCATGGGTGGGATATGATTACAAAGAAGGACAGGGTGTACTTCGAGTACGTGGATTGATGAATGGCTCTATGCCTCATCGTGGTTGATATAGGCTATGTGCCATATCGAGGTTATTGATGGCTTTGTGCTCATCGTGGTTTGATGATAGCTTCGGCTACATCGTGGATTGGCACTGACTGAGGTCGCGTTGTGGATTATTGCATTTTAGTTCGCGTGGACGGCATTGATTGCCTTATCGGAGTGAAAAGGAGAGGGTGATTTGTTAATCCCCTGGTGTATGGTAGGCTGGATACGGGGGTGTGTAGAGGATGGTCCCTAGGCTGGGTTGGGTGCATTGTGCATAAATCTGTATGAGGTGTGGATTAATATCAAAATGGGCCAAGCCCAATATGATATGTGGATTAAAGTGGTAATGGGCCAAGCCCAATATGTGAACTCTATGTGATGTGGATATGGGCTAAGTCCAATAACTGAAATCATGTGAATAAGTTGCATTAATATCTGATATGTGGGTAAATATGTGGTTTGATATGTGGGTGGAAATTAGTGGACTAATTGCACACTGAGTCTGTATGACTCACCCAAAATTTTATCAACCTTGCAGGTGATGCTTGGACCGGGTTGGAGAGGATACAAAGGTGGCCATGCAGAAGTTATTTTTATGCCATGCAGAAGTTATTTTTATGCCATGCAGAAGTTGATTTTCTTATTTTCATACATACTTTATTATCAATATTTTGGGAATTTATTTGATGTAATAAGGGCCACTTATAGTAGTCGGAAACTTTATTTATGGTTTTGAAGTTTATTTTATTACTGAACTAATAATGGGAAATATTCTTGAATCAATTTATATTATAATAACTTAAGTAAAAGTTTTTATTCGGGAATTTATAACAACTTAATTTTCAATGTGCTTTTAAATATACAATGTTTTTCCAAAGAAAATAAATTTATACGTTTTCACCTTTAAGTCAAATTCTTCGCAAACGTTTTCCGCAGTGACATACCAGATCCGGTCAAGGTCGTGGGCCGGGTTTGGGGTGTTACAGTTTGGTATTAGAGCCCGGTTCAAAACTCGGCTTTGAGGTTTTGGGCCCGAAAAATGTTTTCAAAAAAATGGGCTTTTCAAAAAATATGGACTTTTAAGAAATTTTTCAGGTTATTCTGGCATGGCACCTGTATCTCCGGCCCGAAGTCCACCAGGTAAGTACTTCTGACTATTGAAGTGATGTATAGATGTGAACTTGATAGGCTAGATGGGAACGTAGATTAGTGAACTAGGATCTGTTGAACCCTAGGACTAGTCTACTCAAACACAAGTACATAAGACTTAAGGACCATTAAACGAACCTATGATTAAGTCGCCGAGTTAAGGTGTGGCAACTGTTGTGCGCATGTCTAGGAGTGGATTCAGTAAGAGCTTGGTATTTAAGCAGTCCTAGCGACTCACCTCCTCTTTACTCGAATCCTACCTGGTGCGTAGTAACCGTTCACCCTAACCAAGAGGACTTAGTCATCGGCTAAACCAATAATTAAAACCGAAAGGGACTAGCCATATTTTTTTATAAAGACCTTAGTTTTTAAATTACCAAATTACCCCTTTGGTTTGTAAACCCTAAATTAGATTTTGAAAGACGTTTTCTACTGATTTATAAAATTACGAAAATACCCCTAGTTGTAAAATTACTAAAATGCCCTTGGTTTCTAAAAGTTTCACTACTACCCTTGATTTTAATAAAATTTTCTTACATTACAAAAGTATCCAAAAACCTTATTCTGCGAAATATCAAGATGCCTTGATTTGGAAAAAAAATTACTGAATTACACCTGACTTACAAAATTACCAGAATGACCCCGATTTCTGAAATTTCTGCAACGCCGCTGATTGGGAAAACAAATTTTCAAAATAACCCCGAGATTTTGTAAATTTTGAAATATTGTTGATTTGTAAAGATTTTTGGAATTGACCCTGAATTATTACCAAAATACCTTTATAGGACAAATGACGAAATTACCCCTAGGGTTAGGAAAGGACTGAAATGACCATAGAAGTGTAGTGAATGATGTTGTGAATGAATGTGTCTCTGCTTATGAATGTGAATGTGATCCTTTGAAATAGATTAGTGAACTTGAACTGAACCTTTGTTTGATCGAAAGAACTACTTCTAAATACTTTATTTCATAAAATTGTTCGCGGTTAATAAGTGGAACAAAATTCTGATGCATAAAACTTTTTAATCAGATTAAATCGCTACGTTAGAAATGAGTTCTAGGGGACGTGGTCGTCGTGGACACGGTAGAGGTAGAATGGCAGTATCGGAACCAGTAGGGTCTGGCCATGGCTCAGAAAGTGAAGTGCCGCCGCCAACAGTGGCCGCGGAGGATCAAGATCAAACAGGAGGTGATGACGCAGTATCGCGGGCTATGTTGCGAGTACTCGAGCGAGTAGCAGGAGCTAGTGTAGGAAACGGAGCTCGAAAGTCAGTGTCGGAAAGGCTTAGGTCGAACGGAGCCGAGATTTTTAGAGGAGTATCTGGAGTAGCTCCGAATGTGGCGGAGTATTAGATAGAAGCAGTCGAAAGAATCATGGACGACTTGGACTGTACCGATGAGGAAAAGCTGAAAGGTGCTGTTTCGTTGCTCCGGGACGAAGCCTATCGATGGTGGCTCACTGTCAGACAAGGTGTCCCGACAGATCAAGTGGATTGGGAGTATTTTAAGGTTAAGTTTGAAGGAAAGTACGTTGGAGCTAGCTACTTAGACGCGCAGAGAAAGGCATTTCTTAATTTGGTACAAGGAAGTAAGTCGGTAGCAGAGTACGAAGCGAAATTTGTGCGGTTAAGTCAGTACGCCAAAGGGATCGTGACCACTGATTACGAAAGGTGTGTCCGATTCGAAGATGGGTTACGTGATGAGTTACGAATGTTGATCGCTCCGCAGAGAGAAAGGGACTTCGTCATTCTAGTGGAGAAAGCTCGGATCGCTGAAGAAGTTAAGAGGACTGTAAGAGAGAACCGAGAAAAGGATAGGAACCGGAATAAGAGGAGCTTTGGACCGTCAGAATCATCGAAAGATCTTCAGAAAAGACCAAGGATCGAGAATTCTGTACGTGCACCTATGCCAGTTTCTGAGAATCGGAATCGTTCTTGTGCTCGGTGTGGGAGAACTCACACAGGAGAATGTTGGGGTAATAGTAAGGAATGTTTTCGATGTGGATCTAAGGCTCATTTGGTTAAGAATTGTCCTCAGGTAACGAAGGTTCGTGGTCCAAGCCATGCAGGAAATGGTTTCGGCCGAGGTCGTGGAACACCCGGCAGAGGAGCTGAAGGTTCGGATGCGAGACAACCAAGGATGTGATAGCAGGTAAGTTCCTTGTTTTTGGAATACTATTTATTGCTTTAGAGATAGTTCATTGTTGTATTGCTAGTGAAGTGTATGGAACCTTGGATGTGAACTTAAAGACTGTGCCTAGAAGGTAAGATAGTTTTATTAAGATCAGAGTGCACAGCATAAGCGTAGTGTGATGAGTAGGATTGTTCAGCCGTTAGTTAGTAAGTAATTTCGAGGACAAAATTATTTTTAAGGAGGGTAGAACTGTAACATCCTAGATTAGGGGTTATGCGTTCGTGCATAATTCATGAGATAGTGAGCTCAGTGTGTGTGTTGGATGTGTTCGGAGGAGTTTTAGGAACTCTAGGATATGAGGGAAAGCTTTGGGAAATAATTGGATTTTAAGTTAAAAAGGGGAGCTAGGCTAAGGTAGCCTTAAGAAAATTTGTGTTGGATTTATGACACAAGCAATCATGTGGCAAAGTGGCAAGGGACGCTACCTTGGGGGCTTGGAAGGTTGCGTCAAAAGGGAGCTTCAGGGGGAGAAGGTTCGAGCAACGTGGGAAGCAATGGGCTTGTATTTTTGCGTCAAGAAGGGAAGTTGGGCTAGGAAGGCCTTAAGGGAAAAATTGTAGGCGTTTTTTGCATAAAACAGGCCTTGGTAAAGTGGCTGCAAGGCGCTACTTAAAGGCTTGGAAATGACGCCATGTGCAGTGGGCAAGGGCCTTGGTTCGAGTCTTGTTGGCAGCAATGAGGCGTGGTTTATTTTTGCTTTTGGCGTTAAGGGGGGAGCTAGGTGAAGGAGGTCTTAAAAGAAATTGTGGGGAGTTTATGTCACAAAGGAGCCAGCAACAAAGTGGCTTGGGGCGTTATCTGTAGCTTGCAGCAAAGAGGGCTCAGGTTCGAGCCTTGTTGATAGCAGTAGGTGGGATTTTATTTTTGCATGTGACGTCAAGAGAAGGGGAAGGAGTTGGACGGCACATGGGCTTCCAAAAGACAAGGATTAAGCTTGTTTTTATTTTAAATTTCGGCTAAGAAGAGTAGGATAATTGTTGTTTATTTTATTTTTTTTAAATGATAGGATAAGAGATAAAATAGGAGATTAAATTGGGATTTGATAAGTGGAGATATGGTGGCCGAATATAGGACTCTAGGAGCTTGTATTTTCGGTTTAAATATGGTGCTAGTGTGTGCTAAATTCCTCTTTCAAAACCTTTCTTTTTCATCTTGGTTTCTGCCGAAATTGTACCTTATTTTTTCCCTTTGATAAGTGCCGAAATTATCTAGGTGAAGTGTTCATCTTTTCTTCTCCAAATTTTTGAGAAACACCTATTCTCTTTGATAGCCGAATCTCAATCCTAGTGGGGGCCGATTCTTTGCAAAGCCGAGGGGATCCATTATTAAGGTAGGTAGTTGCTAATATTCGGCCAAGGGCCATTTTTTCTAGATTTTATGTGTAAGCCGATTCTAATAGTGTTAGCATGGATATTGAAAACTTCAAAGAGCAAGCAAACACTTCGGGGTTTAAGTAAGCTAGGTAAGTGGTTGTGATATTCGGCCATAGGCCATATTATGGGTTTAAGTGGTGACCGGTTGTGTATTATGATTTTTAGGGGCTAATTGACAGAGGTAACAGAGGCTTCGGGATTCTAGATCGTTTCGGTAAGGATACTTAGTAAGTTTAGATCTACTCCGTATTCGTTCAATAGCCGAAGGCTAATTATTTGTAGGTACCAGTGGGAGGCCGATTGCAAAGGGAACTCAGAGTGTGATTCGGGATTTGGTAGGAGACCAAATCGGCATTTAGGGAGAAGGAAGAACCACGTTTCGAGATCGTGTTAGATTCGAGTAGTTCGGGATTTCGCTAATAGGCAGGTGTGTAGTTAGCCTACCGTTTTCTGGGTTATATGTTTTATCTGTATGTGTTATGTGTATGTGTTAATAAGTGCAGTGGTCATCAGGATATGGATACCCTTAAGGGGTATATCGATAATCAGGTAAGTACCAAATTTGATGAAATGTGGCTATTAATGTGTATGTGTGATGAATGCTTGATGAACATGCTCATGCATCATTATTATCATGACACTATTTTATGTTGCATGTGCATGGGTGGGATATGATTACAAAGAAGGACAGGGTGTACTTCGAGTACGTGGATTGATGAATGGCTCTGTGCCTCATCGTGGTTGATATAGGCTAATAAGGCCTTTATTAATATTTTTATGGATTTTTATGTGTGGATGGATTTAATTTTGTTTTAAAACATTTGAGATACTTTAACTATTCTTGATTTCAAATTCTTTTGGACTCTTTAAAAACTACTTTAAGGTTTTTGACAATTAAATACTAAATGATAAGATTTCAAACTAGTATTTCTTAATTCATCGATTTTAAATCATTTTTCTTAATTTTTACTAAACTTCACTTTCAAAAGGTTTTGTAGAACTGTTTTACCTAAATCATTAGAGAATTTAATGGATGTTTGATCAGTGTGACAAACCAAATCTTATCTTAACGCATGGACCTGGTTTGGGGTGTTACAGAAAATAATGTGATAAAAAAAAGTACTCAAAAATTTTGTGCTAAATTTAAGTTAAATTTATGTTTAGTATATTACTTAAAATTAAATACGGAATAAAATTAGATTGTTTGAGAAAGGATAATATGATCATAAAAAATAAAATAATAATTGTATTTATTATCTATTAAGTGATAAATAATTTCCTATCAACTTATCTTTTTTACATTTTTTTATAAATAATTCTATCTAGTAGTTTTCATTGGAGGTTTTCAAACATGTTTAAAAAATTAAATTACTGAAAATATTAATTTTTAGTTGATTGGTTTTTTCAACACTTTATCAAACAAGGCCTAAGTTGATTTGGTTATTTCAGTTGTATTTCATTGTAACACCCCAAAAATTTCAATGTCACCAATAAAAGTATTTCAAAAGATAAGCCAATACATTTGGCTAATCACAACAATATCCAACCTAGAAAAACTAAGTCCCTATACATGCCACTCACTTGAAAACATTTAACATACACATGCCAATACTCCAAGGATAATGGCTCGATAGTGTGATGCTGCCTCCGACGATCTCCAACCCTGAGCTGACCTGACAAAACTAAAAGAAATGAAAAGGAGGGAGTAAAGTTTACGCTTAGTAAGCTCGCATGAAAATAATAAGCAATGCGATGACATGCTATTTTCATATTTTTCTATTTATTCAAATTCTAGTTAAGCTGTTTTCTCGAGTCACAGTCATTAAATAATTTATATCTAGAGCTACAGAACTCCAAATTAAGATCCGTTAATTTTCCCTAAAACTAGACTCAGATACCTTATTACCATAAAATTTCCAGAATTTTTGGTTTATCCAATTAATACAGTTTATTCATTAAAGATTCCCCTATTTTGCTGTTTGACTATTCTGACCTCTCTTCTCTACGATTCAATTTTCTCCTCATACAGAATTCAGTTGACCTTCTTGTTTACTTCAATTGAAACTAGACTCATTAAGGATTTCAAGAATATAACTTATATCCCATAATTATTTTTGTACAATTTTTAATGATTTTCTCAAGGCAGAATAGGGGATCATATAATCATTCTGAACCAGTCACATAAAGATTTAAATATCTCAAAATATACAAATCCTTTGTTTTCTCTGTTTCTTTTATATGAAAATAGACTCAATAATATTTAAATTAATATCTCATCCAACTTATAATTCAATTTATAAAGAAACCATCCAAGCTTTGTAACATCCCATGCAAATGTATTTGGATGAGAAAATGTGTAACACCCCCAGACCCGACCCAAACGTTATGGCCGAATCTGGTGATGTCACAACAAAGGAATAATTCCAAAACGACTTTGTTAAGTAAAAAAAAAAACTTAAGTTTAAAGATTTGGAAACCCAAAATCCTTGCAACTTGTTAAGTTATGATGAAAGCCCATGTTTTAAGAAAACATCCATGTGTTACAATTATTTCGAAAACCATGTTAAACTTTAGAAATGTATTTAAGTTTAATAATTAGGCAGTTGAAATAATAATAAATCCCAAATTTAAAGTCAAATTAGAGATTCAAGGCCTTATTACATCCCAAATAAAATAATTGAAATAAAGTCATTCTCAAATAAATAAACAAAAAAAACTTCTAAGTAGCTTGCAGTGTGGCCATCTCCGAGTCCTTTCCCACGTCGAGCCGTCTACTGAGGGTCACCTGAAACATTAAATAAAATGGTGTGAGTTTCAAAACTCAGTGTGTACAACCCTTGGTAATCCAATCAACATGCAATTATCACATTGGGCCTAAGCCCTATCCAAAATCGGTGGTCTTGGGCCTTAGCCCACAATGACCTCATATCACATCAATATCACATGAATGCAATGCTCCCATCCCAAATCCAACCCTGCACTCCATTTCCCTTCCAACCCTGCACTTCTGTGGGGATATAAATATCAAACCACCTATCCCTACACTCCAAAGGTAGCACCAATAGCGGCACTACTCAAACGTTGCTGCAAGGCTGCTAAGCATATAATGGGCTTAAAGTCATCGGTGGATCCATGGTTGTCAAGCGACTATGTGATCCTCACATATCTTCCTCCGTATCATCAAACCCACCCAAGTGCAACATATATCTCATGAATGCAACATACACATTTTCACACATTAAGCACCTAGGGGTATTTTAGTCATTTCACTACCTAGGGGTATTTTTGTAAATCTACCCTACAGGGGTATTTTCGTAATTTCTTTCATCTCAGGTTTTAGTTATGAACTTTGGCCCATCAACAAGTCCTTGCAGCTAAAGTGAACAGACATTATGCACTAGGTAGGATCCCAGAGAAGAGGAGTTGGGTCACTAGGACTGCTTAAGTACCAAGCTCTCCCTAGATCCAATCCTAGACATGCATATGTCCATTGCCAGACTCTAACCTAGCGACTTGTCCACAAACATGTTTGATTATTAGATTAAGTTTTATGCGATTTAAGAATTTATCATAACTAGGCCGAGAGTCCATTAAAACCCTAGCATGCATTTCTAAAATCCCATAAGGCCCACTAATCCCAATCATGTCCATATAGCCCATTAAGCCCAATCATGTTTATGTAGCCCATAAGGCCCGATCATAATCAAATCATACAACCATCCATATCAATCCATCATTCAATTTCACATACCAACTCTTGGTGATTAGGGCCCACGAGCTCGGTAGGCCCATTTAGCCCCACCTGGCCCAGTTGGCCAAATAGTGGCCCGAGACCATGAGATCGTTCTCTTGGCCCCAGTAATCGTATCGATGTTCCCACACAAATGTTCGCAAACTCGTGTGGTTTCCGGCGCCAACCTTTCGGCTTTTTGGCATTCAAGTTTTTCGGGATTTTGGCTTTTGCCGATATGTCGTGTGTGAAGTGTGTGTACACACTTGGTTAATATGATGTGCTACACTATCCTCAGCCTTGAACCTACAACCAATACCAATCTCCAATCAATACACATTTAACCACAATATTTACCCAAAAAACCGAAGCCTTACCATAACCTTACCGTGTGCCACCAATTCTAGTAGCCCTTCCTTAGCTACTATTCACGAAAATCCCCTAGATCTGCACCCACACAATACTATCAAAAATCAAGTGACTCATATTCCACACAAGTCACCTCTATAAGCCATACTTATATTTGGCCACTTACTAATCCACAATTGAGACGTGTACACTTACCACTTGCTAGCGATCCTTACCACGCTTGCGACCTTTGAACCCTACCATTGTTAATACCAGGTTAATGACAAGAAAGAGTTAGATAGCCCTCCGGCTTTTACCAAAACACACTAAAGGAGGTTGACTAAGAACTTACCAAATCCAACCTTTGATCCTGCGGCCTAGATAGCTACTGAACGAGATTCGGCTTTTAAAACTTGATTAAGAGTAGATAACAGCAACAGATTTGTGATGGAGGAAAAACAAGGAATCAGCACAAATAGAGATTTTGACAAAAAGGGATGATGGTTGTAACATCCCCAAACCCGGCCCATTCACTACGACCGAATCTGGTTATGTCACTGTGGAAAAGACGGTGGAAGTTCTTTTTGACTTAAAATAAAACAGTAATTTTATTAAACTTATGAATACTTTGAATAAGTAGATTAGAATAAAATCATTTTAAATGCTAGTAATTTAATCTTACCAAGTTATAATTAAAATTAAAAAAATAAAATAGTACCAAAAATACTAATAAAATAATTCCAAGGCCCAAATTAAATAAAAATCACAAGGCCCTTATTACATCAATATTTAAACCCAAATACTTAATATAAATAAGCTTAAAAATACTTAAACTCTTCTTTCTGCATGGGCCACCATGTGTCTTCTCCGATCCCAGTCCAATCTACGCATCACCTGAAATAGTTAATGAAAAGAGTGAGTCCACTGACTCAGTGCATAATCACAACACATATTTCCATCCGTATGGGCTTGGCCCATACCCACACAGCCATCGAAACAAATCATGTAAGAATGCATTTCGGCCCAACCTACTATCCAACCGTGACACCAACCTTAGCAGACTCCCTGCCTAAGGCCGTGGCTAACCCACCACTGATCACATCGTGATCCATAAATCTTACCTTGGCTAACTCGCTGCTCAAGGCCGTGGCTGAGCCACCGATCAACCAAAGTGATCCCAACAACATACTCCGTCTACGGTGACGCACATAGCCATCAACCGTCGAGATGGGCACCTAGCCAACATCTCCCTTGAGGTAGCACAAAGCTAACCATCAAGCACTAATGTAGCCTAAGCTAACATTAGACCACGAACATCATGTGTACACTTCTTCCTTCATCGATTCCATCCACCTCCCACGTATGTATGCATAAGTATAACATGTCAGGTTATAACAAAGCAAGAGAGTAGACATCACATGTTAATTATCATATCATAAACATATTTACATTACAATAACATAATATCACCACTTACTCACCCGGCATCCGATTACCCAAAATAGGCATTAGCAAGCAATTAACTGAAGGAAATAGTGCGATGATTACGCACCTAATTGATACAAATGACTCAAATCCCGAAACGCTACTTTATGCCTATGCAACCGTTGACTAATCGCCTCTCGAAAGATCTCCTGAGTTAGGCTCTTCTCCCCCTACAATCGGCCTTAGCATCATATACTTAACAACCTTTAGATTAAACAAAATACCACATACATAGCTTACCAAAAAGCCTTACCACCACTTACCAAGCCGACTGCTAATCTACTGAGACTAGACTGAAAGCCTTAAAATCCCAGAATACCTTCAACAACGATTGCAACGAAACCCGAAGAGGTCTAAGCTAAAATTCGGCCAAGGTGCTCCAAAAAAAAAAAGGAAAAAGGAACACGGCACAGAGATGGGATGCAGGTTCGGCTAATCAATTAAAAACAATCAAAGGAAAGGAAGTAGGGGTTTCGGCCAAAGGTTTGAGAAGAGGGAAAGAAAGGTATGGGGGTGTGTTTTCGGTTTAGCACAAAATGAGAGAAAGAAGAGATGAAAGAGTGGGCGATTCGGCTAAGGGTTTAAAAGAGAAGGAAAAAGGGAAGCTAGCAATGGAGGTTTCGGCAACAAAGGAAATGGGGAACAAAAATTCGGCAAGGGGCATCAATGGTGAAAAAAACAAAAAGGTGAACACCTCCCCCCTATTTATAACATTCGGCCAAAGCTCCCCCCATAAGAAAGCCAAAATTCGGCCAACACTCAACCCCCACCAAAATCCCACAATTCTCTCCTAAATCACCTCCCAATCATCCATTCAAAAAGTTTGAATGAGTCAAACTTTAATCCTTCCTTCCTAGCCGAATTCAAAAAGAGAAGACCAAGTCTTCCTCCATCTTTTAGACCTCCAAAAACCGTCCAACACCTTACCAAGTTGACGCAAAAACAAAGCCCTCCTGCTGCCCTTGCGAATCGAACCCGAGACCCCCCTCCAGCTACCTGAGGCGTCACTTCTCCATGCCTTATATGGCGCCTCCCTGCCACTCTGCCACACCAATCTTTGTGCCAAAACTCCACCAAAATTTCTCTTAAGGCCCCCTCTATCCAAGCTCCCCTTTTAACCCCTAAAACTAAAAATTTCCTAAGGCATTCCACCACTACTTAGGGTTCTCCGGACCCCTAAAACTAACCCAACCACACACTAAAGTGTGCCAACACCTGAGCTAAGCACCAAAAGCCTAACCCCTAAAACCAGGGTGTTACAATGGTAATTCGGCAATGGGAGAAACAGAATGAGCGGGAGAAAAGAAAAATAATAGAAACCCAAGGAACCTTTCAAAGGAATTCGGCACCCCCCTTTTATAGCCAAAAGTCGAAACTTCCTTCCCCCAAAGTCCCATTTGGCACCAACACATCCATACCTCAATCCCCTATATTTTCTACCTTATCTTTACCTTAAATTCCTCTACTGAACACTCCCTTCCAGAGTCCACTCTACGCCACTATATTCCTTCCATACGCAAAAATAAAGCCTCTCAACTCACCACTCTTAAGCCTCGAACCTTGGACCTCTTCATCTAATAGTAACGCCACCTTGTAGCTCCCCAAGTGAAGCCACCTTACCACTGGACCACAGGCCCAATTGTGTCCTATTTTTCCCTTAATCTGTTTAAGAGGCCTAATACCTGAGACTAGGGTCCTACTAAGGCAAAAACAAAAATTTTCCCTATGGTCTTCTCTATCCCTAAGACTTCAAATAACCCTGGTAATACCTTAAAATTAATATTCTAAGTGCTACTTATACATACCAACTTCAGTGCACAGAATTTAGAGTTTCGAGATTTTGGGGCGTTACAAAATGTCTCCATTCATTGAAATTGTCCTTGCTCATGTATTTAAATGAGAATAAATGTCTTCAAGAATTTGAAACCATCCATTCTGATGTATTTGAAGTGAGAAAATAACCCTATGCATCGAAACGTCCATCCTTACTTGAATTTGTAACCTTCCATTGTAATCTCCCAAACCTAGCCTAGAAATTATGGCTAGATTGGAAAGGCTACATTAGCCACCAAAATGGCTAAGCTAAGTTACGTTACTTTTAAAGACCTTAAATAAACTTTTTTTAAAGAAAATCGTAGTTGTACTTTCGCTTCACGATTTGTGAGATTCGTTTGCTAATTGATCAAGAATGTCTCTCCCTAATTGATTAAAGGCTGATTTGTAGGTTTCAATAACAAAATTTAATGCAAGAAAAATATGGGCAAGACCCAAGAAACAAAACATCCCCCTTTCTTGCACATAGGCGTACGCACCATAACCCATAGTGGCCAAAATTGGGGTTGAATTTTAAAATGGTTTGAGATCTCATTAAAATATGGAAAAATACATTTGAAATCATCTAAAATCCCCCAAATTAAATATTTGGAAATTTTGGTTTTTAATTGACAAGATTAATTAAGAAATTGAAGAGAAAATGGATCTTACCCAGGCTAGTTGACAGAAAAGACAATGGCACTTTTTTGGCAATGTTCGAGATCGATCTTGGGGTTCAAGATTTCAGATTTGGGGCTGATTTAGATGAGGATAAATGGTAGAAATAGAGTGAAGGAGATGGGGCACAATCTTGATACAAAAAGAAGAAGAAAGAGATGGTAAAATAGGAGGCATAGGCAACGACAATAATGGGAGAAAAAAAGGAAATTTAAGAGAAAATAGGGGAGGAAGAGAGTGAACGGCTAGGGTAGGGAAAAATTAAATTAAAGGCTAAAATATAATAAAAATTTGTTTTTATACTTAGGGTTCAAAGGTATGGATGGCACACACATTTAAAAAACAAGGGATTTTGCAAATTTTAATTATTTCACAAAGGAAAGAATTTGAACTTGGGACCTCATTTAATTTCCATGCTTTCTCATATTTCTTTTAACCATCAGACTTTTTCCTCATTCTTGAAGTAATTTTGCAATATTTATTTTAAAAACAAGACATGTCACATACTATGGTTTAATGTAAAATTTGCAAAATAACAAAAATGATGCGAGAGAAGGGACTTGAAATTGGGTTTCAAGAAACATTTCACTAACACTTAACCAACAAACCAATACCTCATTTATTTCCTGATACATGAATGGGAGCGTCTGATGAAAAATCGATTGGAACAAAATTAAATTCGTTTATTTCAATACCAATTGGGTTAAAAGATGAGGAGAATTCAAGAAGAAATCCAATTTAAATTCATGTTGGGCCTGTGACTCGGGCTAGATCCAAGAAGCTCAAATAGGCGATGTTAGGGTTGATTCAGGAAGTTTGGGTCGTGCATGAGAAGTCCAATTTTTATTGGACTCAAGATAAAGATCCAATTTCTTGCAATGTGTTGCATGTGACAGTTTGATTAGTTTGAACAAACTTTTCAAATTTTAATTATGTGTTTTATTTGTTAAATGCATCTTTGTTTAATGATTTGCTTCATTGTGTGTTTTGTTTGTTAAATGCATATTTATTTAATGTTTTGCATTAATACATCTACATCTTTTAAAAATGTGCATTATGTTTCTTGTTTATTAAATGTGTCTTTAGTTAATGCTTTACATTAATACATTAGCATCATTTAAGACTTGCATTATGTGTTTTTCATATTTAATAAGTCATGCATTAAATCATCTCATTTGTTAATTTACTTCAAGAATGGTTTAAGTTGCATCAAGAATGGTTTAAGTTGCATGTTCATTTTATTTGTGTGCATGAAAGTTATTAAATATGTTATTTTTATTAGTGTTTTAAGTTATTATTTAATCTTAAATATCTATTTTACAGGTGACTTTTCATATGATTAAAGACTCTTTAAAGTTGGACAGTTTCAAAACTTTTAAAAGAACATTAATTAGGTTGTTTAATGGACCAAAAGAGACTCTTCAAGTCTGAATGTTTTTGGAGTCTTAAGTCTTCATCATGGTGCCATTTAAGAGGATGTTACACAAGCTTTTATCATGTGGTTACAAGGAAGCTGAAGGGACATCAATCAAACACATTAAGGATACTTTAAGTCTTCATTAAAGAGAATTGGCATGCCTTTCAACTACATCATATTCCAATGAAGAGACATGACTCATTGACTTCCTTACAAGAGTTAAAAAAAATTATTGCTTGCAATAATACTAGTTAATGGCTGAATATGAAAAGTCTCACATAGGCATTTGAACAGTCACAAAACTACTTATAGATTTTCTATAAACAGAACTTTGATAGCTAGTTGAATTTTTTTGAGTTTTGTGTGAGAATTCTATCTCTTTGTTCTTAGTCTAACTTACTTGGACTTATCAAGGCTCTCCTTGTGGTGTCAAACCCTTTCTTTTTTTGAACTTATCACTTCCATCCTTTCGTTTTTTTTTTTGAAGTGTGGCATTCTAACATACTATTGATTCCTATTTTGCTAAATAGCAGGTCACAGTTTACTTCTTCTTCAAAGACTTGTTTGTTATTTCACTATATAGAAATTGGGTCATGATCATTTATATCGTTGGTTCTTTTCTAAGTGTTTTAATTCATACAAGTCATCCTTCCGAAACCTTCTTTGTTGTTTTCATTCAACCTATTTTCCATTACACACAATTTAATTTTGAATTTCAACTTGAAATGATACTGAAATTAGACGATCAGTAAATTCAGCGTCTTGTAATTGAATTTACGAATACGAGCACGCATCATTTCCTAAAAACTCATAGATAATCTTAAAAATTAAGTCATGACCACTCTCTCTCGATTTGCAAACTTGATTCTACTAACCCCTGATTTTTGGGATGTTACATCCATTCTTGAAACTGTCCATATAAATACCTTGTAACATCCAAACTTGAAGATTGTAACCGTCCAAAACTTGAAGACTTGTTTATTGTAACCTACAAACAAAATTAATAAAAATCCATCAATATAATTCAAACATTAAAACACATGAAAATGTGATAGTTAGAATTATAAAGATCATAACTTAGACACATGGTACATGACACACGACACAATATATACTTATAAAACACGCATAAACTAATAAAACATGTGGAAATGACATAATTATAAATGAACACTTGACTCGAAATACACATAAACATTATTAAAACATGAAACATAAACATAATTTAATTTGACTCAAAATAAACATGATAGAAATAAGAGCACAACATAAAAGCATGAATATGAAACACACATACATTATGAAAGAGAAAGTTCACAAAAACATCAAATAAAAAACATTCACATTTCATCTTAATCTTGGGTTTCCCATGTTGGGCCTTAATAATTAGGTTGAGTCCATTATTGACTCCCTTAGGCCCAACGCCCCTAAAATAAGGTCCATTAACCTCCATGAGTTTAACAAAAGCCTCATTTGGCCCACTAAAGCTTGGCACAGTTGAGATGTAGAATTGGATCTTGGACCAATCCAAAAACCACATGGTTACATAATCACATGATGTGGTAATGCTCACATCAGGTACAAAGGCATGAACCAACGAATTTGTTGTCTCCAAATGAATGGTCACAAGCACCATATAATTGTATGAATTTGAAGATTCCTTGAATGGTAATTGTGCATACATTCAACTATAAATGAAGGTTCATGAGGGACTTTAAGTCGCCAACTGAATGGTCCTACAAAAGAGTATAAATAGGATATTAGTTCATACAAACTAAAGCAATAATACAGACTAACACATGTGACACAAAACGGCAACACTTAGCACGCACATGACACTTTAACATAGCAACACATATAATCATGAAAGATAGTTTGACACTCATATGATATCTTAATATAACTAAAACATGTAACATATCTTAAACAAAATGACAACCTTATTATAAACAAGTCACACGACATAAACACTTACTCAAATGACGCATGCAAAACTAAACTCAAATGTATCAAAACAAAATTCTTAATCAAAGGAATAAAAATAAGAAAGCGGAGGAAACAATTCTTAAACATATTAAGAAGACATAATTAAAACACAATTAAAACCAACTAAAAACCTAACAACCAATTTAACTAAAACTAACAGCACTAATGACGCCCTAAAACTTTTCGAAAAAAATTAAGACACCATTATATATTAAAAACAAAAGCTATAGAAATAATTAAAGAAAATAAGGACAGACGGTTTGGGCCTTTAAAAGCCCACAAGCAAACATTGCATGGGCCTTGAACATTTTCATCTTGAATTTGGGCCCTTAAAGCTTAGCCTAATCTCAGATCCTTCTAGTTGAATCACGTGATGTGACCGAGATCAGACCAGTTTGGGGTGTTACATTTCTAATCTAGCAGGTGTAAGTGAAGATTATCTAATCCAATCTACTCTCAATTCTCTCTTTTTCTTTGATAAGGGCTGAATATAATGTTCATATGTATATTATACTTTTGTGAAGGTTTCAGTCTGAATCACTTAGATTCACATTATTGAAAAAGGATTATTAGATGTCTGACTAAAAGAATAATAAAGTAAGTTCTCATCTGATTTTCATAAGGAAACTTTATTGGACTATAGTTGAAACTAACATATGTGTATTTTTTGTGTTGGTACCATTCTGTTATAATCAAATCAAGGCGAGATCTTACTAGATATGTAACATTGAAGTCTATAGGATTAGATCTAGTATCATGGGACCTTTATTCTAGGTGTGGGTTTTAACCAACTGAAGTTGTGAATGATTTCTCCATAAATATTATATATTTATGTCTAATAATAATAACCATTTAAATCTACTCTAAAATTATGACTAAACAAATACATTAAGTATTCTTAGTGAATGTTAAATCCTTTATTGGGATTGACCTCATCTAAGTGCCTTTGATCTGAAAAATTTGTGTTGCCAAATATATACATGTTATATGACTCGGTAATGTTTCGCATGTTTTGTGATATTAAAGCATGCTACTGTTACATTTATTGATAATGATTACATGATAAATCATTTACATTGCTACTAATATTTTAGTCACATGTTAAAAATGTGGTTACTAATACCGATAATATTGAAAGCATCATTAGTTATGCTCACTGTACTGTTTTATTGAATGGATGATAATTCATGCCACTATTTCTATCATTGATTGCATATTCAAATCATGCTTACTATATTGTTTCTGTTATTGATAAAACATGTCATATTGCATTAGGGTTGGGACGATTATGTAAGGAGGAAGTACTGGAAGCTTATTTGCAACATTGGTGGCTTGTCCACATTACTGGCAACTTGACTGCAACACTGGTGGCTTGTCCATATTACTGGCAATTTGTCTGCAACACTGGTGACTTGTCCACATTACTGGAAATTTGTCTACAACACTGGTGGCTTGTCCACATTATTGGTAACTTTTCTGCAATTCTGGTGGCTTGTCCACAAACTTGTGTGTTACTAGTTGGATAAGTTTTGGGGAACTCTTATTATGGTGTGTAGCGGAGTTGGGTAGGACATTTTCTGAGAATACTGCATTGACATGATCATGCATGACATAAACTGTGAATTATGTATTGTTTTTAATATTATGTTTATGCAGTCGCTTGAATGAAATAATTACTATCTACTATTGTTTACTGGATTTATAACTCACACTGAACTTATTAAGCTTACTCCTTAGTTTCTAATTTGATTTCAAATAATCTCCGAGGTTAGGACTTGGACACAGTTGTCGGAGGAGTTTCTCGATTGTTTCCACTTTTTAAGTACTTTAAACTTAATTTTAATAATTGTTTTCAGACTATATTAATTTTTATTCGAATTGTGGCTTGGGAACTTATTTTGGGATTTATTTTGAATTACATGACATAAATTTTTAAACTAGTTGAATTGATATTGAAATGATTATGCATGAAATTTGTTTTTAATAAAAGTCTGATTAAATCACTACTTTTCGCTAATATACTGAAAATAAGTTTTTAACAAAATTCAACTTAGTTTTTAAAATGATTATTCTTTACAAATGAAATTCTAAAATGAATGAATCTTTCGAATTTAACATGTTTTCACGATGTAAAGACAAATATTCAATTTGAATAGTTATCAATATAAAAACAAATGGTTTTAAAACATGTTTGAAAACACAGAAATTTTATATAAGCCTTTTCGATGACCAATGTAGCTGATACAATCCGCCTCAGGGTGAGTCGAGCCGTATGTGAATTGCCCAATCGTCTACGAGGAGGAATCAAGTCTTTGAACAATATTCGGAAAAATATGGATGAGTTTGTGGAAGCTTTAGGTGAATTTTTTTAGAAGGTGGGTTTAAGTTAGGAATGGAGGTGTTTAAATGAAAGAGTTGATTTGGATAATTAAAAAGATAGGTTCAGTTTAAGATGGAGGGAAATAAGATGGGATTCAGTTTAAGGTTGAATAAACAATGATAGGCTGATGGTAATGGAATTGGATAGATGGGTAAGTGATGGTTTAGATAAATGATAGGTGATAGTTGATGGGAATGGATGAAAGAACTTAAACAAAGAATCGATTCAACACTAATAAAGTGTCACCCCGGGTTCTATATTTGTTTAAGGTGGAAAAATGGTAGTCGATGATGGACCAAGACCAGTTATCTATAAAGATAAGAACCTATGGTATAAGTTGATGGAAGAGAACGATTGACGCCACAAGCAAGAAAACTTGATAAGTCAAAATCGAAACTCATACGAAAGATAGAGAGGAGAAAATCTCACTCAATGAACAAAAGTTCATAAAATATATTCAAAGCTCAAAAAGTTCTTCCACAATATGTTGATTACATGTATATATAGTATCAAATGAGGCTAGTTGAATGGCCACTTTTAATGAGGCTAATAATGATTTCAAATGAAGAGTCTCAACCTTTGGAATTCTATCCATAAAACTCCCATCTTCAATGTGAGTAACTCTTGAATTAAATTGTTTGTCAAAATCCTTTGAGTTCTCTATAATCAACCGAAAAGTCGCCAACCAAATGAAGAGTCTCAACCTTTTGAATTCTAGCCATGTAACTTCCATCTTCAATGTGATTAACTGTTGAATTAAATTGTTTGTCAAAATCCTTTGAGTTCTCCATAATCAACTGAAAAGTCACCAACCAAATGAAGAGTCTCAACCTTTGGAATTCTAGCCATGTAACTCCCATCTTCAATGTGAGTAACTCTTCAATGAATGCATAACAACCTTTAGAAATAATGGTTGTAAGATGAAAAGTCACCTGCAATTATCACATGAAACCGACACATTAATGCAATTATTAAACTCTAACTTAATTAAATGAACTAACACTTAAGCATCATTTATTCTAGCAACTAGACTTAAATAAATGAACTAACACTTAAGCATCCTTTATTCTAGCAACTAGACTTAAATAAATGAACTAACACTTAAGCTTCATTTATTCCAACAACTAGGCTTAAATAAATGAACTAACACTTAAGCATCATTTATTCCAACAACTAATTTAATTAAGAAAAGCATTATTAAATGAACTCTAACTCATGCATCAATAGATTAACCTAATAACTGGATTAATTAAAGAAGCAATTATTAAATTAATTTCATTAAAGGAAACTCAATTAATTAAACTAAGTTGAGTTGAATTGATGACCAGCAACTCATTTATTAAACTAAGATGCTTAAATGCAAATATTTAAAGTGCAAACTAAATAAACAGATGAATTATTTAATGCAAGACTTAAACTATCATTGGAGTTTCATAATGCAAGTCATTAGTAATGATGCATACTAAAGTAACATGAAAGTTACATAATGCATTACTTTATTAAATGCAGAACACAAAGTGCAAGTTAAAATTAAAATATGCAAACTTATTAATTTAAATAAAACTTAATTAAATTAAAAGTCCTTAAAAACATTGGTCCAATAACCAATCAGGCCTGTGAGATGTTTCATCTTGCACTTGGGCCCCTTAAGTTTAGGCCACTCTTGATGGTGTCGGATGGAGTCGAACCATGATGCGACTAGGATTGCATCAGTAGCCTTCAGAATTCGACCATAACGTGTAAGCTGGATTAAGAAGGTTACATTTTATTCTACAAAAACAAAAAGAAAAGTCCGAGACTCCGAAGTTGATCCTAGATAAGTACTCTTACTACTGAAACTATAGAAAAACTATAGACTGTAAATTGTAGTGGAATGTAACACCCCAAACCCGGCCTAGACGTTATGGCCGGATCTAGCATGTCACATCAAAGGGTGGTTTAAAAGCTATGTGTTCATTAAAAGCTTTGCGTTCTATTTGAAAATCTGAATTTCATTGTTTGTAAAAATAATATTTGCTTTAAGTGTATTCTTGTAAAGATGTTATTGTTTTCGAAAACTTTGTTTGTTTGTAGAAGTCTGACTTAGAGAATTGCGGAAACGTGATATTTGAAAACAATAGTTACTATTTTAAAAACCCGTGTTTAACTGTTTAACAATTCATAAGTAACAGAATTACCAAGTGAAAGTTTAAAAGGAAAAATCCAATGGGCTTATTACATAAAATAATAACCCAAAAATAATATAAAATAATATAAAATAATGTAAAATAAGTTAAATAAAAAATTACTAAGTTTCGTTAAGAAGTATATCCGACGTATGGCCACCTCCGAGTCCACCACAGCTCCAAATCCTCTAAGGCTAGGGATTACCTGCACAGTTAAAAATGAGGTGAGTTTATGATAACTCAGTGTGTAATCCCCTTACCAGAGTAACAATTGGTATACAGAATCAGAAATCTAATATTATGGGCCAAAGCCCTTTAATAGTAACAGTACAGTCTAGTTCAGATCATACGTCCCACTACAATATCATTTGGGTCACATCCCATAACAGAACCAATTGGGCCTAGCCCAAACCAATAACAGAACAAGTGGGCCTAAGCCCAGTACAGTGACAGATCTCATAAACAAGTATGCAACAGTATGAGGATGCAGCTCGACCCAATCCAACCATCACACCACCCGTACCAGCTCTACACTCCATGTGGGGACCAAGTCAACCCACCCAGCCCTACACACCAAGAACGCAGCCGAGCTGCCAGTATCAACGCAGCAAAGCTACTAGTAACAGTATACGTGGCTGAGCCACTAAAATCAGTATATCGTGGCAGAGCCACTGAATCAGTATAACGTGGCATAGCCACCAGTACAGTACTTCCTCCATAAGCATAACCCAATCCAATGCAGTATGTTGTGTATGTCATGCTTAATCATTACACGTGTATGCAAAATGGCCATGCTTAGAAACCGTCATTTCAACACATATTAACAGCAAATCAGACACATGCCTACATTCAAGTCGGTTAAACTACAGTCATACAATCACAGTCAAATCATGGCACCAAAATCAGTCTTTTACATTCAGGGGCAAAATAGTCATTTTACCCTAAAAGGGATTTCGATAATCCTACCCTACAGGGGTAATTCGGTAATTCTACTCATAACTAATCCATGTATGCAATGCATCTCAAACATAATCAATCATACAATTAACACATACAACACTAGTACTACCACGATGGTACAACAATCATTTAATCGGATAGGGGTAAAATGGTCATTTCGCCCCGTAAGGGCATCTCGATAATTTTACCCGTTGAGGGTATTTCGATAATTTTGCAGTCTGAGGGTATTTCAATAATTTCATAAAATGGGGGTGTTTCGATAATTTTGGAAACCAGGGGTATTTCGATAATTTTACAATCTGGGGGTATTTTAGTAATTTTGTAAATTAAGGGTATTTTGGTAATTTTCCAAATCAAGGGTATTTTAGTAATTTGTAAACCAAGGGTATTTTAGTAATTTGTAAACCAAGGGTATTCGGTAATTTTGCAAACCAGGGTATTTTAGTAATTTCGTACATCAAGGTATTCTAATAAAGATAACGATGCGATTGGGCTTAGGGCCCATTCTCTGCCCAAATGGGTCTACACGCTCGTGTGGCCCATTTAGCCCAAATCTAGCCACAGTTATGAGATTCACATAGACCAGTTCACTATCTACTACACAATAATACAATTTATTCATATGGGCCCACAGGCCCATTGGGCCCACTTGACCCAAGGCAGCCTAAACCCATGAGAACACTCATGAGGGCCTCAACTATTGCGTCGAAGCTCCCACACGTACGCTCGCACGCTCGTATGGCTACCATTGCAGTGTGATCGACATTTTGACATTTACCGCTCTACAATTAGAGTAGTACGAAACACACACTTGATAGGAACCTGAAGCTGCTAATCCGCGCTCCGAGCACTCCTATGCCCAAACGCTAACCCAGGTATGCTTACACTCCTCATAGATTACTTTATTTAAAGCCAGCTTCTCACCTTCCCTCTTGCTAGCTTCCCAATGTGGGATCCCTCATTCAGCAGAGTTTAATTCCATCTCAAACACTTGCCGCCCCAACTTAGCAAAATAAATATCCCTTTTTTGCTTGCAATGGGATTCGAACTTTGGCTCCCTTGTAACATAATCCACGCCGCTAGCCACTTTACCAACTAGCTCCTTGTTGTCTTAAAACATGCGCAACTGAATATAAGTCTATGGCCAAAGTTTAAGTTCCTTTAGAAAAACAAATCAAAATGAAATGCAAGCACCAAGACTTGAACCTTGGACCCCTTGCTTCATTGTGTGATGTCACTACCTTGCCTCCTATGTGGCGTCATTTGCCACTAGATTACAACTCCTTTTGTGTCATTTTTCTCCACATTTTATTCTTAAAGCCTACTTACTAACTCCCAAGGTTTTACTCACTTAAAACTAAAATTTTCCTAAAGCCCAAGTTTGATCCCGGGACTTCGGTTCTTTGATCTTAATTTAGCACAAAGCTAGCCGAACCTGTAAAAATCTGGTTTATACCCTAGTCGGAACAGTGGTTTTGGGACCACAAATCCGAGTCTGAATAATATTTTAATATTATTTTCTGTGCCGTTAATATGTGATTAAGCATGTGCTAAACTTCTATAAGTTAAATTGTTTGTCTGTGTGTTTAATTTGACAAAAGGATTAAATTGTATTAAATGTGAAAGTTGCTTGCTATTTGTTAAAGTACCTAAGTGTTGTGGCTTTGTAAGGTTGGAGGCCTTATATGGCAATTTGCTCATTTTTATTTATAGTGGACAGCAATGGTCATTATTGACCTTATATATATATGTTTGGTTTTATATTATAAAAGGTTAATAATGTCATTTTTTGAATTAAAATGTTTTATGATAAAAACAAAGTATGAAAAAAAACATTATTTCATTCATCTTTTGACCGAATATTAGAGAAGGAAGAAAGGCTTAAGTTCTTTTGAATTTTGGCAATTTTAAGCTTGAATTCAAGGTATGTTTTCAATCGGTTTTCGATAATTTTTACGTTTTTGCAATCGTTGCTTTGATAGCTTCAAAACCCATGTGTTAATTTGATGAATTGGTGATGTTTGTGAGTTATTCCATTGATGATATGTTAAGCTTTTTGATGATTTTTGGTGTTAAATGAAAGATATGAGTTAGATGAACATACTTTGTTCTTGAAGTTTTGATAAATTTAGCTAATTAGGGCTAAATTGAGAAAATAGAAAGTTGAGGGACTAAATTTCAAATTTGATGAAATATTTGGACTTATATAGTCCCTAGAGAGGTTCGGCCAAGCATGTGTATATGTGGATTTTGTGAATTTGGTGTTTTGTGAAAAATGGACTAGATTGATAAAATGTGCAAATGTGAGGGTTAAATTGCAAATAGCCCTAAATGTATGTCTTTGAATTGAATTGAATGAACTAGTGAATAAAAGGGTTAATTCTGAATATGTTTAGATCAAGAACCGAGGAAAATTTAGATCGCGAGAAAGCGGAAGTAAACGAGTAGCCGTTTCTATTCCGATAAACCGAATCTGAGGTAAGTCACTATGCAAATAAACGTACTTGTTTGATATTATATGTGTTCATATGATTAATGTTGACTATGAAGGTTTATGAGAAGTTACGAAAATGAATTCCGAGATAAGTTCGATATAGTGATTAAGTCCGATAAGTCTCGTACGAACCTAGGAATAAATAAGATTAGCTATGTCATGACATAGGTAACTGTTCTGTTTTATCATGTAAGACCATGTCTGGGACATTGGCGTTGATTTGAGATTCGTGTAAGACCCTGTCTGGGATAGTGGCATCGATATCTGAATATGTGTAAGACCACATCTGGGACGTTGGCATCAATATAAGATTTACGTATAAGACCACGTCTAGGACGTTGGCATCATTATGATTTTTACGTGTAAGACCTTGTCTGGGACATTGGCATCGTTCTGATTTGTGTAAGACCCTGTCCGAGACAGTGGCATCGATATCTGAGGGCACGTAAGACCTCGTTTGGGACGATGGCATTGTACTACTATTCCAAGCTTTTAAAGTATCCTATTGGATTCCTTATGGTTCAACGGGCAAGTATGAAATACGAATGACAAATCTGAGCTTTGATAGATTAAGTAAATGAATGTTCGATTCAGGTATGTTGATCATACACCAAATGTGTATATAAGGTAAGTGACTAAGTGTTTTACTATGATGGATTGGAAATATGATACATGAAAGCATATATGAAAAACTGTGTTTGTGATTCTTGAATTGATAAATGTGGCAATTTGGCCAAGAATATGAATCAAAGTATAAATGTGAGAAATTTACCTTGTAGAAGAAATATGCCAATGTGGTTATATGCTTACATGCTTTACATTTCAAGTTTGTTTGTGTATTTACTTACTAGGCTTTTGGAAAGCTTACTCTCTGTATGTGTTTTATTTGTTCTATAGGCCGTCAAAGCTACTGATAGGCTCGAGACTGTCACGGATCGTCATCACACTAGTAAAACTTATTTTGGTACACTTTGAAAATGTATATAGCTCCATATGGCATGTATAGGCTAGTTTTGGTATAAGTTGTATAATGAACTTAGCCACGTGATTTGGCTAATTATGTTTTGGAAATATGCCTTAATGAATGTGATATGTGAAGTCATTTTGGCATGATTAGTTGATATATGAAATGGTTATGAGATGGTAAGTATATATATTGATGAAAGGAGCTTGGTATAATTTAGATTTAGTCATGCAAATTGGTATGTTTGGAATTGGTTTGAATGGTTTGTAGTGTGATTACCTTAGTTGGCAAAGATACATGAATTGGTTGATTATTTTGGTATGTTTTGATGGTAAAATGTGCATGAGATATCTTGTTAAATATGGCTTGTAGGTTTGACCCTTATGGGTGGCATTTTGGCCTTGTAAATGGCCTATAATGTCACACAGTTGTGGCACACGGGCGTGCCTAACGACCGTGGGTGAATTGTAGGATGTAGTTTAACATCACACGGCCTCGACACGGGTGTGTCATATAGCCGTGGTGTGCAAGTCAGTAGCTAGCATAAAAGTACACGGCCAAAACCCACGGGCGTGCTTGGTGGCCGTGGTGGGGAAGTCAGTATATGACCTAAAAGTACACGGCCATGGCACACGGGCGTGCCTAATGACCGTGTTGGTATAGCCAGTATATAGACGCGGATGGATACACGGGGGTGTCTAGAAGCCGTGGAGGGCACACGGTCTCCTCCCACGGGCATGTCTCCCCTATAGTATATTAAAGTTTTAAATTTTCGTGAAATTTCATATGTGTTTCAGTTTAGTCCCGACTCGACTACTATGTATGATTAAGGTCTCGAGGACCCGTTTAAGGGACATTATGTCTAAGAATAATGATTGAATGTATGATTTTGTTCGCGAACATTTTTGATATGTCCGGTAACGCTCCTATCCTTAATCCGGTGATGGACACGGGATAGGGGTGCTACATTTGGTTGGTATTAGAGCTACGATTTAGCCGATTCTCAGACTAACGTAGCGTGTCAGAGTCTAGCTATACATGCCATATATCTGAATTCTGATAGTATGGTGAATCCTGAAGTATAAATGTGATTTTCGTATAGTAATGGATCCCGAAAGAGCCGTAGCTGACGACGTAGAAAGTAATGCGCCTGCTCCCGCGCAAGGGACAGCGCCCTCTGATTCGAGACCGGCTACGAGCGGTCATGAGGGAGAAGCTAAACAAGCTTTCTTCCAGATGATGAGTGAGTGGTTCACTCAGTTCGTAAGAAATAACCCAACTGTTTCTCCACCTCTGCCCACGATTAATCCCCCTCAGACATCCGGTATACCTCCGGCTGTAAATTTGAATCTGTTGAATAAGCCTCCTGTTGACAAGATCCGTAAGTATGGGGCCTAGTAATTCCGGGCTACTAAAGATGATGATGCTGAAAAGGCCGAGTTCTTGATTGAAGATACCATTCGGGTATTCGATGAAATGTCTTTGACTCCGGAAGAATGCATAAAGTATGTTGTATCGTTACTTTGGGATGCAGCCTATCAATGGTGGAAAACCTTAATTTCTGTTGTTCCGAGAGAACAAGTAACGTGGGACTTCTTTCAGATCAAGTTCCGGAAGAAATATATCAGTGAGAGTTTCGTTGATCAGAAACGAAAGGAATTTCTGGAACTTAAACAAGGCCGAATGACTGTTTCTGAGTATGAGCGAGGATTTGTGAGACTGAGTCAATATGCCCAGGAATGTGTATCTTCTGAAGCTATAATGTGCAAAAGATTCGAAGATGGCCTTAATGAAGACATCCGTGTGTTAGTCGAGATTTTAGAAATAAAAGAGTTTGTGGTACTTGTTGACAGAGCTTGTAAAGCTGAGGCACTCGGGAAAGATAAGAGAAAAGCTAACTCTGAAGTTCGTGATGTGAGAAAGAGATTTCTGAGCAAATCATTCCAGTCATCGTCGAAGAGATTCAAAGAAAATCAGAGTCGTTCTAGAGATAATGTGGGACATTTGAATAGAAATCAATTAGACCGCAAATGAGTTCTAAAACCTCAGCAACTTCAGTGGCTAGTGTGGGAAATGCTCGATCTGAGTGACCTGAATGTAAACATTGCAAAAAAGGCATCCGGGAAGTTGTAGATTGAATGACAGAGCTTGCTTCAGATGTGGATCGCTTGATCATTTTATTCATGATTGCCCTGAGTCTGTCGAGCCAAAAACTATTCAGAATTTAGGTCTGATAATGCATGTGCAAGAGGTAGATTGACGAAAAATGTAAGAAACGTCAGTGGTAGTCAGAGAACTATGAGAGACAATGTTGTCCGGTCTGAAGCTAGAGCTCCTGCCAGAGTGTATGCTATCCGACCTCGTGAGGAAGCTTCATCACCTGATGTATTAACTGGTACTTTTACTCTTTATGATACTTCTGTGATTGCTTTGATAGACCCTGGTTCTATGCATTCATATATATGCATGAATTTAGTATTCAGCAAGACTTTGCCTGTAGAGTCTACTGAGTTTGCTATGAAAGTATCGAACCCCTTAGGTAAAAGTGTCCTTGTTGACAAAGTATGCAAGAACTGTCCGTTACTGTTTCGAGATATCTGTTTCCCTACTAATCTGATGCTTTTGCCATTTGATGAATTTGATATTATTCTGGGTATGGATTGGTTGTTTATGCATGATGCTGTTGTGAACTGTAAAAGAAAGACTATAGATTTGAAAGGTCTGAATAATGAGATTGTACGGGTTGAATATGGTGATTTAAGTGATTTTTCTACTACGATATCTGTTTTGAAAGCTCAGAATTATGTGAAAAAGGGTTACGAGGCATATTTTGCTTATGTGATTGATTCAAGAGTATCGAAGAAGAAGGTTGAGTCAGTGCCTGTAGTCTGTGAGTTTTCGGATGTGTTCCCTAAAGAATTGCCGGGTTTGCCTCCGATTCGTGAAGTTGAGTTCGGTATTGAGTTGCTACCTGGTACCACACCTATTTCGATAGCTCCGTATAGGATGGCACCAACAGAGTTAAAAGAGTTAAAGTCATAGTTGCAAGAATTGACTGATAGAGGGTTTGCTAGATTGAGTTTCTCACCTTGGGGTGCTCCTATTCTGTTCGTCAAAAAGAAAGATGGCACGATGAGAATGTGTATTGATTATCGTTAGTTGAATAAGGTAACAATAAAGAATAAATACCCGTTGCCCAGAATCGACGATTTATTTGGTCAGTTAAAAGGAGCTACTGTGTTTTCCAAGATTGATCTGAGATCTGGATTCTATCAGTTGAGAGTGAAAGATTCAGACATTCCGAAGACTGGTTTCAGAACGAGGTACAGGCATTATGAGTTTCTAGTTATGCCATTTGGACTAACAAACGCTCCTGCTGTTTTTATGGATTTGATGAACAGAATTTTCAAACCGTATCTAGATCAATTTGTTGTTGTATTCATTGATGATATTTTGATTTATCACATGATGAAAATGAGCATGCTGAACATCTGAGAATTGTGTTCCAAACTTTGAGAGAAAAGCAATTATACGCGAAATTCAGCAAATGTGAATTCTGGTTGCATGAGGTTAGCTTTCTAGGACATATTGTGTCAGCTTTTGGATCCGAGTGGATCCGAGTAAGATTTCTGCTATTCTGGATTGGAAACCTTCGAGAAACGTGTCTAAAGTCCATAGTTTTCTGGGACTTGCTGGTTATTACCGCAGATTTGTAAAAGGGTTTTTAGTGATAGCTACTCCATTGACTAGATTACTTCAGAAAGATGTCAAATTTGAATGGTCGGATAAATGTCAGAAAAGTTTTGATCAGTTGAAAACTCTGTTAACTGAAGCTCCAGTATTAGTACAGCCAGAATCCGGTAAAGAATTTGTTGTATAAAGTGATGCTTCGTTTAATGGTTTGGGATGTGTTTTGATGCAGGAAGGCAAAGTGATAGCTTATGCCTCGAGACAGTTAAAGCCTCATGAGAAGAACTATCCGACACATGATCTTGAGTTAGCTGCGATTGTGTTTGCACTTAAGATTTGGTGTCATTATCTATACGGTGAGAAATGTCACATATTTTCAGATCACAAAAGTTTGAAATAATTGATGACTCAAAAAGATTTGAACTTACGTCAAAGAAGATGGTTTGAGCTGTTGAAAGATTATGAGTTTGTGATAGATTATCATCCGGGTAAAGCGAACGTTGTTGCTGATGCATTGAGTAGAAAATCGATGTATGCACTACGAGCTTTGAATACTCAACTAAATTTTTCTGATGATTGTTCTATGAGAGCTGAATTAAAAGCCAAACCGTTGTTTTTACAACAGATATGTGATGCTCAGAAGTCAGATAATGAATTGCTAGTGAAATGAGCTCAGTGTGAAATGAACTCTGAATATGAATTTCAAATTGTTGATAATTGTTTGAGATTCCGAGATCGTATCTGTGTTCTGAGAAATCCAGAGTTGATTCAGTTGATTTTGAATGAAGCATATAATAGTCGTCTATCCGTTCATACGGGGAGTACTAAGATGTATCATGATTTGAAACGACACTACTAGTGGTCTGGTATGAAAAGGGATATTTCTGACTTTGTTTTGAAATGTTTAATTTGTCAGCAAGTGAAAGTTGAACATCAAGTTCAGTCTGGGTTGTTACAATCGATTTTGATTCCTGAGTGGAAATGGGATAGAGTGACGATGGACTTTGGTTCTGGTTTGCCTCTGACTCCGAGAAAGAAAGATGCGATATGGGTTGTAGTTGACCGATTAACGAAATCTGCCCATTTTATTCTGGTAAGATCTGATTTCTCACTTGAGAGATTTACCAAGCTTTATATTGCTGAGATTGTAAGATTGCACGGGGTGCCACTATCCATTATGTCTGATAGAGATCTGAGGTTTACGTTGAGATTCTAGAAGAAACTGCAAGAAGCTTTGGGCACGAAATTGCATTTCAGTACAACTTTTCATCCACAAACAAATGGCCAGTCTGAACGAATTATTCAGATTCTTGAAGATATGTTGAGATGCTGTATACTTGAATTTAATGGTTCCTGGGAACTGTTTCTATCGTTGATCGTATTTGAGTACAATAACAGTTTTCAGACGAGCATCAAAATGGCACCTTATGAAGCTTTGTATGGACGTAAAGGTCGTACACCTCTGTATTGGACCGAACTCAGTGAGAATAAGCTTCACGGGGTTGATTTGATAAAAGATTTAGTCCAAAAAGTGAAGTTGATCCGAGATTGTCTGAAAGCAGCATCATCGTCAGAAGTCGTATGCTGATTTGAAACGAAAAGATATAGAATTTGAGATTGGCGACAAAGTATTTCTGAAAGTGTCTCCGTGGAAGAAAGTGCTTCGATTCGGACAAAAAGGCAAATTAAGTCCGAGGTTCATCGGACCGTATGAGATCATTGAACGTGTCGGACCTGTTGCATATAGATTAAAGTTACTGTCTGAGCTAGAAAAGATACACAACGTATTTCATATTTCGATGCTCCGTAGGTATCGATCCGGTCCGTCACATGTGATTGTCCCATCTGAAATTGAAATCCGATCTAATATGACATATGAAGAGGAACCGATCCGTATCTTAGCTCGTGAAGTGAAAGAGTTGAGAAATAAGAATATTCCGTTAGTGAAAGTACTGTGGAATCGACATGGGATTGAAGAGGCTACCTGGGAGCCTGAAGACTCAGTGAAACAACAATATTCGAATCTGTTTAACGGTAAGATTTTTGGGGACGAAAATCCCTAAGGGGGGAGAATTGTAACAGTCTGGTTTATACCATAGTCAAAACAGTGGTTTTGGGACCACAAATCTGAGTCTGAATAATATTTTAATATTATTTTCTGTGCCGTTAATATATGATTAAGCATGTGCTAAACTTTCGTAAGTTAAATTGTTTGTCTGTGTGTTTAATTTGACAAAAGGATTAAATTGTATTAAATGTGAAAGTTGCTTGCTATTTGTTAAAGTACCTAAGTGTTGTGGCTTTGTAAGGTTGGAGGCCTTATATGGCAATTTGCTCATTTTTATTTATAATGGACGGCAATGGTCATTATTGACCTTATATATATATGTTTGGTTTTATAATATAAAAGGTTAATAATGTCATTTTTGAATTAAAATGTTTTATCATAAAAACAAAGTATGAAAAAAGACATTATTTCATTAATCTTTTGACCAAATATTAGAGAAGGAAGAAATGCTTAAGTTCTTTTGATTTTCGGCACTTTTAAGCTTGAATTCAAGGTATGTTTTCAGTCGATTTTTGATAATTTTTACGTTTTTGCAATCGTTGCTTTGATAGCTTCAAAACCCATGTGTTAATTTGATGAATTGGTGATGTTTCTGAGTTATGCCATTGATGATATGTTAAGCTTTTTGATGATTTTTGGTGTTAAATGAAAGATATGAGTTAGATGAACATACTTTGTTCTTGAAGTTTTGATAAATTTAGCTAATTAGGGCTAAATTGAGAAAATAGAAAGTTGAGGGGCTAAATTGCAAATTTGATGAAATATTTGGACTTATATAGTCCCTAGAGAGGTTCGACCAAGCATGTGTATATGTGGATTTTGTGAATTTGGTGTTTCGTGAAAAATGGACTAGATTGATAAAATGTGCAAATGTGAGGGCTAAATTGCAAATAGCCCTAAATGTATGTCTTTGGATTGAATTGAATGAACTAGTGAATAAAAGGGTTAATTCTGAATATGTTTAGATCAAGAACCGAGGAAAATTTAGATCGCGAGAGAGCGAAAGTAAACGAGTAGCCGTTTCTATTCCGATAAACCGAATCTGAGGTAAGTCATTATGCAAATAAACGTACTTGTTTGATATTATATGTGTTCATATGATTAATGTTGACTATGAAGGTTTATGAGAAGTTATGAAAATGAATTCTGAGATAAGTTCGATATAGTGATTAAGTCCGATAAGTCCCGTACGAACCTAGGAATAAATAGGATTAGCTATGTCATGACATAGGTAACTGTTCTGTTTTATCATGTAAAACCACGTCTGGGACGTTGGCGTTGATTTGAGATTCGTGTAAGACCCTGTCTGGGATAGTGGCATCGATATCTGAATATGTGTAAGACGACATTTGGGATGTTGGCATCAATATAAGATTTACGTACAAGACCACGTCTGGGACGTTGGCATCATTATGATTTTTACGTGTAAGACCATGTCTGGGACATTGGCATCGTTCTGATTTGTGTAAGACCCTGTCCGAGACAGTGGCATCGATATCTGAGGGCACGTAAGACCTTGTTTGGGACGATGGCATTGTACTACTATTCCGAGCTTTTAAAGTATCCTATTGGATTCCTTATGGTTCAACGGGCAAGTATGAAATACGAATGACAAATCTGAGCTTTGATAGATTAAGTAAATGAATGTTCGATTCAGGTATGTTGATCATACACCAAATGTGTATATAAGGTAAGTGACTAAGTGTTTTACTATGACGGACTGGAAATATGATACATGAAAGCATATATGAAAAACTGTGTTTGTGATTCTTGAATTGATAAATGTGGCAATTTGGCCAAGAATATGAATCAAAGTATAAATGTGAGAAATTTACCTTGTAGAAGAAATATGCCAATGTGGTTATATGCTTACATGCTTTACATTTCAAGTTTGTTTGTGTATTTACTTACTAGGCTTCTGGAAAGCTTACCCTCTGTATGTGTTTTCTTTGTTCTGTAGGTCGTCAAAGCTACTGATAGGCTCGGGACCGTCACGGATCGTCATCACACTACTAAAACTTATTTTGGTACACTTTGAAAATGTATATAGCTCAATATGGCATGTATAGGCTAGTTTTGGTATAAGTTGTATAATGAACTTAGCCATGTGATTTGGCTAATTATGTTTTGGTAATATGCCTTAATGAATGTGACATGTGAAGTCGTTTTGGCATGATTAGTTGATATATGAAATGGTTATGAGATGGTAAGTATATATATTGATGAAAGGAGCTTGGTATAATTTAGATTTAGTCATGCAAATTGGTATGTTTGGAATTGGTTTGAATGGTTTGTAGTATGATTACCTTAGTTGGCAAAGATGCATGAATTGGTTGATTATTTTGGTTTGTTTTGATGGTAAAATGTGCATGAGATATCTTGTTAAATATGGCTTGTAGGTTTGGCCCTTATGAGTGGCATTTTGGCCTTGTAAATGGCCTATAATGTCACACAGTTGTGGCACACGGGTGTGCCTAACGACCGTGGGTGAATTGTAGGATGTGGTTTAACATCACACGGCCTCGACACGGGTGTGTCATCTAGCCGTGATGTGCAAGTCAGTAGCTAGCATAAAAGTACACGGCCAAAGCCCACGGGAGTGCTTGGTGGCCGTGGTGGGGAAGTCAGTATATGACCTAAAAGTACACGGCCATGGCACACGGGCGTGCCTAATGACCGTGTTGGTATAGCCAGTATATAGACACGGATGGATACACGGGGGTGTCTAGAAGCCGTGGAGGGCACACGGTCTCCTCCCACGGGCGTGTCTCCTCTGTAGTTTATTAAAGTTTTAAATTTTTGTGAAATTTCATATGTGTTTTAGTTTAGTCCCGACTCGACTTCTATGTATGATTAAGGTCTCAAGGACCCATTTAAGGGACATTATGTCTGAGAATGATGATTGAATGTATGACTTTGTCCGCGAATGTTTTCGATAAGTCCGATAACACTCCTAACCTTAATCCGGCGACGAACACTAGATAGGGGTGTTACATTTGGTTGGTATGCACACGGTCTCCTCCCACGGGCGTGTCTCCCCTGTAGTTTATTAAAGTATTAAATTTTCGTGAAATTTCATACGTGTTTCAGTTTAGTCCCGACTCGACTTCTATGTATGATTAAGGTCTCGAGGACCCGTTTAAGGGACATTATGTCTGAGAATGATGATTGAATGTATGATTTTGTCCGCGAACATTTTCGATATGTCCGGTAACGCTCCTAACCTTAATCCAACAACGGACACTGGATAGGGGTGTTACAGAACCCTTAAAGCATTTCTTCCTTCTTTTTCTTTGCTATATTCGGCCAACAAGATGAATAATGGCTTATTTCATGCTTTTGTTTTATGACAATTTCTTTAATAAACAATTTCCAATTTTAACCTTTTAATTAATAATTAAAACAAACATACATTAAGGGCATATTTGTCCAACTACTATCCACTATCTTAAAAGTGGTTTAATTGCCTCATAAGGCCATAACATTCAAAATCCACAACACATAGGTGCTTTAACAAATAGCATAAAATTTTGCATTTAATGCAATTTAACCCTTTTCTCAAATAAAACACACAAATGATCAAATTTTCATACGACGCTTTCATACATGCTTAATCACATATCAAAGGCATAGAAAATAATATTTAAGTATTTTATTGACCCGGATTCGTGGTCCCAAAACCATTGTTCCGACTAGGGTTTAAACCAGACTGTTACAGATATGTCAGATGCTGAAGAATCGATTCGAATCTTACTTGCGAGATTAAAGAGCTGAGAAATAAGAGAATAGCATTAGTAAAAGTATTATGGCATCGACACAAGGTTGAAGAAGCTACATGCGAAACAGAGGATGCTATGAGAAAACAATAACTGAAACTATTCATTGGTAAGATTTTCAGGAACAAAAATCCCTAAGGATGAGAGTTGTAACAGCCCAGGTTTAGCTAGATCATTATAGTGGTGTCAGAACCACAAATCCGATGTTGGAAAATTATGTTGGTATTATTTTATGTGTTTACAACATGATAGCATGTATGTGTGAAAATTTCGTGAGCTAATTTTATCGTTTAATTACTCAATTTGAGAAAAAGGACTAAATTGCATCAAATGCAAAAGTTGCATTCTACTTGTTAAAGGTGTCAAATAGCTTTGGCTTTTAAATATGAAGGCCTTAAATGGTAATTAAACCATTTGAAACCTTAGTGGACATATATGGACACATTTTAGGTGTTTTAAATGATGTTTATTAAAGGTTAATTTAGTAAATTATGTATCAATGATAAAATAAATAAAAACAAAAGGAATTTTGTCCATCTTTTTCTCTTTTTGATCGAATTTTGATGAAGAAGAAAGCCTTAGATTGTGTTTTAGGGTTTGACATCTTCATAGCTCAATTGGTAAGTGTTTTGAGCTTGTTTTTTTAATGATTTTTATGTTTTTTGTAACCGTTGTAGCTCAATCTAGCTAGCTTGTACCTTTAATTTTGAAACTGTTAAAGATTTTAAGAGTTTCCATTGATGAGCTTATGTGTTCTTTGGTGTTTGAGGATGAAATATGAATTTTTGATGATAGATTTTCATGTTTTGTGAAGTGATTTTCGATGAAATTGCATAATAGGGATTAAATTGTAATATCCCGGGTTAGGGGGCTATTCTGTTGTGACTTTGTTTGCATGTTATTGGATCGTTATGTTGTCGTTTGTGTGTTTTCGGGGCTTAATTATAGCTTAGGTGTATGCCTGAGTGAATGGGAGAATTTTGGTTTTTAGGCTTTATAGGAAGGGAGCTGAGGAAGCTGGGATTTAAGAGAATAAATTGTGGTTTCATTGCACAAAAGAAGTGTTGGCAAAGTGGCTGAGCAAGGTGCCACTAGGAGCTGAGTGTGGCGTCATTTGCAAGGGAGGGGATGTCCTGAGTTCGAGCTGTGAAACCCCCATTTTGGTTCCTATTTTGGGACGGCATGGAGAAGAGGCAGAAGGCAAGTGGAATTCTACCATGGACTTGGTCAAAAGGTGACTTGGATGGTGGAGAGTGAAAGTAGGAGGGAGAATTGTTCAAACTATTTTGAATGTGTGGATGGGAGTTGTTTGGGGGATCATGGCCGAATTTTGGGAGAGTTTGGGGGGAGGAAGTGGACGGCATAGTGGGGAGAGGTGCTAGCCGAAATGCATTTTGCATTTTTGGCATTTTGGGTGCAATTTTGGTCTTTGGAATATCAAGCAAGAAAGCCTCTTCTTTGGTCATTGGTTAGCCGAATGTTCTAAGAGTTTTTATGTTGTCTTTTGTATACCGATTTGCTAGTGAACTCCTCTCATTTTGTTCTTCATCTTTTGGAACCGAAAGACCAAATTTCCAAAGGTGTGCCGAAATTCTTTGCTCTCTTGAGTAGGGTGTAGCCGAACATCTCTTCCCATTTCTTCTTTTTCTTTTCAAGGGTGGAAACCGAAACCTCTAATCCCTCTTCTTGCATTTTTGATTTTCTTTCATTCTTAAAAAACTTTGTAGCCAAAACTCTTTTCTCTAGAAGCTTTTCTCCCATTCCTTCTCTTTTGGTTAATTGTGCAAAAACCGAAACCCTCTCTTCTCCATTACCCTTTTTCTCTGTTTGAGACTTTGATTGCCGAAATTAATACCTTTCTCATCATACTTTCGTTTCTTTCTCCTAATACACTAAGTGCCGAATGCACATTGTCTCTTAGCCGAATATCTCTCTTTCTCCTAGTAGTTGTAGTGGCCGAATATCAGTGGTGTTTTGGAAGCCTGGCTTTAATCGTTGGTGGTGGTAAGTTTTTGGCCGAATGGCCATTTCTTTCTTTTTCTGTTCTTGATCGTTTGGTTTGGTTAAGAGCCGAAGGTGGCCTTGTTGCTGAAAGTTAATCATTGGTTTTGGAACCGATTTCATTTTAGGTTATTCGGACTTTGGATACAATCAAGTGGAAGCCTTCGTTCTCTGATTAGTCAAGTGGGGTAAGTGTTGGTAAGGGTCAATATTATTAGTTGATTCTTTTATTTCGGTTAGCTAAGCCATTAAGGATTAATGGTTCTTTTCAGGTGGAGGTCGATTGTCAAAGAGAATCACTATTGGTTCGGGGTTTGGTTGGAAACCAAACCATTCGCAATTGTAAGGTAATGGCTTAATGTGATCCCTTGATTAATGGTTGTTGGCCGAATGTTAGTGAGGCCTAATCCCTAATGTTTGGCCGATTGTTTTAGGGGCTTGACAATCGAGGGACATAGATCGTTCGTTGGGATTTTAGGCTCGTGTATACCAGGTGTGTAAACTAACACACTGATACTTAGTAAGATTATTAATAAACCTGTTTGCCTGTTAAAAAAAATAACAGTATGATGGACAAATGAATACCCAAATGGGGTATGTGTACGATTCGGGTAAGTCAGTATCATTATGGTTATAAATTTACTGATGATTTACATGATACCATGGTTGTGGTTATATGTGACATGGGATATGAGATTAGATACATTTGTATGACATGCATGATTGTATGATATGCATGATTACATGAGCATGGTATGTTGATGGGTGATACGAGAGGAGGGAGCAGTGATATATTGTGCTGACGAGCACCAGTGCTTTGGTAGCACACTTTGTGACTTTGGGTCACCAGAGGTTTGGCACCTCCAGAGGTTTGGTACCTCAGCGTCTCGTCCCAGTGGCTCAGTACCACAGTGGGTTGGCCCCACGGATGATTATACGGGATTGACGCCAGTGATTTGGTATCACACGATGGGTTGGCCCCATCACCAGATTTGTGACTTCGGTCACCAGTGCTTTGGTAGCACATTGTGTCTTTGGGACACCAGAGGTTTGGCACCTCATTGCGACTTGTCCCTGTGGTTTGACCACCGTGGGTTGGCCCCACTTGAGATATGGGATCGTCTGCTAGTGATTTGGTATCACACGATGGGTTGGCCCCATCATCATTGGATTTGTGACTTCGGTCACCAGTGCTTTGGTAGCACATTGTGTCTTTGGGACACCAGTGGTTTGGTACCACATTGACGGATATTGTGTCTTTGGGACACCAGTGTTTTGGTAACACATTGTGACTATATGTCACCAGTGGTTTGGCACCACCAGTGGTTTGGTACCACACGGGGTAGAAAAGGCGATATGGATGGTTAGGATTGGGTTGCATTAATTATGTTGCTATGTATGATGTGTGTTAGCATGTTGTTTTCTTGGGAGCGGGATTTACACACTGGGTCACTCGACTCACCCTCTCCTTTGACATTTCAGGTGACTCGTAGCTGCGGACATGGAGCCGGGATGGACTTGGGGCGCACATGCCATGCTTTAATAAAAGTTTTGCTCAGACTTTTGCATTTGGGTACTTAGCTCATTTACTTTAATTTGGGTTTTAATTTGGAGTTGTAAAAGGCCTTTAAAGTTATGTTTTATGTTGTTTATGCTTAAAGTTGATTTTAATATGCCTTAACAAAGTAACTTGGAATAAATTTTACTAAAACCTGGAAAGATAATGTTTTCAAAACTATAACGCACTGTGTTTTTAAACTATACCATCGGGTATCACACTAAGTCTTTATGACAAACAAATACAAATGGTTTTCAATTCAAACTTGTAGTTCTCCTAAGTCTAAAAGTGTTTAATGTATCACTAAGAAACTAATGAGGTTTTAAATGGTATAAACTCGTTTTAACTACACATTCTGGCTAAGTTTTCAAAATCTCTGGGTTTCAAATACATCAACTGTTTTTGAAACGAGACTACTCAAATTTGTTTCAAACACACTGTGTTTTCACTCAGCTTTTAAACGGAAAATCTATCTTTTCAAAAACGATTTCCCCGTAGCATACCAGATTCGGACGTGGTGTCTTGTCCGGGTTTGGGGTGTTACAATTGTGGTATCAGAGCCAAGTTCAAAGGCTCGGCTGTGGGCCTGAGGCCCAAAATGGTTTTCAAGAGTCTGTTTAAGTGTTGTTTTGAAAGTATGGTTTGAAAGGCATGGCACCGAGTCTCCGGCACCAGTTCGCCCAGGTAAGTACCCCGGACTATTCTTTGTGATTTGATTGGATGTTATATGACTTGATGAATAGCAATAGTATGCTACCTTAGAGATTGAAACTGATAGGATTCTGTGAACTCGCGAAAACAAATCCTCTTTAATGTTCATAAGACTTGCTTTTAAACAAGTGGAATAAACACTGATACATAAAATTCTTTAGTCAGATACATAGAAAGATTAGACATGAGCACTCGAGGTGGACGTGGTCGTAACACTCGTGGTAGAGGTAGGGGTAGGATGACAGTTTCTGAGCCCGTAGGATCTGGGCAGGGTTCAGAAAATGAGATACCGGTTCCGCCACCAGCTGGAGGTGGTGAGTTCCAAGATCAGACTGGAGACGACGCAGTGTCACAGGCGATGCTGCGAGTGTTGGAAAGGGTAGCTGGGGCAGGTGGTGGTGCAGGAGTTAGGAAATCAGTTCCTGAGCGACTCCGGGCTAACGGGGCTGAATTCTTCCGAGGTGTATCGGGTGTTGCTCCTAGCACTGCTGAATATTGGCTGGAGGCAACTGAGCGGATCATGGATGATCTGGACTTGACGGCTGAAGAGAAGCTGAAGGGTATTGTATCGCTTCTCCGGGATGAGTCGTATCAGTGGTGGCTCACGGTTCGGGATAGTGTGGCCGCGGAGGATTTGACATGGGATTACTTCAGAGCTGCATATCAAAAGAAATACATCGGGGCTAGTTACATCGACTCCCAGAGAAAGGCATTTCTGAGGCTTGTTCAGGGGAGTAAATCTGTTGCTGAGTATGAAGCTGAGTTCCTGAAGCTGAGTAGGTATGCCAGGGGCATTGTAGCCACTGAGCATGAGAGGTGTGTTCGTTTCGAGGATGGTCTGCGAGACGAGTTGAGGCTGCTGATTGCTCCTCAGCAGGAGCGCGAGTTTGCTGTCTTGTTGAGAAGGCTAAAGGTAGCCGAGGGTGTTAAGGAGTCAGTGAGGCAGAGTATGGACAGGAGTAGGCTTAAGAGGAGCTTTGGGTCTTCTGGTTCGTCGGGTAATCCGCAGAAGAGGGCTAGACCTAGTGGGCAGAATCAGTCTGCTAGGTTTGTTGCTGCTAGACAGGGACCGCCGCAGTGTAATCAGTGTGGGAAATCTCACTGGGGTGGTTGCTGGACTGGAGGTAAAGGGTGCTTTGAGTGTGGTTCTCTGGAGCATCGCATTAGGGGCTGTCCGCGTAGGATGACCAGGATTCAGTCTGAGAGTCAGGGCCGTAATCAGTTCAGAGGTAATGTACCGCCACCGCAGAGGGGCCGTGGTAATGGCAGAGGTGGTAATGGATCTGGTCGGGGCCGTGGAGCACCGGGCAGAGGTGCAGGTAGTTCTGAGGCTAGGCAGCCTGGATTGGTGTATGCTGCGAGGCGCCGAGAGGAGGGCGACACACCGGGCGTCATAACCGGTACGTTTTTGATTTTTGGTACTCCTTATACTGCTTTAATTGATGTGGGTTCTACGCACTCTTATGTTGCCAGTAGTATAGTAGAGACAATGGACTTAGACTCTGAGATATCTTCTAGGCAGATGACTGTGATTAGTCCTTTAGGTCACTCTGTAGTAGTGGATAAGCTGTTTAGAGATGTACCTCTAGAACTCCAAGGGGTAGTGTTTGCTGCTGATCTGATGGAACTGCCGTTTGGGGAGTTCGATCTGATTCTTGGGATGGATTGGCTGGTTAAGTACCAGGCGAGACTGGATTGCGCGGCTAAGCGCATGGTCCTTAAGACGGTTGATGGTGATGAGGTGGCTATGATAGGTAATAGGAGAGATTACTTATCAAATGTGGTATCTGCTTTGAAAGCGGAGAAGATGGTCAGGAAGGGTTGCGAAGCGTATGTGGTTCGTGTGTATGCCTTGGAGGCTAAAGAGTCTGCTGTTGAGAAGGTTCGTACTGTTAAGGAATTTGCTGATGTGTTTCCTGAAGAGCTTCCGGGTTTGCCGCCAGATCGAGAGGTAGAGTTCGGGATTGATTTGTTACCCGGGACTGCGCCAGTGTCTATTGCTCCGTATAGGATGGCACCAAAGGAATTGGTGGAGCTTAAGGCTCAGATCCAGGAGTTATTGGATCGAGGTTTTATTAGGCCAAGTGTTTCGCCGTGGGGTGCGCCGGTTCTTTTTGTCAAGAAGAAAGATGGTACAATGCGGATGTGCATAGACTACCGCCAGTTGAACAAGCTGACGATTAAAAACAAGTATCCGTTGCCACGGATAGACGATTTGTTTGATCAGCTGAAGGGTGCAGCGGTATTTTCGAAGATTGATCTGAGGTCTGGGTACCATCAGTTAAAGGTTAAGGAGGCTGATATCCATAAAACAGCGTTTCGGACTCGGTATGGGCACTACGAATTCCTGGTAATGCCATTCGGGTTGACTAACGCACCGGCAGCGTTTATGGATATGATGAATAGGGTGTTTCAGCAGTATCTGGATCAGTTCGTCGTGGTTTTCATAGACGACATTTTAGTGTACTCAAGGACAGAGGAAGAGCATGATGCGCATTTGAGGGTGGTGCTGCAGATTCTGAGGGAAAAGCAACTTTATGCTAAGTTTAGTAAGTGCGAGTTCTGGCTTAGGGAAGTGACGTTCTTGGGTCATGTAGTGTCGGCGGAGGGGATTCGTGTAGATCCTCGTAAGATTGAGGCAGTTTTGGACTGGAAGCCACCGAAGACAGTGGCTGAGATTCGGAGTTTTCTGGGTTTGGCCGGATACTACCGAAGGTTTGTTGAGGGTTTCTCGTTGATAGCAGCGCCGATGACTAAGTTATTAAGGAAAGAGGTTCCGTTTGTATGGACTGAGAAACAACAGGAAAGCTTTGACAAGTTAAAGAAGATCTTGACTGAGGCTCCGGTTTTAATTCAACCTGAGGCTGGTAAGGAATACACAGTCTACTGCGATGCATCACATACGGGATTGGGTTGTGTGTTGATGCAGGAAGGTAAGGTTGTGGCTTACGCTTCTCGGCAGCTGAGGCCACATGAGGTCAACTATCCGACGCACGATTTGGAGCTAGCGGCTGTAGTTTTCGCCTTAAAGATTTGGAGGCACTACTTATATGGAGAGAGATCGATAGTCTACACGGATCATAAGAGTCTGAAGTATTTACTGACTCAGAAGGATTTGAATTTGAGGCAGCGTAGGTGGGTTGAGTTGCTGAAGGATTATGACTGTTCTATTGAGTATCACCCGGGCAAGGCTAACGTGGTGGCAGACGCGTTGAGCCGTAGGGTTGTTTCGGACCTAAGAGCACTGTTTGCCCATTTAAGCTTGTATGACGATGGGAGTATTTTGGCAGAGCTGCAGGTTAAGCCTACTTGGGTTGAGCAGATCAGAGAGAAACAGTTAGAGGATGAGGTTCTGAGTGCGCGAAGGTTACAAGTGCAGAATGGTGGTTTGGAGGGTTACAGCTTGTCTAGTGATGAGGTGTTGTGTTTTTAGGGTAAGGCTTGTATGCCCAAAGATGTTGAGCTGAGGCAAAAGATTCTTCAGGACGCACATAGCAGTCCTCATGCTATGCATCCTGGAGGTAGCAAAATGTATAGGGATCTTAGAGAGCAGTTTTGGTGGCCTGGTTTGAAGAAAGAGGTGACAGAGTTTGTTGGGAAATGTCTGACTTGTCAGCAGGTCAAGGCTAAACATCAGTTGCCGTCGGGTTTGCTTCAGCCTGTGAAGATTCCGCAGTGGAAGTGGGAAAGGATAACCATGGATTTTGTCAGTGGGTTACCGCTTACACCAAGCAAGAAGGATTCAGTTTGGGTAGTGGTGGATCGTCTGACTAAATCAGCTCACTTCATTCCGGTGAGGGTTGACTACTCACTTCAGAAGCTAGCGAAGCTGTACGTTTCAGAGATAGTGAGGTTGCACGGTGTGCCAGTTTCGATAATCTCGGATAGGGATCCCAGATTTACGTCAAGGTTCTGGAAGGCATTGCATCAAGCATTGGGTACTCGTTTGGATTTCAGCACGGCTTTTCACCCGCAGTCTGACGGACAATCAGAAAGGGTTATCCAGATCTTAGAGGATATGCTGAGAGGTTGTGTCCTGGATTTCAGGGGTAGTTGGGAGGAGTTTCTGCCATTAGCTGAGTTTGCCTACAACAACAGTTACCAAGCGAGCATTAAGATGGCTCCGTATGAGGCATTGTATGGTAGGAAGTGTCGCTCACCTACGTGTTGGACGGAGTTGGGTGAACGCCAGTTGTTAGGACCCGAGTTGGTAGCTGAGACTGAGAGCAAGGTGAAAGTGATTCAAACTCGTTTGAAGGAAGCTGCGGACCGGCAAAAGTCTTATGCCGATCTTAAGCGAAGAGATATAGAGTTTGCGGTTGGGGATAAGGTTTTTCTGAAGGTCTCGCCGTGGAAAAAGGTGTTGAGGTTCGGAAGGAAAGGCAAGCTAAGTCCGAGGTTCATTGGGCCGTATAAGGTTTTGAGACGAGTTGGACCAGTAGCGTATCAGCTTGAGTTGCCAGCAGAGCTCAGTCAGATTCATGACGTCTTTCATGTTTCGATGCTTTGGAGGTATCGTTCAGATCCGTCGCATGTGGTAGCAGTGGAAGAGATCGAGGTAAATCCAGACTTGACTATGGAAGAGGAACCTGTGCAGATTCTTGATCGGGACGTGAAGGTTCTACGTAGGAAGTCTGTGCCTTTGGTTAAGGTACTTTGGCGGAATCATGGCGTAGAAGAAGCGACATGGGAACCCGAGGATATGATGAGACAGCAATACCCGCAACTCTTTTGACCAGGTAATTTCGAGGCCGAAATTATTTTTAAGGGGGGTAGAACTGTAATATCCCGGGTTAGGGGGCTATTCTGTTGTGACTTTGTTTGCATGTTATTGGATCGTTATGTTGTCGTTTGTGTGTTCTCGAGGCTTAATTATAGCTTAGGTGTATGCCTGAGTGAATGGGAGAATTTTGGTTTTTAGGCTTTATAGGAAGGGAGCTGAGGAAGCTGGGATTTAAGAGAATAAATTGTGGTTTCATTGCACAAAAGAAGTGTTGGCAAAGTGGCTGAGCAAGGTGCCACTAGGAGCTGAGTGTGGCGTCATTTGCAAGGGAGGGGATGTCCTGAGTTCGAGCTGTGAAACCCCCATTTTGGTTCCTATTTTGGGACGGCATGGAGAAGAGGCAGAAGGCAAGTGGAATTCTACCATGGACTTGGTCAAAAGGTGACTTGGATGGTGGAGAGTGAAAGTAGGAGGGAGAATTGTTCAAACTATTTTGAATGTGTGGATGGGAGTTGTTTGGGGGATCATGGCCGAATTTTGGGAGAGTTTGGGGGGAGGAAGTGGACGGCATAGTGGGGAGAGGTGCTAGCCGAAATGCATTTTGCATTTTTGGCATTTTAGGTGCAATTTCGGTCTTTGGAATATCAAGCAAGAAAGCCTCTTCTTTGGTCATTGGTTAGCCGAATGTTCTAAGAGTTTTTATGTTGTCTTTTGTATACCGATTTGCTAGTGAACTCCTCTCATTTTGTTCTTCATCTTTTGGAACCGAAAGACCAAATTTCCAAAGGTGTGCCGAAATTCTTTGCTCTCTTGAGTAGGGTGTAGCCGAACATCTCTTCCCATTTCTTCTTTTTCTTTTCAAGGGTGGAAACCGAAACCTCTAATCCCTCTTCTTGCATTTTTGATTTTCTTTCATTCTTAAAAAACTTTGTAGCCGAAACTCTTTTCTCTAAAAGCTTTTCTCCCATTCCTTCTCTTTTGGTTAATTGTGCAAAAACCGAAACCCTCTCTTCTCCATTACCCTTTTTCTCTGTTTGAGACTTTGATTGCCGAAATTAATACCTTTCTCATCATACTTTCGTTTATTTCTCCTAATACACTAAGTGCCGAATGCACATTGTCTCTTAGCCGAATATCTCTCTTTCTCCTAGTAGTTGTAGTGGCCGAATATCAGTGGTGTTTTGGAAGCCTGGCTTTAATCGTTGGTGGTGGTAAGTTTTTGGCCGAATGGCCATTTCTTCTTTTTCTGTTCTTGATCGTTTGGTTTGGTTAAGAGCCGAAGGTGGCCTTGTTGCTAAAAGTTAATCATTGGTTTTGGAACCGATTTCATTTTAGGTTATTCGGACTTTGGATACAATCAAGTGGAAGCCTTCGTTCTCTGATTAGTCAAGTGGGGTAAGTGTTGGTAAGGGTCAATATTATTAGTTGATTCTTTTATTTCGGTTAGCTAAGCCATTAAGGATTAATGGTTCTTTTCAGGTGGAGGTCGATTGTCAAAGAGAATCACTATTGGTTCGGGGTTTGGTTGGAAACCAAACCATTCGCAATTGTAAGGTAATGGCTTAATGTGATCCCTTGATTAATGGTTGTTGGCCGAATGTTAGTGAGGCCTAATCCCTAATGTTTGGCCGATTGTTTTAGGGGCTTGACAATCGAGGGACATAGATCGTTCGTTGGGATTTTAGGCTCGTGTATACCAGGTGTGTAAACTAACACACTGATACTTAGTAAGATTATTAATAAACCTGTTTGCCTGTTAAAAAAAATAACAGTATGATGGACAAATGAATACCCAAATGGGGTATGTGTACGATTCGGGTAAGTCAGTATCATTATGGTTATAAATTTACTGATGATTTACATGATACCATGGTTGTGGTTATATGTGACATGGGATATGAGATTAGATACATTTGTATGACATGCATGATTGTATGATATGCATGATTACATGAGCATGGTATGTTGATGGGTGATACGAGAGGAGGGAGCAGTGATATATTGTGCTGACGAGCACCAGTGCTTTGGTAGCACACTTTGTGACTTTGGGTCACCAGAGGTTTGGCACCTCCAGAGGTTTGGTACCTCAGCGTCTCGTCCCAGTGGCTCAGTACCACAGTGGGTTGGCCCCACGGATGATTATACGGGATTGACGCCAGTGATTTGGTATCACACGATGGGTTGGCCCCATCACCAGATTTGTGACTTCGGTCACCAGTGCTTTGGTAGCACATTGTGTCTTTGGGACACCAGAGGTTTGGCACCTCATTGCGACTTGTCCCTGTGGTTTGACCACCGTGGGTTGGCCCCACTTGAGATATGGGATCGTCTGCTAGTGATTTGGTATCACACGATGGGTTGGCCCCATCATCATTGGATTTGTGACTTCGGTCACCAGTGCTTTGGTAGCACATTGTGTCTTTGGGACACCAGTGGTTTGGTACCACATTGACGGATATTGTGTCTTTGGGACACCAGTGTTTTGGTAACACATTGTGACTATATGTCACCAGTGGTTTGGCACCACCAGTGGTTTGGTACCACACGGGGTAGAAAAGGCGATATGGATGGTTAGGATTGGGTTGCATTAATTATGTTGCTATGTATGATGTGTGTTAGCATGTTGTTTTCTTGGGAGCGGGATTTACACACTGGGTCACTCGACTCACCCTCTCCTTTGACATTTCAGGTGACTCGTAGCTGCGGACATGGAGCCGGGATGGACTTGGGGCGCACATGCCATGCTTTAATAAAAGTTTTGCTCAGACTTTTGCATTTGGGTACTTAGCTCATTTACTTTAATTTGGGTTTTAATTTGGAGTTGTAAAAGGCCTTTAAAGTTATGTTTTATGTTGTTTATGCTTAAAGTTGATTTTAATATGCCTTAACAAAGTAACTTGGAATAAATTTTACTAAAACCTGGAAAGATAATGTTTTCAAAACTATAACGCACTGTGTTTTTAAACTATACCATCGGGTATCACACTAAGTCTTTATGACAAACAAATACAAATGGTTTTCAATTCAAACTTGTAGTTCTCCTAAGTCTAAAAGTGTTTAATGTATCACTAAGAAACTAATGAGGTTTTAAATGGTATAAACTCGTTTTAACTACACATTCTGGCTAAGTTTTCAAAATCTCTGGGTTTCAAATACATCAACTGTTTTTCAAACGAGACTACTCAAATTTGTTTCAAACACACTGTGTTTTCACTCAGCTTTTAAACGGAAAATCTATCTTTTCAAAAACGATTTCCCCATAGCATACCAGATTCGGACGTGGTGTCTTGTCCGGGTTTGGGGTGTTACATAAATTGTGAAATATACAAATTGAGTGGTTGAAATGTGAAATAAATGAAAGCTTTGGGCTACTAGGGACTTATATGAAATTTGGTCAAGCTTGGGTTTAAAGAAATTATGCGAATTTTGTGAATTTGTGAAAGAGGGACTAAATTGATTAAATATAAAAGTTTAGGGGCTAAAGTTCAAATTGGCTTAAATTTATGTTTTGGACTAAATTGAAAGAATATATGATTAAATGAGTTAATTTTCAATACTTATAGATCAAGAAAGAAAGAATTCGGATTTAGATCGGGGGAAAAGCAAGGTTATAGAGTAGTCGATACGATCCGTCAATTCTGAATACTAGGTAAGTTCATATGTAACGAGATCTATTATAATTGTGTTTATATGCTGTGATATTGTATAAATTGTAAATATTATACTACGAACTTGTTCGACCATGACTCGACAATGATTCGACAATAATTTGAAATGATTCAACTACGAAATTGTATTGGAAAATCTCGGTTGAACCCTAGGAATAGTTTAGAATGCTAGTGACATGTCATTAGGGTATTGAGTTGGCTTCGGACCATGATATCGGCACTTCGGGTGCGAGTTATGCCTTGATTTGGCTTTTGGCCATGGTATAGGCACTTCGGAGGAGTTACCTTAATTTGGCTACGGGCCATAGTATACGTACTCCGGGGATAAGTTACCTTGATTTGGCTACAGGCCATGGTATAGGTACTTATTGATTGAGATCCTTGAGTATCCGACTTCTATTCTGAACGGTTCAATAGGTAAATGGAAGATATGGTTGAGTATGAGATTGGTACAAGATGGTACAGGTACGCACGGTAATGAATTGTGTATCAAAACTATGAAATTGATGAGTTTCTTGGTAAGTTATGTGAATGACCATTTGATGGCTTGAGATTTGATGTATTTTGTTATCTTACATTTATATTATTTGAATTATGAATGGTTGGTGAAGTTGTTCATTACATTAATACTAACTTACTAAGATATGAAGCTTACTTTGTGTTATTTTTCTATGTTTTATAGTGAATCAAGGCTAGATCAGATCCAAGAGTCGTCGGGAACATCATAGCACTATCGATTATCTGTTTCGTACTTTTGAATTGTGTATATTTGGTATATGGCATGTATAGGCTTGTGTAACATCCTAAAAATTTGAGTATCGATATGTTGCATGTCTTTGGTGTTTAGCTAGTGAATGATTTTATTTGTGTTCCTATTAGAGTCTTGAGGAGGCTCGAGGTTATTTGGAATTAGAATAAATTTTAGTAAAGAGAATTTACTGTAGAGGAATCATGTGACTTTGAAGTTTAAGTTAATTAAGTGATAAAAGATAGCATAAGTTGAGTCATTGGTAAAGTGGTTATGCGCAACATGTATGGTCTTGAGGGGAGAGGTTCGAATCTCCTAGCATGCAAATTGTGAGCATTTATTTTTGCTTTTTCCTAGCATGTGTCGACCAAGCATCATTTATGGATAAGTTGGACAAACTCTTTTATGGTATGGTGGCTAAAGGTTATGGCAAGCTTGAATTAAGGGATAGAATTAACTTGATTTTGGGGATAGGATTTTAAAGCTTTGGAAAGTACAGGATCACAAGGCATGATACAAGGAAGTTGTCTTGGAAACTTTTGCATGGCCATTTGACCATGTATTTGGACGGCATTATGGACAAAAGGGGGAGCCGAAATTTGGTGGTTAGTTTGGGGTAGGATGGTAGCTTGTTAGAATTCTTTTGGTCATAATTTTTGCTCATCCAAAACATCTTTCCTCTCATTTCCTTTCTCTCATAGCCGAATGTGTCTTTAGCTTGGAGAAAACAACTTTGTTGGGTTTCATTTAGGCATTTTCTTTTTGACCATTTGGTCATTTTTGCTTATCACTCTAGTACCCCATTGTGTGTCTTTCTCCTAGTGCCGAAACTCCAACACAAAAAGCCATTCTTTTTTCTTTCTCCTCCCCCATTGCCGAATGCATATTGTTCCTAATCTCATCTCTTTTCTCCTTCTCTTTTCTTCTCTTTTTTTATTTATCATTCAAACACTTTCTCCATCTTTTTCTCCCCATGGCTGAATGGTACTAATCCTATTTTCTCCAATTTTTCCTCAAAGCCGAATCTTCTATTCATCTATATGGTCTTGTTGAGTATTCTTTCAACCCTCGTTTAAGCAATAGTGTGATAGTAGAGTGCCGAATTACCAACTCGTCAAAGTCATCTTGAAGTTATTAAGTACGGATCATATCTTTCAAGGTAAGGGTTCTTATCAAGGAGTTACATATTACTCGACATATTGATATAGATGGGTTATTAATCGATTTTGTTTTAGGGGATGTTATCGCTTGTTTTTCATCTTGTGGAACAAGGATATTTTGTGGTAAGCCAATCTCACCCTTAATATCGTTAGCCATAAATTTTGATATATTATTTAGTCGGACTAATGATCTTTTTTCAATGGAGGCAATCAAGATAGGGACGAAAAGGGTGGTAAATAGTGTTCGGAAGAGGGGCGGTTCCGTTATTCCCCCTAAATTTAAGCGAAGGGCTATTTCGGGAATCCGAGATTTTCCACCAGGTTGTGGACCCTCATCTGAGGAAAACCAGTTATTTGAAGTCGTTCGTACTCCTGAGCCTCTGTTTGTTCGTGGTTATTCAACGGGTAGCGAACCAATGATCGGGGGGAAACCGCATATAGAAGTTGTTCAAAATTCCAAGGGTAAAAGTCTAGATTGTTATTTCTAAGAATATATTTATAAATATTATTAGTGTTCTAAATTATCGTGATGCGTATTTAGGTATCGACGAACGGGAAAGTATAGTTCTCACCGTAATCAAGTGTGTAACTTCACTCTTATATTTCGAGTTGGATGTTATATCGTAAACATTAGGATAAAAATCGTAAAGATGGAAAAATCAGAAAATACGGCATAATTAACACTTTTGTGTTAATGCATGAAATCGGGTTTGTAATATCCTAGATTTAGGGGTTATGCGTTTATGCATAATTCAAGTGATAGTGGGCTTAGTGTGTGTTTGGATATGTTTTAAGGGTTTTTAGAATTTTAGAATGTAAGGGAATGCTTTAGAAAAATATTAGATTTTTAGTCTTAAAAGGGGAGCTAAGCAAAATTGGCCTTAAGAAAATTAGTTTGAGGTTTTAATCACAAGGAGTCAATTGGTAAAGTGGCAAGTGGAGTGTGGAGTGTATTAATGGTCTTAGGTTCGAATCCCATGGATGGCATTAAGGTGACTTATATTTTTGCATTTATATGGCATGTGTTGGTCAAACTCTAATTGAGGTAAGGTTGGACTATTGTCTTTTATGGTTAGTAGACTAAGGAATAAGGCAAGTGCTTATTTATGGTATGGTATCAAGGAATTTTGGTAGGATAAGGGGACATAAGGCTTGAAGTATGGAGTGTTGTTTTGGAAACTTTTCTATGGCCATTTGACCATGAATGTAGACGGTATAGTAGACTAGGGGGTTGGCTTAATTTTGAATGTGATTAGGAGGAAATAAGAAGAAATTTAGGAGTGAGTTTAATTCAAAATTAGTTTGAATTGATGGCAAGAAGAATTTTGAGTATGGAGGCCGAATGTGGGTCTCTTTTGGGTGATAATTTTCGGTCATGAGTGGGGGGGAATAGCCGAATTTCCTATAAGAGGTCTAGAAGTTCTTTTTCGGTTCTCTTTTCTTTCTTTAGTATTCTCTTTCGAAACTTTCTTTTTACCCTTGCCATTGCCGAAATTTGTACCCTATTTCTTGACCAAAAGCCGAAAGTTGGAAGTCATTTTGTGCATCTTTTTCTTTTTTCCTTTTGCAACTTATTTTTCCTTTCATTCACTTCCTAAAAACCGAAACCCATCCTCTCATTTGCAACAAAGCCGAAACCTCTCCACCTTTGTTCTTCATTACCGAATTCTCTTAACTTTCATCTACACTTCTTTTCTTCTTCTCAACCTCGGGGCTATACCTATTTAGTGTTATCCGAATATCCCTTCTCCATTTGGGAGTTTTTGCCGAATCTATTGGAGCCTTTAGAGGAGGGGGTATCGACATTCCTTTTCATCAATCTTCCAGTCAGTTTCGAGTATAGTAAGTATATTCTTAGCAATCGAATTCTCTTCTTCTTCTTTTAGTATGCCGAAACCAATGGTTGGCTTTGGTTTCTAAGGGATGGCCGAATGTATGTAGAGTCATAATATTGTGTTTCTTTTGTGTAGCCAACGGTAAGGAGCCTTAAGGAGGATTGTAAGGATTCGATTCATCAAGGTAAGTGTTATGTGGTGATTCGGGATTTAGTTAAGCAAAGTAGGTGGTTTGTAGTATTCAGCCATAGGCCATTTTATGAGTTTAAGTGATGATCGATTTCTGACTTTGGTTCTTAGGAGCAAATCGACAGGAATAAGAGAGTTTCGGGATTGAGTAGACTGTACCAAAAAGGCGTGTAGTTATTGCACTGTTCTCTTGATTGTTTATGTGTGTATGTTGTTATATATGCGTGATATGATGTGAATGGTAGCCGAAATAAGGGCTAAGATGGTGGATACCCATGGTGGATGATCGAATAATCAGGTCAGTGTTTTATAATATTAAATGATCACTGATGAATATGTGAAATGGTGATAGGCATGTGTTGTACACTCTATTAAATGATATCTTCGTCATGATATATGCATGCATGGGGATTGGGACATGACTATTGGAGGACAGGGTGTACATTATGTACGTGGTCTAATGTTAGCCTTGTGCTACATTAGCGCTTGATGTTAGCTATGTGCTTCATCAAGGTGGGGTGTTGGCTATGTGCCACCTCCTGGCGGATGATAGCTGTGTGCATCACCGTGGACTGAGGATGACCTTGAGTCACCTCGTGGATATTGACATGTGGGGTCACTTAGGTGATCGGTGGCTTAGCCACGGCCTTGGGCAGCAGGTCTGCCAAGGTAGGTGTAATGGATGGACACTAGGTTGGGTTGGGCTTCATGTTGCATATTTATGTATGTGGACTGTGTGGATATGGGCCAAGCCCATATGTGGAGACATGTGAAATAACTATACACTGAGTCTGTTTGACTCACCCAATTTTTACCAACATTGCAGGTGATGCATGACGCTTGGACCGGGTTGGAGTGGATACGAGGTGGCCCATGCAGAAGTTATTTTCCTTATTTTATACAATTTTATATTTTCAGTATTTGCGAATATTTTTTATTGAAATAAGGGCCATTTAAAGGATTTGAAGGTTATTACTATGTTTTAAGGTGGATTGACAATTTTTATTATTTGGAAATGTTTTATTTTTAGCAACTCATATCTTAAAGATATATGTTAAAGTTTTAAATCGAAGAATTTGTAACAACTTGATTTTATTTGGAATTTTAAGTATACAACGTTTTATTAAAGCCAATAAATTTTTATGTTTTTACTTTTAAGTCAAAATCTTTTCAAATGTTTTCCGCAGTGGCATTCTGAATTCGGCCCTGGCTCGTGGGCCGGGTTTGGGGTGTTACAGTTTGGTATCAGAGCCTGGTTCAAAACTCAGCTTTGAGGGTTTTGGGCCCAAAAACATTTTTTTAAGATGGGCTTTTCAAAGATTTGGGCTTTCATAAATTTTTCAAGTTTATTCTGGCATGGCACCTGTATCTCCGACCCGAAGTCCACCAGGTAAGTACCTCTTATTGTTGTGTGAATTATTATATGATTGGTATATGGGTATGATGGGAACGTAGATTAGTATATTAAGTTATTGAACTTTAGGATTAGCTTACTCCAACACAGAATTGCATAAAATTTTAAAGCCTAATTAAACAAACCTATGAGTAAGTCGCCGAGTTAGGGTGTGGCAACCATTGTGCGCATGTCTAGGATTGGTTTCGGTGGGAGCTTGGTATTTAAGCAGTCCTAGTGACTCACCTCCTCTCCACTCGAATCCTACCTGGTGCGTAGTAACGGTTCACCCTAACCAAGAGGACTTATTCACGGGCTAAACTCGATAATTAAAACCCGAAAGGGACTAGTCATACTGTTTTATAAAAACCTTAAGTTTTCAAAATTACTCCTTTGATTTGTAAAACCATTTTATACTTGGAAAGTTTTTCGAAATATTTTCGATTTACAAAATTACCCAAATACCCCTGAGTGTAAAATTACCAAAATGCCCTTGGTTTATAAAATTACCATACTACCCACGACTTTTGTAAAAACATTCTTACTTTACAAAAAAACCAAAAACTCTTATTTTACAAAATAGTAAGATACCCTGATTTGGGAAAATTTACTAAAATGCCCCTGACTTCCAAAATTACCAAAATAACCCCGATTTCTGAAATTTCTGCAATACCATTGATTTGGTATAATTTTCAAAATAACCTCGAGATTTGTATATTTTGGAATGCCTTTGATTTGTAAAGATTTTCAAATTGACTCCGATTTATTACCAAAATACCCCTATAGGAAAAATGACGAAAATACCCTGGGATAGGAACAGACAAAAATGTCTGAAGAGTGAATGTGTATGGTAGATACTACTGAATGGATGTGTTTCTGTGAATTAAGGTAGAAGACTTGAAACTTTGATTGATCGAAAGAACTTCTATTAAGCTCTTTTCATAAAATTGTTCGCGGATAAACAGTGGAACAAAGACTAATGCATAAAATTTCTTAAATCAGACTAAAGCACGATCATAGACATGAGCTCTAGGGGACGTAGTCGTAATGTGCGAGGACGTGGTAGAGGCAGAATGGCTGTGACGGAACCAGTTGGGTCTGGTCAGGGATTCCAAGATTTAGTAGAAAGTATGTTAGTTTTATTAAGATCAAAGTGCGCAGCAGTAGCGTAGTGTGGTGAGTTAGGATGTACGATTGTTCGTTAGTAAGTAATTTCATGGACGAAATTATTTTTAAGGAGGGTAGAACTGTAATATCCTAGATTTAGGGGTTATGCGTTTATGCATAATTCAAGTGATAGTGGGCTTAGTGTGTGTTTGGATATGTTTTAAGGGTTTTTAGAATTTTAGAATGTAAGGGAATGCTTTAGAAAAATATTAGATTTTTAGTCTTAGAAGGGGAGCTAAGCAAAATTGGCCTTAAGAAAATTAGTTTGAGGTTTTAATCACAAGGAGTCAATTGGTAAAGTGGCAAGTGGAGTGTGGAGTGTATTAATGGTCTTAGGTTCAAATCCCATGGATGGCATTAAGGAGACTTATTTTTGCATTTATATGGCATGTGTTGGTCAAACTCTAATTAAGGTAAGGTTGGACTATTGTCTTTTATGGTTAGTAGACTAAGGAATAAGGCAAGTGCTTATTTATGGTATGGTATCAAGGAATTTTGGTAGGATAAGGGGGCATAAGGCTTGGGTATGGAGTGTTGTTTTGGAAACTTTTCTATGGCCATTTGACCATGAATGTAGACGGTATAGTGGACTAGGGGGGTTGGCTTAATTTTGAATGTGATTAGGAGGAAATAAGGAGAAATTTAGGAGTGAGTTTAATTCAAAATTAGTTTGAATTGATGGCAAGAAGAATTTTGAGTATGGAGGCCGAATGTGGGTCTCCTTTGGTGATAATTTTCGGTCATGAGTGGGGAGGAATAGCCGTATTTCCTATAAGAGTTCTAGAAGTTCTTTTTCGGTTCTCTTTTCTTTCTTTAGTATTCTCTTTCGAAACTTTCTTTTCACCCTTGCCATTCCTGAAATTTGCACCCTATTTCTTGACTAAAAGCCGAAAGTTGGAAGTCATTTTGTGCATCTTTTTCTTTATCCTTTTGCAACTTATTTTTCCTTCCATTCACTTCCTAAAAACCGTAACCCATCCTCTCATTTGCAACAAAGCTGAAACCTCTCCACCTTTGTTCTTCATTGCCGAATTCTCTTAACTTTCATCTGCACTTCTTTTCTTCTTCTCAACCTCGGGGCTATACCTATTTAGTGTTATCCGAATATCCCTTCTCCATTTGGGAGTTTTTGCCGAATCTATTGGAGCCTTTAGAGGAGGGGGTATCGACATTCCTTTTCATCAATCTTCCAATCGGTTTCGAGTATAGTAAGTATTTTCTTAGCAATCAAATTCTCTTCTTCTTCTTTTAGTATGCCAAAACCAATGGTTGGCCTTGGTTTCTAAGGGATGGCCGAATGTATGTAGAGTCATAATATTGTGTTTCTTTTGTGTAGCCAACGGTAAGGAGCCTTAAGGAGGATTGTAAGGATTCGATTCATCAAGGTAAGTGTTATATGGTGATTCGGGATTTAGTTAAGCAAAGTAGGTGGTTTGTAGTATTCGGCCATAGGCCATTTTATGAGTTTAAGGGATGACCGATTTCTGACTTTGGTTCTTAGGAGCAAATCGATAGGAATAAGAGAGTTTCGGGATTGAGTAGACTGTACCAAAAAGGTGTGCAGTTATTGCACTGTTCTCTTGATTGTTTATGTGTTTATGTTGTTATATATGTGTGATATGATGTGAATGGTAGCCGAAATAAGGGCTAAGATGGTGGATACCCATGGTGAGTGATCGAATAATCAGGTCAGTGTTTTATAATATTAAATGATCACTGATGAATATGTGAAATGGTGATAGGCATGTGTTGTACACTCTATTAAATGATATCTTCGTCATGATGTATGCATGCATGGGGATTGGGACATGACTATTGGAGGACAGGGTGTACATTATGTACGTGGTCTAATGTTAGCCTTGTGCTACATTAGCGCTTGATGTTAGCTATGTGCTTCATCAAGGTAGGGTGTTGGCTATGTGCCACCTCCTGGCGAATGATAGCTGTGTGCATCACCGTGGATTGAGGATGACCTCGAATCACCTCGTGGATATTGACATGTGGGTCACTTAGGTGATCAGTGGCTTAGCCCCGGCCTTGGGCAGCAGGTCTGCCAAGGTAGGTGTAATGGATGGACACTAGGTTGGGTTGGGCTTCATGTTGCATATTTATGTATGTAGACTGTGTGGATATGGGCCAAGCCCATATGTGGAGACATGTGAAATAACTATACACTGAGTCTGTTTGACTCACCCAATTTTTACCAACATCGCAGGTGAAACACCCCAAACCCGGCCTATGAGCCTTGACCGGATCTGGTATGTTCCTCGGTGTAAACCGTTTCAAATTCTTTTGCTTCTTAGGAAAAACTTGTGCGATTTTAAAAAAAAAATATTGTTTTGGGTTGGGCTTGAGTTGGAAACGAATTCGATTTTATATTGAAAACCCTTTTTAATATTTAAGTGATAAAACATATAGAGTATATTCAACAATAAATTACTTAATCTTTAACTTAATAAAAATTTGTAAACATAATTAAACAATAAGACAGAAATAAAATAGTTCACTATGGCCTTATTACATCAAATATAACCCAAATTTAAAACCAAAGTACTTAAAGAAAATAAAAGTCCAAATCATAGATTTCTTGTTGTGCATGGCCATCCCTAAGCTCCTGCCGACCCGGTCCATTACTGCTCATCACCTGAAAAATATTCCCCAACGGGGTGAGTCAAACAGACTCAATGTGCAACCAACACTAAAATTTAATAGATTTAGGCATACCATACATATCATGTTCACATAATAATTCAAGATAATGATGCAATCCCGAACCCAAACCTAGATGCCATCCGCTACACATCCCCGTACCAACCTGCACACCGTGGGGACTACTAAGTCAACCCTCCTTCCGCTACACTCCATCGAAGGTAGTCGCTGCAGTCGACGTGCTCATCGCCCATATAAAATTCGTGGCATAGCCACCAGATTCAGATAATTGTGTCATGAGACACCACATTCAGATAATGTAACCGAAGTTACCACATTCAGATAATGTAACCGAAGTTACCACATTCAGATAATGTGACCGAAGTCACCACATTCAGATAGTGAGACCGAAGTCACCACATTCACTTCCCCTTTCTCATATAACCCGAATGCCCCATATATTTCATATCATGCATATCATACTTAAATTCACATTCATGTCACTTTTCACATGTTAAAATATAACATATTTCGTAATCCTAGCAGGAGTAGGAAACGTACCTGAGTACTTTGTACCACATTAGGGTATTTTAGCCACATTCACATTCTTATACATTCATATATTAAATATTTGCCATATAACATATTAAAAGTTAGTGTGGGGTACACACCTGATTTGCTTAACGAATTCCTTGAAATCCCAAAAAAATCGATCTATTGCTTGAGATCTCAATTCCTACATTTGGTAACCTTAATATGTTAGCATAAAGCCTATAAAACCAAATCCTAGTAGGATTTGTATTCTTAAAACCTACCTTGTTGTCGAATTGACTATAGTCAAATCCCGAAAACTTGTATTCTTCTCCTTTGAAATTGGCTACTCACTAGATCCCTTGAATCTGTTAGTTTTCGGCTTAAAACACATAATAATAGATCTAACTACTAAAATAGGCCTTGGCCGAATGCTATAGACACTTACCTTGTGGATTTTAAATCCCGAAACTCACCGAATAACTAGGGAACACGCGGCTTATGGTGTACCTTCGGGAAAAGAACTTCTCCTTCCTTGTAGTCGACACTTAGTAAATCCCGAAAGATCTCTTCGGCAACAGATATTAAGGGTATTAGAATCTTAATTTCGACAGCCTTAAAAGAAATAGAATGGGAATCTAACCTAATCTTACCCTTACTGAAGAATTTGATGGAACTCTTGCCTGAACCCTTAGCAGTATTCGGCTATGGCTTTGATGTGAATAACAATTTCGACTCTTGAGGCTTAGTGAGAAATCGACTAGGGCTATTGGTATCTTCAGCTTTTGATTGTGTTTGTAATAGAAGAAGAAAAGAAAAGAGAAAAAGAGAATAATGGCAGAGGGAATTCGACAGAGAGAAGAGGAGAAACTTTAGAGAATTTCAACAGAGGTTTTCTTGAAGAGAAAAGAATGAATAAAGAATAGCCTTACTCTTCCTTTTATAGCCAACATTACTAGGCTAGAGTCCCTTACTTGGCCACCACTCTTCTATTTTGATAACTTTATCCTTTTAATTATCACTTTATTAAAAGAATAATCCCTTATTATCTCCTTGAAAATAATTTAAGATAAATCATCATTTATCCTTCTATTTAGCCGAAATTTAAAGAGAATATGTAATATCCTAGATTTAGGGGTTATGCGTTCGTGCATAATTCATGAGTTAGTATAGTCTAGTGAAGGCTTGGAATTATTAGCTAAGCTAGAATAATTTTTAGTATTAAAAATTTAGTGAAGTGGATTAAGTGAACTTGACACTTAAGTTAATTTAAGTGTTAAATTAAGCACATGTGGAGTTAGTGGCAAGGTGGTTAGGATGCATGAAGAGTAGCTTGAGGATAGAGGTTCTAGTAGCATGATTAGCATTTTGAAGACTTTATTTTTGTATCCTAGCATTAATGGACGGTCAAGCTTTACATATGGTAGGTTGGACTTTCAATTTTTCTTTATGGCAAATTGAATATTAGTTTAAGGTAAGTTTGATGTTTGGGAAAGAAATCAATGGTTTTAAGGCTAATGGGTGAACATAAGGCATGATGTAGGGTGTCTTGTTATGGAAAGAATTGTGTGGAAAGGTTTGACTTGGAAGTCCATGTATGTGGACGACATGTGTGGCTAGGGGGAGAGTGGCCGAATTTTTGGTTTGGTTGGTAGCTAGTTAGTGCCAAATTTCTCTTCGGTTAGTAGTCATTTTCGGCTAGCTTGGTAGGCATTCAACCTTTGCTTTGTGTCAAAACCGAATCTCCTTTGAACCTTACCAATTCTTCTCTTTTGTGCACCATTTGGTATTTTATTTCTTTCCTCTCCAAAGCTATTCTCTTTAGCCGAATGTACCTTGATCTTTAGGTGCAACTTTGTACACTCTTCTTCTTTGGTAAAATAGGTGTTGGCCGAATCTCTTAATCCCTTTTTCTCTCTTTTCTTTCTTTTGAATATTGTTCAAAATCACAACATTTCTTTTACTTTCTTCTTGGCCGAATCTCTTTCTTCCCCATTCCTCTTGATTTTTCTTTCATTGGTTGCTAAAGTCGAATCATCCTTCTTCTCTTTTCATTTTTCTTTGCCATACTAATTCTTCATCTCTTTCGAGCCGACTATCAATTGTTTTCTTTATTCTAAAACCATAGCCGAAACTTCTCGTATCCTATTTGGGTTGCCTTGGCCGAATATCATCAAGGGTAGGAATTCTTTTGGTTTTCTTCAATCGATTTTGGAAGATAGGTATGTGTTATGGCCGTTTTTCCTTATTCTTTTTCTTGTTTCTATGTTGTTGCTCTTGAGGGAAAAGGCTGAATTTTGGGCACTTGTTGCAAGGTTCTAATCATTCTTAGAAACCGATTTCTTTTAGGCTCCTCGGGACTTTGGAAGCAATCGATCTAAGCCTTACTTCTCTAGCGATCAAAGGTTGGTAAGTCAAGGGGTAAGGATTCTTGTCGATTCATCATTCTTTTGAAAAGACTAAAGCTATTGGGATTAAGGTGTTATTAGCCGATTAGTGTTGCTTAAAGTTTTGTGTTTTGGCCGAATACAGGACAAGGTGATCTAGTGCAGTAGATCGGGTCTTCGGATTTTAGTACTTGCGGTAGTGACAGGTGTGTATCTTACACACTTTATAATTCGGTTATATACATATATATATATATATATATATATATTGTCTAATCATGTTATTAAAGTGGGAATCTATGAGATTTTGATAAAATACCTTGATGGGTATGTGCAAGAATTCGGGTAAGTCCGTTTCAATATGATGTTAATATATGTTGATTGATATCATGATCTATTATTTAAATATGTTATATTATCATATCAAAGTATGATGGCATGATTGATACTCTTAATACATTGGTTTGGGAATGTGAGTGGAGGGGGAAGGATTTGATATCCGTGTCTTTGGGACACCAGAAGTTTGGCACCTCATAGCGACTCGTCCATGTAGTTTAACACCACCGTGGGTTGGCCCCACTTTTGAGATATGGGATTGTCGCCAGTGATTTGGTATCACACGTGGGTTGGCCCCACAACTTGATTGTTCGTGACTTTGGGTCACCAGTGGTTTGGTACCACACGGGGTAGGAAAGGAGTTATGGATGGCTAGGTTGGGTGCATTATATGTATGTTGCTTGATTATAAATTGTGTAAGAATGTTGCATTAACCGGGGGAAGGATTTATGCACTGAGTCTTGGTGACTCACCTTCTCCCTTATCTTTTCAGGTGATTCGTGAGATCGCGGATGAGGAGCCGGATGAATTCGAGGAGGCCATGCAATAAAAGTTGATTTTACATGAACTTCGAATTTGGGTACTTTAAATTATTTTAATTTGGTTTTTGTTTTATTTTGGGTTTGTAATAAGGCCTCTTTAATTATGTTTTGGATTATTTATATGCTTTGAATATGTTTTAAATATGGCTTATAAATTATTTGGTTAATTTAATAATTGAGCCCAAAGTTTTCTAAAATTATTAAAAAAACGCAATGGTTTCAAAATCTTACCATCGGGTAATAAAAATAGTTTGATAGTAAAATGTGAATTTAGTGTGTTCTACAATTTAAATGATTTCCAAATATTAAGTTTCCACATTCAAATGCAAATGTTTTCATAGTAATAATTCGAGTTTTTCTTAAATGATACAAATGTTTTCTAACCTATGAATTATCAACTAAGCTTTAAAGTTTTATTTATGAAATTTCAAAGTAAATTATCAGGTGAAACTTATTATACATCTGTTTTCTACAAATATAGAATTTTAAAAGTGTTTTTCATTAAAATTTAATTCTTAATTCGATTTTTTTCAAAACTTTTTCCTCAGTGACATACCAGATTCGGTCATGGCGTATTGACCGGGTTTGGGGTGTTACAAATTGGTATCAGAGCCAAGTTCAAAGGCTCGGCTATGGGCCCGAGGCCCAAAATGTTTTAAAGTATGATTTTTAAATGTTATGGTTTGAAAGGTATGGCACCGAGTCTCCGGCATCAATCCGCCCAGGTAAGTACCCCTAGCCTTTGGTTGTGATTTTTGGATGTTATAAACTTTGAATGACTAAATAGTAGTAGGAACTACTCTAGAGACCCAAAACTCTAGGTTGGATGAACTCGCGAAAACAAAACTCTTTAATAAGAATTATGCATAAAATTGTGTTTTAAAGATAGTGGAATGATGACTAAGCATAAAACTTTTAAATTAGATAAGTCGAGACGTTAGACATGAGCACTCGAGATCGTGGTCATCATGGACGTGGTAAAGGCCGATGTGCTAGTGGCTGAGATAGGGTCTCATGATCGAGTTGGGATTGATGAGCTGCCTCAGATAGTTAAGGAAGTTTTGGAGGAGGTTAAAGGAATCGGTGAAGCACTTCGAGTTGGGTCTGCAGATTGTAAGAAGAATAGAGATCATGGTTCTCTAGGGTCACAATCTTGTTCTGTAAAACATGTCAAGGCATGATCGAACTTTTTGGCTTGCGATTACTGTGGAAGGTGTCATCCGGGAGAATGTTGGAGGAAGTTAGGAGTATGCTTGAGATGCGGATCTAAGGAGCATAAGGCTCGGGATTGTTTCCTCACTCTCAAGTCAGGTATGTTTTGGTTGGAAGTGATGATTGAATGTAGGAAAATTCTTGGTATAAGTGGTAGATAACGGTTTGCTATGGTGGATTAGATGTTTGGTTGTGTGAGAAAAAGGATTCAAGATTAGGTTAAAAAGTACATTGTGGTTTTTAAGAGTAGAGTGCACAGCGTAAGGCATTTTTGAGTTTGGTTCAGGGGAGTAAGTCCGTATCAGAATATGAGGCAGAGTTCTTAAGATTGAGCCAATATGTTGGAGGTATTGTGGCTTCGGAGCACGAGCGATGTGTTTGGTTCGAGGATGGTTTAAGAGATGAGCTGAGGTTGCTGATTGCTCCACATCAGGAACGAGAGTTTGCTGCGTTGGTTGAAAAGACTAAGATTGCTGAAGGAATAAAGGAATCTGCAAGGCAGAGTTACGACAGGAATAAGCATAAGAGAGGTTTTGAATCATCTGGGTCGGCCGAAGATTCTCAAAAAAGAGTTAGGCAGAATTGGCCGAATCAGTCTGTGAGGCCTGTTACTGCTAATCAGGGACCAGCACAGTGTAACCGATGTGGGAAATTTCATTGGGGTGAATGTTGGACCGGAGGGAAAGGATGTTTTGAGTGTGGCTCGCTGGATCATCGTGTGAGGGACTGTCCACGTAAGCTAGCCAGGAATCAGTCTGAGGGTCAAGGTCGTGCTCAATTTAGAAAGGAGGGACCGTCACCGCAGAGAGGTCGTGGTAATGGTAGAGGAGGTAATGGTTCTGGTCGAGGCCGCGAAGCATTGGGCAGAGGTGCAAGTAACACTGAGGCAAGACAGCCTGGGTTGGTGTATGCTGCAAGACGTCGAGAGGAGGGCGACGCATCAGACGTCATAACCAGTATGTTCTTGATCATTGGATTTCCATATACTGCTTTGATTGATGTGGGTTCGACGTATTCAAATGTTGTTAGTAGTATGTTAGTTTTATTAACATCAGAGTGCGCAGTAAGAGCGTAGTGTGGTGAGTTAGACTGTACAATTGATCGCTAGTAAGTAATTTCGAGGACGAAATTATTTTTTTTAGGAGGGTAGAATTGTAATATCCTAGATTTAGGGGTTATGCGTTCGTGCATAATTCATGAGTTAGTATAGTCTAGTGAAGGGTTGGAATTATTAGCTAAGCTAGAATAATTTTTAGTATTAAAAATTTAGTGAAGTGGATTAAGTGAACTTGACACTTAAGTTAATTTAAGTGTTAAATTAAGCACATGTAGAGTTAGTGGCAAGGTGGTTAGGATGCATGAAGAGTAGCTTGAGGATAGAGGTTCGAGTAGCATGATTAGCATTTTGAAGACTTTATTTTTGTATCCTAGCATTAATGGACGGTCAAGCTTTACATATGGTAGGTTGGACTTTCAATTTTTCTTTATGGTAAGTTGAATATTAGTTTAATGTGAGTTTGATGTTTGGGAAAGAAATCAATGGTTTTAAGGCTAATGGGAGAACATAAGGCATGATGTAGGGTGTCTTGTTATGGAAAGAATTGTGTGGAAAGGTTTGACTTGGAAGTCCATGTATGTGGACGGCATGTGTGGCTAGGGGGAGAGTGGCCGAATTTTTGGTTTGGTTGGTAGCTAGTTAGTGCCAAATTTCTCTTTGGTTAGTAGTCATTTTCGGCTAGCTTGGTAGGCATTTAACCTTTGCTTTGTGTCAAAACCGAAACTCCTTTGAACCTTACCAATTCTTCTCTTTTGTGCACCATTTGGTATTTTATTTCTTTCCTCTCCAAAGCTATTCTCTTTAGCCAAATGTACCTTGATCTTTAGGTGCAATTTTGTACACTTTTCTTCTTTGGTAAAATAGGTGTTGGCCGAATCTCTTAATCCCTTTTTCTCTCTTTTCTTTCTTTTGAATATTGTTCAAAATCACAACATTTCTTTTACTTTCTTCTTGGCCAAATCTCTTTCTTCCCCATTCCTCTTGATTTTTCTTTCATTGGTTGCTAAAGCCGAATCATCCTTCTTCTCTTTTCAGTTTTCTTTGCCATACTAATTCTTCATCTCTTTCGAGCCGAATATCAATTGTTTTCTTTATTCTAAAACCATAGCCGAAACTTCTCATATCCTATTTGGGTTGCCTTGGCCGAATATCATCAAGGGTAGGAATTCTTTTGGTTTTCTTCAATCGATTTTGGAAGATAGGTATGTGTTATGGCCGTTTTTCCTTATTCTTTTTCTTGTTTCTATGTTGTTTCTCTTGAGGGCAAAGGCCGAATTTTGGGCACTTGTTGCAAGGTTCTAATCATTCTTAGAAACCGATTTCTTTTAGGCTCCTCGGGACTTTGGAAGCAATCGATCTAAGCCTTACTTCTCTAGCGATCAAAGGTTGGTAAGTCAAGGGGTAAGGATTCTTGTCGATTCATCATTCTTTTGAAAAGACTAAAGCTATTGGGATTAAGGTGTTATTAGCTGATTAGTGTTGCTTAAAGTTTTGTGTTTTGGCCGAATATAGGACAAGGTGATCTAGTGCGGTAGATTGGGTCTTCGAATTTTAGTACTTGCGGTAGTGACAGGTGTGTATCTTACACATTTTATAATTCGGTTATATACATATATATATATTGTCTAATCATGTTATTAAAGTGGGAATCTATGAGATTTTGATAAAATACCTTGATGGGTATGTGCAAGAATTCGGGTAAGTCCGTTTCAATATGATGTTAATATATGTTGATTGATATCATGATCTATTATTTAAATATGTTATATTATCATATCAAAGTATGATGGCATGATTGATACTCTTAATACATTGGTTTGGGAATGTGAGTGGAGGGGGAAGGATTTGATATCCGTGTCTTTGGACACCAGAGGTTTGGCACCTCCCGTGATTTGGTATCACATTTGTGTCTTTGGGACACCAGAGGTTTGGCACCTCATAGCGACTCGTCCCTGTGGTTTAACACCACCGTGGGTTGGCCCCACTTTTGAGATATGGGATTGTCACCAGTGATTTGGTATCACACGTGGGTTGGCCCCACAACTTGATTATTCGTGACTTTGGGTCACCAGTGATTTGGTATCACATTGTTGGATATCGTGACTTTGGGTCACCAGTGGTTTGGCACCACCAGTGGTTTGGTACCACACGGGGTAGGAAAGGAGTTATGAATGGCTAGGTTGGGTGCATTATATGTATGTTGCTTGATTATAAATTGTGTAAGAATGTTGCATTAACCGGGGGAAGGATTTATGCACTGAGTCTTGGTGACTCACCTTCTCCCTTATCTTTTCAGGTGATTCGTGAGATCGCGGATGAGGAGCCGGATGAATTCGAGGAGGCCATGCAATAAAATTTGATTTTACATGAACTTCGAATTGGGGTACTTTAAATTATTTTAATTTGGTTTTTGTTTTATTTTGGGTTTGTAATAAGGCCTCTTTAATTATGTTTTGGATTATTTATATGCTTTGCATATGTTTTAAATATGGCTTATAAATTATTTGGTTAATTTAATAATTGAGCCCAAAGTTTTCTAAAATTATTAAAAAAACGCAATGGTTTCAAAATCTTACCATCGGGTAATAAAAATAGTTTGATAGTAAAATGTAAATTTAGTGTTTTCTACAATTTAAATGATTTCTAAATATTAAGTTTCCACATTCAAATGCAAATGTTTTCATAGTAATAATTCGAGTTTTTCTTAAATGATACAAATGTTTTCTAACCTATGAATTATCAACTAAGCTTTAAAGTTTTATTTATGAAATTTCAAAGTAAATTATCAAGTTAAACTTATTATACATCTGTTTTCTACAAATATAGAATTTTAAAAGAGTTTTTCATTAAAATTTAATTCTTAATTTGATTTTTTTCAAAACGTTTTCCTCAGTGACATACCAGATTCGGTCATGGCGTTTTGACCGGGTTTGGGGTGTTACAGAATAAAACTCCTCTTTTAAGAGCCTTAATGTCGTCCACCTCTCTGCTTCTGGAAGCAAAAATAAAACTTCTTTTATTTGCTCCCCAAGTGACTCGAACTCAGGCCCACTTGCATAGCTGGTGGCGTCACCTACCTGGCCCTTAAGTGATATCTTCAGGCCACTTTTCCAAGCCTGTTTGTGTGTCAAATTCCTCCTATTAATTTTCTTAAGGCTACCTTGCCTTAATTTCCTCTTTTTAAACCTTAAAACTTGACATTTCTTTACATTTCCAAGTTTCCAAAAATTTTCGTTTGCCTCCTTTAAACTTAACATTTCCTTGCATTTCCAAGTTTCCAGAAATGTTCACTTTCCTCTTTTGAATCATTTCCAAATCATTTCCTTACCTTTCTTAGTTTCCAAAAATGTTCACTTCCCTCTTTTAAACTTAACATTTCCATACATTTCCAGGTTTCCAAAAATGTTCAAAATATATTCATAACACATAAGACATGTCATTTCGTACAATTAAACCGAAAATGCATAGGCCCTTTTCAGGATGTTACAGCAGGTGATGCATGACGCTTGGACCGGGTTGGAGTGGATACGAGGTGGCCCATGTAGAAGTTATTTTCCTTATTTTATACAATTTTATATTTTCAGTATTTGCGAATATTTGTTATTGTAATAAGGGCCATTTAAAGGATTTGAAGGTTATTACTATGTTTTAAGGTGGATTGACAATTTTTATTATTTGGAAATGTTTTATTTTTAGCAACTCATATCTTAAAGATATATGTTAAAGTTTTAAATCGAAGAATTTGTAACAACTTGATTTTATTTGGAATTTTAAGTATACCACGTTTTATTAAAGCCAATAAATTTTTATGTTTTTACTTTTAAGTCAAAATCTTTTCAAATGTTTTCCGCAGTGGCATTCTGAATTCGGCCGTGGCTCGTGGGCCGGGTTTGGGGTGTTACAGGGTTATAAGTTGTGAAAATTACAAAACCGCCCTTGATGGGTTAATTTGATAACTAGTAAGATTTTTGTGATATATGGGCCAAAAACTGCTATATTGATACATGGGCCAAAAACTGGTAGATCGTTAAATGGGCTAAAATGCTATTTTGCCTAATGGGCCAAATTGATAAATTGAAATATGGGCCAACTTGTAATATAGGCCTTTTGTTAAATTTATCATGTGAATATATTATTATGTTTCATTTACAAACATGATTGCATGGGTTGGGAAAATTAATGAAGAGAAGAAAGGCCTGTTGCCAAAAATCTAGTTCGGGTGGCTTTGCCACAATCTAGTTCGGTGGTGTACCACAAAATTATTAAACTGGCTTTATGCCTGCGATTGGTGTGTTGGCGGGGTGGGTTGACTTGATCCCCACAGGTGTGTTGGTTGGTACGAGTGGTGTGTAGCGGATGGAAATTTAGGTTTGGTTGGGAATTTCATTCTACATGTAATTGTATTATTTTTTTATTAAATCTGTAATGGGCTCAAGCCCAATATAATGTCTTGATGACTTGGCCCAGTGGAATTGATGAGTAAGTTACACATTGAGTTCTAAGTAACTCATTCTGTTTTCTCATCCTTATCAGGTAATGACAATTGATGGAGGCTTGGGCCGGGAATGTCGTCGTGGAGGCATACTTCGAATCTGGGTTTTATAAACTATGAATTTCAATTAAGTATATTTAGTTAATTACTATTTTGGGTATGATGTAATAAGGCCTCTATTATTATTATATTGTGGACTTTTATGTGTGGATGGATTTAATTATGCTTTAGACACTTAAATTGGGCTAATATTATTTTTAATAATGTTTCTTTAAATATTCTTGTTTTCAAACTCTTTTGAACTCTTTATAAAAAAAACTATTTTAAAGTTTTTAACAATTAATTTCTAAATTTTAAGATTTCAAACAAGTACTTCCTTATTCATCGATTTTAAATCAAATTCTTGGTTTTTACTAAATTTTCACTTGAAAAGAAAAGTTTTGTAGAACTGTTTTATCTAAATCATTAACTAATTTAAATGGATGTTTGTGTTGTGTGACAAACCAAATCTCGTCTTTACGCATAGGCCTGGTTTGGGGTGTTACAGCTTGAGTCATTTTGGAGAATGATGTAGCCATTTGAGTTGGCTTATGAATATCTATGTTTGGTTTGTATATAGCAAAGGAAGTTGGCATATTTTGGTTGATTGAGTTGTGTTTATAATTGTGAAAATGGCTTATGTTATGAGTTGATGAATGAAATATTGATGCTTGTTGATGATAGGTATTATGATATCAAATAGTAGCATTTTGAGTATTGATATGCTAGTGAAATAAGGCAAATAATGTATATTTGATGGTAGCCACATTGATGGATTATGATGATGAGTCTTTCGTATGAATTTGAATGGCTTAATTTGGTATTTAGATACTTGCATTGTTGATATTGGGAAAGCATGTTTTGATCTTGATTTGGTTGCTTGGAATGTCCAAATATGCTATTATTATGTGCCATGTGTGTTATGTAGGTGGATTGTAACGCCTCGAATTTGGGCCTAGTAGAATTGGGCCTATTGGGCCTTGGGCATGGGAGCATTTAAAATTTTTGAGAACAAGAGAACGGCACTAACCAAGTTGTAACGCCCCAAAATCCTGAAACTTTAAAATTTATGTGCACTGAGGGTGGTATGTATGAGTAGCACTTAGAATATTAATTTTAAGGTATTATCGGGATTATTTGAAGTCTTAGAGATAGGGAAGGCCATAGGGAAAAAATTATTTTTCTTGTTGTAGTGGACCCTAGTCTCAGGCATTAGGCCTCTTAAGCAGATTAAGGGGAAAATAGGACACAAGTGGGCCTGTGGTCCAGTGGCAAGGTGGCATCACTAGGGGAGCTACAAGGTGGCGTGAAGAGGTCCAAGGTTCGAGTAGTGGTATGGTGTTTTGGAGTTTTTATTTTTGCTTAGTGGACGGCCAAAATTGTGTGGGAATGGAACTCTTTCATTGGAGTGTTTGACTTGGTCTTGTGAGCTGATAAAGGAGGAAAATTCGGATGAGATGGAGGGACTATCAGAGAGAAAAGTTAGGAGATGAAGAGTGTGGATGTATTGGTGCTGATTTGGACTCTGGGGGAAAGGAAGTTTCGGCTAAGGGCTATATATAGCTGCCGAATTAGGTTCCTAGGGTAATGCCGAAATTTTATTTTTCCCTCTAGCCGAATTCTTCACTTGTGAGTTGCCCAAACACCTTTTTTCTCTCTAAGTGTTCCGAAGCTGAATCCTCCATAGCCTCTCTTCTCAAATTCCTTTTTTGGTTCACCTTTGGTTCTAGCCGACCACCTCTTTTCTTTCTCTTCCTATTGGTGCCAAATTGCCTCTATCACCATACTAATCTCAAAAGCCAAATTTAAGCCACAGGATCAAAGGAGGATTTCGGTAAGTGCTTTGTTGACCTTTTTAGTGAGTTTTGTTAAAAGCCGAAGGGCTATCTAACCCCTCCTTATCATTAACTTTTTATTAACAAGGGTAAGGCTCAACAATCGCAAGCGTGGTAGGTAAGGATCGTTAGCAAGGTGGTAAGTGTTATTGACTCAGTTATGGTTTAGTGGATGGCCGAATGTAATATGGCTTATAGGGGTGACTTATGTGGAATACGAGTCACTTGATTTTGACGATATACGTTTGGGTGCAGATCTAGAGAATATTTGCAAATAGTAGCAAAGGAAGGGCTACTAGAACGTGTGGCACATGGTAAAGGTACGGTGAGGTTTCGATTTTTGATAAGTATGCGTTAAGCCTTGGTTAATCACTAGTGATGTTGATTGTAGGTTCGTGATTAAGGGGTTTGCAGCACGTGAGGTTACCAGGTGTGTACAAACACTACACACACGATATTGACAATGCTGAAAAGCTGAAAAGCAGAAAGTGGCTAAATGGGCTCGGTGGGCCCTAAGGCTAAGTTTGATGAATTTGTTTGGTTTGGTATATGAACTGAGTTAGTCAAGCATGTTACATGATCTGGAATTGTTTTAGGACTGATAGGCCATAAGAATGAGATTTGGGCCTAATGGGCCGTAAGGATGTAATTTGGGCTTGATGGGCTTTATGGGATTTTAGAAATGCATGCTAGGGTTTTAATGGACTTTAGGCTTAGTACTGAACAACTCCTAAACCGCATAAGACTTTCTAATAATTAAAAATTGTCCGTGGATAAGTCGCCAGGTTAAAGTGTGGTAACGGGCATGTGCATGTCTAGGATTGGATCTAGGAAGAGCTTGGTACTTAAGCGGCCCTAGCGGCCCACCTCCTCTTCTCTAGAATCCTACCTGGTGCATAGTGTCTGTTCACTTTAGCCGCAAAGACTTGTTAATGGGCCAAAGTTCATAACTAAAACCCGAAAGGGACAAAATACCCCTGATTTGAAAATACCCAAAATACCCTCAATTTGCAAAATTACTAAAATACCCTTGTAGGGTAGGGTTACCGAAATACCCCTGATTTGTGAAATTACCAAAATAACCTCAGATTGCAAAATTATAACATCCTGAAAATGGGCTTATGCATTTATGCTTAAATATATGAAATAGCATGTTTGAGTATGTTGTGAATGTGTATAATGAAACTTGTGAACTTTAGAAAATAGCCTTAGAAATTTTTAATTTTAAGTCTTAATAAGGGAGCCAAGTTGAAAGGGCCTTAAGAGAAAATGTATGTGAGATACGACATACAAATAGGCTTGGAAAAGTGGCTTGGAGGCGCCACTTAGGGCTTCTGGAAAAGACGCCATGGGCTATGAGGAAGGACCTAGGATCGAGTCGCATGGGAAGCTAAATAACAGCTTTTATTTTTGCGGCAACAAGAGGAAGAGATGGACGGCATGGGGAGTCTTTAGGAGGAGTTTAAGATGAGGCTTTAAACCTTTTAAAATTCGGCTATAGCTAAGGTGATAAATGTAGATTTATTTTAATTATTATTTTGAGTAGAGGAAGAAGAGATTAAATAGGAGAAAAGCAAGGCAAGGCTAGTGTTTGAGTGTTAGCCGAAATTCTTAGCAAGAGTATCCATCCTTCTTACTTTGCTTCTCTTATTCTTTCTCATCTCCTTCCCTAGCCGAACTTCCTCCTCATTTTCTCATAGTTTCTTTTCTTACCGAAATCTCCTTCTTCCTATCTTCACCATAGCCGAAACTCCTAAGCTTCACACTCCCCCTCTCCACATACTTAAAAGGCCGAACCGCAATATTATTTTCCTTTTCCATTTGAAACCAAATCTTCATTAACTCCCTAAGCCATTGTCGAAATTCTTCTACCTCATCTCTTCTCAGTCTTGGCCGAATAGCAACCAAGTTAGAGATCTCTTTTGATCCCTTCTCAAATCGGTTTGGATAGGTAAGTGCTATGGCCGAATCTCTTTTATTTCTCTCTATTTCTCCTCTGTCAACATGTGTAGAACAAAAGCCGAAATACAGCATTTGATTTGACTTTTATTCAACCATGAAATCGTTCTTTTAGGAATTTCGGGATTTGGCCTATTGTCGACTATAAGGGAGGAATCTTTCGGGACTTCTAAGATCTAAGGTAAGTAAATATAAGGTTCGGCCATAGGCCATTCTATTGTGATTTAATGATTGGAAATTGGATTTAACATTTGGCCATAGGTAATTCGACATCTCCATAGTCAAGTGGTGTTTTCGGGATTTAAGAATCGTAAGGTAAGTGTACTTACACATTTGGCCAAGGCCTATTTTAGTATTTAGACTTGTTTCTTATTATCTTAAAAGCCAAAAACTAACCTATGAAGAGATCTAGTGCTTGGTTGAATACAAGAAGGAACATAGCAAAGTTTTCGGGAATTGATTAATAGAGAAATCGGCACCAATGTAAGTTTTGGGTTACGATAATCCTATTGGGATTTGGTTTTATGGCCGAATGGTCTTCATTAAATTTCTAAAAGTGATGGCCGAATGTAGGGACTAAGGATCCAAGGCTTTAGATCGGATTTTCGGGATTTGGATTGAAAGCATTAAGTTAATCAGGTGTGTACCCCACACTATTTCTTTAATATGATCTATGGCATACAATGGTACAAAGTACTCAGGTACGTTTTCCTATTCCTACTGGGATTATGATAAGATCTGTTAAAACACGTATGTGAACCTATAAGAATGTGAATTGAGAATGGCATGATAATGCATGATTTTGTATGACATGGGCATTTGGGTGAATATGAAAGGGGAAGTGAATGTGGTGACTATTGTCACGATATAAGAAGGTGACTTCGGTCACATTATCTGAATGTGGTGACTTCGGTCACATTATTTGAATGTGGTGTCTCATGACACGAAATACTATCTGGTGGCTATGCCACGAAATTATAAGGGCGATGAGCACGTCGACTGCAGCGACTGCCTTCGATGGTGTGTAGCGGATGGAGGGTTGACTTAGTAGTCCCCACGGTATGCAGGTTGGTACGGGTGATGTGTAGCAGTTGGTAACTAGGTTTGGGCTTGGGAATGCATCATTAACTGTATATTTTGATATGAATGTGTATGACTTGACATGCCTGAATCTATTTGGACTTAGTGTTTGTGTACACATTGAGTCTGTTTGACTCACCCTGTTGTGGGAACATTTTTCAGGTGACGATCAGTGATGGACCGGGCCGGCAAGAACTTAGTGGTGGCCATGCTCAGCAAGTAAATTATTTATTTAGACATTTTATTTTTATTTCAGCACTTTAAATTATTTCGGGTTTGTTTTGATGTAATAAGGCCTTAGTATGAACTTTATTTTATGCATGCACGTTAAATTATTTTACTATGTTACGAAATTTTACCAAATTAAAGTAAGTATATTATTTAAAAATAAACCCTAAACGTTTGGACACCTAAAAAAAATGATTTTAATGAAACTTAAAACAAATTCGGCATGTCTTATAACTTAAAGTTTTGAAACTAAGAATGAAATTTTATAAAAACTTATATTTCCAAAAATAAACTGGTTTCCAACTTGAGCCCAACCTAAAACGTTTTCCAAAATCACTTAAAGATTTTCAAAGAACCAACGAATTTGAACCGTTTCTAACCGAGGAACATACCAGATCTGGTCGAGGCTCGTGGGCCGGGTTTGGGGTGTTTCAGTTTGGTATCAGAGCCCAGTTTTAAACTCTTGGTCTTGGGTTTAAGGCCCAAAATGTTTTCAAATAAAGCCCAAAAGAATTTTGTGGAAATTTGGTGAAATAAACAGGTTTTTCTGGCATGGCACCTAAGTCTCCGACCCGAAGTCCACCAGGTAAGTACCCCTATCCTTTGTGTGATTTATATTGTGATTTGTAGAAGGGTAGAAGTGGAATGGAACGTAGATTAGCATGATAAGTATTTGAACCCTAGGACTAGGTTACCCCAACAATTACATAAGACTTAAATGCCTAATTAAACAAACTTGTGACTAAGTCGCCGAGTTAGGGTGTGGCAACCATTGTGCGCATGTCTAGGATTGGTATTCGGTGGGAGCTTGGTATTTAAGCAGTTCGTGTGACTCACCTCCTCTCCACTCGAATCCTACCTGGTGCGTAGCTTCGGTTCACCCCAACCAAGAGGACTTACTCATGGGCTAAACCCCTAACTAAAACCCGAAAGGGAACTAGCCGTATTTTCATAAAAACCCTAGTTTTAAAACTCTTAAATTACCCTTTTGATTTGCAAACATGATTCTATAAAATTTTCTGAAATATTCTTGATTTATGAAAATAACTAAAATACCCCTATTTGCAAAATTACGAAAATGCCCTTGGTTTTAAAAGTTACCATATCACCCCCGATTTCAATAAAATTTCCTTACTTTGCAAAAGTATTTAAAAATCCTATTTTGCGAAAGTCCAAAATACCCCGATTTGAAAAAAAATTACGAAATTACCCTTGGTTTACCAAAATTACCAAAATGACCTTGTTTTCCGAAATTTTGACCATACCTTTGATTTGGAAAATCTTTCTCTTAAAATACCCATGAGTTTGGAAAATTTTGAAATGACTTTTGTAATTTTCAAATTGACCCCGATTATTTACCAAAATACCCCTATAGGACAAATGACGAAAATACCCCTGGGGTAGGAACGGATAGAAATGTCCGAAGAGTGAATGTGTATAGGAGATACTATGGAATGGATGTGCTTTTCTGTGAATTAGGATAGAAGACTTGAGACTTTGAATGATCGAAAGAATCCCTATTAAGCTCCATTCATAAAACTCTTCGCGAATAATCAGTGGAATAAAAGCTAATTCATAAAATTTCTTAATCAGATTAAAGCGCAATCGTTTGAAATGAGTTCTAGAGGACGTGGTCGTCGTGGACGTGGTTGAGGGAGAATGACTGTGTCGGAACCCGTTAGGTCGGGTCAAGGGTCTGATAATGAGGTACCACCGCCACCACCACCACCAGCTGTTGGTGCTGAACGGCAAGATCAGACGGGGGATGGTGCTGTATCGCAGGCTGTGCTGCGAGTTCTTGAAATGGTGGATGGAGCAGGTGGGAATATGGGAGCTCGGAAATCTGTACCTGAGCGACTCCGAGCCAATGGGGCTGAAATGTTTCGTGGAGTATCTGGTGTGGCACCCAGTACAGCTGAATACTGGTTGGAAGCGACGAAGCGAATTATGGATGAGTTGGATTTGACCCCTGAGGAGAAGCTGAAAGGAATGGTGGCGCTGCTACGCGATGAAGCGTATCAGTGGTGGCTCACAGTTCGGGATGGTGCCACAGCTGAGGATCTTACTTGGGAATATGTTAAGGCGGCATATCAAAAGAAGTATGTTGGAACCAGATATACTGATGCGCAGAGGAAGGCTTTTCTGGGCCTGGTTCAAGGGAACAAGTCCGTAGCTGAGTATGAAGCTGAATTTCTGAGGTTGAGCCGGTATGCTCGAGGAGTAGTGGCTATGGAGCATGAGCGATATGTCCGATTTGAGGACGGATTAAGGGATGACCTGAGGTTGTTAGTCGCTCCACATCAAGAGCGGGAGTTTTCTGCGTTAGTAGAGAAAGCTAAGATAGCGGAAGGAATTAAGGACACTGTAAGGCAGCACTCTAATCGAAATAAGCAGAAAAGAGGATTTGGGTCGTCAGGATCAGCTGGGAATGTTCAGAAAAGGGCTAGAGTTGATGGGCCGCGAGGTCAGCAAGCTGGTACTGGAGGGCAATATCGTACTTGTGATCAGTGTGGGAAGAAACACTTAGGAGAATGTTGGAAGAAGACAGGAGGCTGTTTTAAGTGTGGGTCAAAGGACCATATGATTAAGGACTGTCCAATGAGGCCGGATGGGAATAAACCAGTAGCTCAGAATGTTAATCAGGCTGGTAGAGGTGGTCAGCAGCCTCCGCGAGGCCGTGGTTCGAATGGTCGAGGTAATGGCGCTGGAAGAGGACGTGGAACACCTGGCAGAGTTGCTAATAATACAGAGGCAAGGCAGCCAGGCTTGGTATATGCAGTTCGCCATAGGGAAGAGGGAGACGCGCCGGACGTCATAACCGGTACGTTCCTTATTTGTGGCAAGCCTTATTTTGCTTTGATTGATGTGGGCTCGACCCATTCATATGTTGCATGTAGAGTAGTGGAAACTCTAGACATAGCCTCTGAACTTTCTGATAGGGAGATGACTGTAGTAAGCCCACTAGGACAAACTGTAGTGGTGAATAAGATATTTCGGAGAGTACCTCTAGAGATTCAAGGAATAGTATTTACTGCTGACTTAATGGAACTACCTTTCGGAGATTTCGACCTTATACTCGGTATGGACTAGCTAGTGGAGTATCGAGCTATTTTGGATTGTGCAGCTAAGCGAATGGAGTTGAAAACTCCAAAGGATGAGGCGGTAGCTATGATAGGAGAAAGAAGAAACTACTTGTCTAATGTAGTTTCAGCACTAAAGGCTGATAAGATGGTTCGGAAAGGTTGCAAGGCGTTCTTGGCCTTTGTTAGTGCATTGGATACGAAGGAAGGAGGAGTTAGTGGAGTTAGAACAGTAAGGGAGTTTGTGGATGTATTTCCGAAGGAATTACCTGGAATACCCCCGGATAGGGAGGTAGAGTTTGGAATTGACCTGCTGCCTGGGACAGCTCCTGTGTCAATTGCTCCGTACAGAATGGCACCCAAGGAGTTGGTTGAGCTCAAGGCTCAAATCCAAGAGTTGCTTGATCGTGGGTTTATCCGACCTAGTGTGTCTCCATGGGGAGCACCGGTTTTGTTTGTGAAGAAGAAGGACGGAACTATGCGTATGTGCATAGATTATCGTCAGTTGAATAAACTGACCATCAAGAACAAGTACCCCTTGCCAAGGATAGATGATTTGTTCGATCAGTTTAAAGGAGCAGTGGTTTTCTCGAAGATAGATCTAAGGTCTGGATATCATCAGCTTAAGGTGAAGGAAGGGGATATCCATAAGACAGCTTTTCGGACAAGGTATGGGCATTTTGAGTTCGTTGTGATGCCGTTTGGTTTGACGAACGCCCCAGCTGCGTTCATGGATATGATGAACCGGGTTTATTAACCATACTTGGATAGGTTCGTCGTGGTGTTTATCAACGATATCTTGGTGTATTCCAAGTCTGAAGAGGAGCATGATGAGCATCTCCGGATCGTGTTGGAAGTGTTAAGGGAGAAGAAGCTCTATGCCAAATTCAGCAAGTGTGAATTTTGGCTTAAGGAGGTTGCATTTTTAGGACATGTGGTGTCTGTAGAAGGAATAAGGGTGGATCCTAGGAAGATTGAGGCAGTGTTGGATTGGAAACCACCGAAGTCTGTGGCTGAGGTTCGTAGTTTCTTGGGATTGGCAGGCAACTACAGAAGGTTCGTAGAAGGGTTCTCATCAATAGCCGCGCCTTTGACAAAGTTATTGAGGAAGGAATTACCTTTCGTTTGGACGGATAAGCAACAGGAGAGCTTTGAGAAGCTTAAGAAAGTTTTGACTGAAGCTCCGGTTTTGATTCAGCCTGAGGCAGGAAAGGATTTCGTGGTATATTGTGACGCTTCTCATACAGGATTGGGATGCGTATTGATGCAAGACGGGAAGGTAGTTGCTTATGCTTCTCGGCAACTAAGGCCACATGAGGTTAACTACCCAACTCATGATTTGGAATTGGCGGCAGTGGTCTTTGCTCTTAAGGTGTGGAGGCACTATCTCTATGGAGAAAAGTCAGTGATCTACATAGACCACAAGAGTCTTAAGTATCTGTTGACTCAGAAGGAGTTAAACTTGAGACAGCGAAGGTGGGTGGAGTTACTGAAGGACTATGACTGTTCAATAGAGTATCATTCGGGCAAGGCGAATGTAGTGGCAGATGCCCTAAGTCGGAAGGTTGTGTCGGGTCTGAGGCGTTGTTTGCACATCTGAGCTTGTATGATGATGGAAGTCTGCTGGCAGAGCTGCAAGTTAAGCCGACATGGTTGAATGAGGTGAAGGAGGGACAGTTGGTTGATGATGAGTTAAGTGCTAAGCTACAGCAAGTACAGAATGGAGAATTAGAAGATTATGGTATTAATGACGAGGGAGTATTGTGTTTCAAGGGTAAGGTCTGTATGCCTAAGGATCAGGAGTTAAGATAGAGAATTCTTCAGGAATCGCATGGTAGCCCTTATGCTATGCATCCTGGAGGTAGTAAGTTGTTTAGAGATCTAAGGGAAAAGTTTTGGTGGCTGGACTTAAGAAAGAAGTTACTGAATTTGTAGGCAAGTGCTTGACGTGTCAGCAAGTTAAGGCTGAACACCAAGTTCCGTCAGGATTGCTCCAACCGATAATGATTCCGCAGTGGAAGTGGGAGCGTATTACTATGGACTTCGTTAGTGGGTTTCCCCTTACGCCTACTAAGAAGGACTCGGTATGGGTGATACTGGATCGTTTGACAAAGTCTGCGCATTTCATTCCACTGCGGGTTGACTATTCTTTGCAGAAGTTGGCAAAGTTATATGTGGCGGAAATTGTAAGGTAGCACGGAGTGCCGGTGTCAATCATCTCAGATAGGGACCCAAGTTCACTTCTCGGTTTTGGAAAGCTCTACATCAGGCTTTAGGCACCAAATTTGATTTCACTACGGCTTTTCATCCACAGTCAGATGGGCAATCTGAACGAGTAATCCAGGTGTTGGAGGATATGTTGAGAGGCTGTGTGATGGATTTTAGAGGAAGTTGGGAGGAATATTTGCCTTTAGCTGAGTTTGCCTACAATAACAGCTATCAATGTAACACCCCAAACCCGGCCCATTCGCTATGACCGAATTTGAAATGCCACTGCGGAAAACGTTTGAAAAACTTTTGACTAAGAGTTAAAAACATAAAATTTTGTTGTCTTTACTAAAACATTGTGTAATTAAAATTTCAAATAAAATTAAGTTGTTTAAAATAAAACATTTTCAAATAATAATATAATCAATAATCCAACTTAAAACATAATAAAAGTCCTTAAATGGCCCTTATTACAATAAATAACCCTTCATAAGAAAAATGTGTAAAACAAATAAATTTATCTTTTGCATGGGCCACCTCGTATCCACTCCAACCCGGTCCAAGCTTTATGCATCACCTGAAAGGTTTGAGAAAAATTGAGTGAGTCAACAGACTCAGTGCATAGTTATTTCACATGCCTCCACACATGGGCTTGGCCCACATCCACACGTCAATCACATATCAGATGATAAGGCAATATATCCACATAATTCCTCATGTTGGGCTTGGCCCATATCCACTTTGATTCACATAATTAGTCATGCAAAATGCATAGATATGCAACATGAAGCCCAACCCAACCTAGAGTCCATCCGTTACTCCTACCTTAGTAGACTCCCTGCCCAAGGCCGTGGCTAATCCACCGATCACATAGTGATCCACATATCTGTATCCACGAGGTGACTCGAGGTCATCCTCAATCTACGGTGATGCACACAGCTATCATCCGCCGAGATGGGCACCTAGCCAACACCTCCCTTGATGGAGCACATAGCCACCAACAAGCGCCAATGTAGCACAAGGCTAACATCAGACCACGTACATAATGTACACCCTTTCCTTCGATAATCACATCCCAAGTCCCATGCATATATGTGTATCATGGCAACATATCACTTGAACAATAATGCATCACATGCCATCACATTTCATATATTCATCAATGATCATTTAATATTGTAAATCACTGACCTGAGTATTTGATCACCCACCACGGGTATTCACAATCTTAGCCCTTAATTCGGCTACCATTAACATCATATCACATATACATAAATATAACACATACACACAATCAAGAGACAGTGCGATAACTACGCACCTTTGGCACAGTCGGCTAAATCCCGAGATCACACGTTTGCACCTAAAAGTCTGCCGAAATCCCTAAATGGAACCATATTAGTTTCGGCCTCTAAACCAAAAAGCATTAGAAAGTGGCCTTTGCCCTCAAGAAAATGACATAGAAAAGAGAGGAAAAATACGGCCATGAACACTTACCTATCTTCCAAAACCGATTGAAGAAGACCAAATGAAGACCAAATGAAGACCTACCCTTGTTGATATTCGGCCAAGACAAAACAAAAAGAGTATGGGGAGTTTCGGCTATGGTTTGTGAATGAAGAAAACAATTGATATTCGGCTAAAAAGAGATGAAGAATTAGTATGGCAAAGAAAATGAAAAGGGAAGAAGGATGATTCGGCTTTAGCAACCAATGAAAGAAAAATCAAGAAGAATGGGGAAGAAAGAGATTCGGCCAAGAAGAAAGTAAAAGAAGTGTGGGTTTTGAACAAGTATGAAAAGAATGGAAAAGAGATTGTGAACCAAAAGAGATTCGGCCAAGCACTATAATGGTTTCGGGTTTTTGTTTCACTTTGATGCACTAGGGAGAATTTTGCAAAAACTAAAAAGGATTTTCTGTTATGACACCAAAACAAATATTGAAGGCCAAAACTAACACCAAAAACTCACCTTATGTCCAAGACACATTCGGCTATAGGGAGAGTTTGTGGAGAGAAAAGAAATTGATGTTCAAAAGCTTAGGAAAAATGGCCAACTAGCTACTAACCTACCAAAGCCTCCATCAAAAATCGGTCAAGCCCTCCCCTAGACCAAAATGCCGTCCAAATACATGAACTAAAGGCCATCAAAGAGTTTCCAAAACATTCTCCAACATTCAAGCCTTTTGTCAACAATTCAAAGTAATTTTTGAATTAAACACACTCCTAATTTTCTCCCTATTTCCTCCTATTCACTCACAAAACTTAAGCCAACCCCCCCTTAGTCCATGAAACCGTCCACATTCATGGACTTCAAAGTCAAACCTATCCACACAAAACTTGCCATAACAACACACCTTACAACATGCCTTATGTTCTCACATCATCCTTAATCAACATGATTCTTTCCCAAACATCAAGCTTACCTAAATTATTATTCAACTTACCATAAAATCTAAAGTCTAACTTACCATAATTAGAGTTTGACCGACACTTAATACTAGGATACATAAAAAAATAAAGTCTTCAAAATGCTAATCATGCTACTCGAACCTCTACCCTCAAGCAACCCTTCTTGCATCATAACCACCTTGCCACTAACTCCACATGTGCTAGAATTTAACACTTAAATTAACTTAAGTGTCAAGTTCACTTAATCCACTTCACTAAATTTTTAATACTAAGAATTATTCTAGCCTCATTAATAAAATCAAGCCTTCACAAGACTATGCTAAACACACATAATTCATACCCGAGCTAACACAAATAATAAAATAATACTCAAAATTTTCCTAAAGCCCAAGGCCCAATCGATCCAATCCTACTAGGCCCAATTTCGGGATATTACAATCAAGCTAGCATTCGGATGGCACCATATGAAGCACTGTATGGACGGAGGTGTCGCACTCCTACGTGTTGGACAGAATTAGGGAAACGTCGAGTTTTGGGTCCAAAGTTCGTGGCAGAATCCGAGGAAAAGGTTGAGATAATTCGGGCACAGTTGAAGGAGGCATCTGATAGACAAAAGTCGTATCCAGATCTCAAACGGAAAGAGATAGAATTTGATGTGGGAGATCAAGTGTTTCTCAAAGTGTCGCCATGGAAGAAGGTGATGCGATTTAGTCGCAAAGGGAAGTTAAGTCCAAGGTTTATAGGACCTTATAAGGTGTTGAAGCGAGTTGGACCAGTGGCATATCAATTAAAGTTGCCACCAGAGTTGAAGCAGATGCACGACGTATTCCATGTTTCCATGCTACGTCGATATCGATCGGATCCATTTCATGTAGTTTCGATTGAAGAGGTGGAGCTAAGGCCAGATTTAACCTACGAGGAAGAGACGATTCAGATTCTAGAACGTGATGTGAAAGTATTACGGAGGAAGTCAGTTCCTCTAGTTAAGGTATTATGGAGAAATCATGGATCAGAAAAAGCTTCGTGGGAGCCGGAAGAAGCAATGCGACAGTAGTACCCTCACCTATTTCAGCTAGGTAATTTCGAGGACGAAATTATTTTAAGGGGGTGAACTATAACATCCTGAAAATGGGCTTATGCATTTATGCTTAAATATATGAAATAGCATGTTTGAGTATGTTGTGAATATGTATAATGAAACTTGTGAACTTTAGAAAATAGCCTTAGAAATTTTTAATTTTAAGTCTTAATAAGGGAGCCAAGTTGAAAGGGCCTTAAGAGAAAATGTATGTGAGATACGACATACAAATAGGCTTGGAAAAGTGGCTTGGAGGCGCCACTTAGGGCTTCTGGAAATGACGCCATGGGCTATGAGGAAGGACCTAGGATCGAGTCGCATGGGAAGTTAAATAACAGCTTTTATTTTTGCGGCAACAAGTGGAAGAGATGGACGGCATGGGGAGTCTTTAGGAGGAGTTTAAGATGAGGCTTTAAACCTTTTAAAATTTGGCTATAGCTAAGGTGATAAATGTAAATTTATTTTAATTATTATTTTGAGTAGAGGAAGAAGAGATTAAATAGGAGAAAAGCAAGGCAAGGCTAGTGTTTGAGTGTTAGCCGAAATTCTTAGCAAGAGTATCCATCCTTCTTACTTTGCTTCTCTTATTCTTTCTCATCTCCTTCCCTAGCCGAACTTCCTCCTCCTTTTCTCATAGTTTCTTTTCTTGCTGAAATCTCCTTCTTCCTATCTTCACCATAGCCGAAACTCCTAAGCTTCACACTCCCCCTCTCCACATACTTAAAAGGCCGAACCACAATATTATTTTCCTTTTCCATTTGAAACCAAATCTTCATTAACTCCCTAAGCCATTGTCGAAATTCTTCTACCTCATCTGTTCTCAGTCTTGGCCGAATAGCAACCAAGTTAGAGATCTCTTTTGATCCCTTCTCAAATCGGTTTGGATAGGTAAGTATGCTATGGCCGAATCTCTTTTATTTCTCTCTATTTCTCCTCTGTCGACATGTGTAGAACAAAAGCCGAAATACAGCATTTGATTTGACTTTTATTCAACCATGAAATCGTTCTTTTAGGAATTTCGGGATTTGGCCTATTGTCGACTATAAGGGAGGAATCTTTCGGGACTTCTAAGATCTAAGGTAAGTAAATATAAGGTTCGGCCATAGGCCATTCTATTGTGATTTAATGATTGGAAATTGGATTTAACATTTGGCCATAGGTAATTCGACATCTCCATAGTCAAGTGGTGTTTTCAGGATTTAAGAATCGTAAGGTAAGTGTACTTACACATTCAGCCAAGGCCTATTTTAGTATTTAGACTTGTTTCTTATTATCTTGAAAGCCGAAAACTAACCTATGAAGAGATCTAGTGCTTGGCTGAATACAAGAAGGAACATAGCAAAGTTTTCGGGAATTGATTAATAGAGAAATCGGCACCAAGGTAAGTTTTGGGTTATGATAATCCTATTGGGATTTGGTTTTATGGTCGAATGGTCTTCATTAAATTTCTAAAAGTGATGGCCGATGTAGGGACTAAGGATCCAAGGCTTTAGATCAGATTTTCGGGATTTGGATTGAAAGCATTAAGTTAATCAGGTGTGTACCCCACACTATTTCTTTAATATGATCTATGGCATACAATGGTACAAAGTACTCAGGTACGTTTTCCTATTCCTACTGGGATTATGATAAGATCTGTTAAAACACGTATGTGAACCTATAAGAATGTGAATTGAGAATATGGCATGATAATGCATGATTTTGTATGACATGGGCATTTGGGTGAATATGAAAGGGAAAGTGAATGTGGTGACTATTGTCACAATATAAGAATGTGGTGACTTCGGTCACATTATCTGAATGTGGTGACTTCGATCACATTATCTGAATGTGGTGTCTCATGACACGAAATACTATCTGGTGGCTATGCCACGAAATTATAAGGGCAATGAGCACGTCGACTGCAGCGACTGCCTTCGATGGTGTTTAGCGGATGGAGGGTTGACTTGTAGTCCCCATGGTGTGCAAGTTGGTACGGGTGATGTGTAGTAGTTGGTAACTAGGTTTGGGCTTGGGAATACATCATTAACTGTATATTTTGATATGAATGTGTATGACTTGACATGCCTGAATCTATTTGGACTTAGTGTTTGTGTACACCTTGAGTCTGTTTGACTCACCCCGTTGTGGGAACATTTTTTAGGTGACGATCAGTGATGGACCGGGCCAGCAAGAACTTAGTGGTGGCCATGCTCAGCAAGGAAATTATTTATTTAGACATTTTATTTTTATTTCAGCACTTTAAATTATTTCGGGTTTGTTTTGATGTAATAAGGCCTTAGTATGAACTTTATTTTATGTATGCACGTTAAATTATTTTACTATGATACAAAATTTTACCAAATTAAAGTTTAAGTATATTATTTAAAAATAAACCCTAAACGTTTGGACACCTAAAAAAATGATTTTAATGAAAGTTAAAACAAATTCGGCATGTCTTATAACTTAAAGTTTTAAAACTAAGAATGAAATTTTATAAAAACTTATGTTTCCAAAAATAAACTGGTTTCCAACTTGAGCCCAACCCAAAACGTTTTCCAAAATCACTTAAAGATTTTCAAAGAACCAACGAATTTGAACCGTTTCTAACCGAGGAACATACCAGATCTGGTCGAGGCTCGTGGGCCGGGTTTGGGGTGTTTCAAAAATTACCAAAATACCCCTAATTTATGAAATTACCAAAATACCCTTGATTTATGGAATTACCAAAATACCCTTGATTTGTAGAATTACCAAAACATCCTTGATTTGCAAAATTCCCAAAATACCTTTATTTTCAACATTACCTGAATATCCCTATAGAGTAGATTTACGAAAATACCCTTGGGTTATGAAATGACGAAAATACCCCTATGTGATGAATATGAGTTTTGTGGATGTTACTCATGTGCATGTTGCATTCATTCGATATTTTGTTTAGGATGTATATGGGTTGGAATTATGGTATTTGAGGATCGCATAGTCTCTTGACGACCATGGATCCACTGGTGGCTTTAAGCCCATTATATGATTAGCAGCTTTGCTGCAACGTTGAGTAGTGCCGCTGTGAGTGCTACCTTTGGTGTGTAGAGGATGGGTGGGTCGATTAGAAATCCCATAGGTGTGTAGGGTTTGAAGGGTAATGGTGTGTAGCGGATGGATTTTTGGGGAGGGTTTTGCATTACCTTGTTTTGCATATGATATGATATGATATGTTATGATATGAGGTCATTGTGAGCCAAGGCCCAAGACCATCGATTTTGATAGGGCTCAGGCCAATGTGATAATTATATACTGAATGGAATGCCAAGGGTTGTACACACTGAGTTTTGAAACTCACACCCTTTATTTAATGTTTCAGGTGATCCTCAGTAAATGGCTCGACGTGGGAGAGGACTCGGGACGGCCACACTACAAGATGATTAAATTTTTATTTCAAAAGACATAGTTTTAATTGCTTATTTTCGTTGGATGTAATAAGGCCTTGTACTCCGTTTGACTTTAGACTTTGGGTTTTGTTGTTTCAACTGTTTATTTAATTATTAAACCTGAGTAAATTTCTTACATCTAACTTGGTTTCTGAAGTACTAAAAATTATAAAATGGGTTTTTTTTCATTACTTAACAAGACTCAAGGATTTTGGGCTTTTGGGCATTAAATTTTTAATTAGCAAAATCGTTTGAATTATGCCTTTGATGTGACATTCCTGGATTCGGCCATAACGTCTGGGCCAGGTCTGGGGGTGTTACAAGAATGGTACTTTAGGGTGGCAAATTGGCCTTGAAATGGCCTATTTTTGTCCACATGGGATCATAAATGGGACCTTGTATATTCGGTCAAACACTTAAATTTGTAAGTAATGTGTACTAAGTTGTATGTGTTCGATTATGTGGAAATTGTATATGTGGTTGATCTAATGATAGGTTTGTAATGATAAAGATGATGAGTTTATAATTCATGTTATAATGAGCACATTGGATTTAATTGTATTTGTACAATTTATATATTTATGTATCTTGATACACATGCGTTAATTTTTATTATCTTAAAGAGGAAATTTTATGGAGAAGGTTATGTTAAATACGAACCTTGATTGAGTTCTTTTTTTCGTATGTGCATAGATATACCATAGAGTGTTATGAGAGTTTATGATTAAGATGCATATGCGTATGAGTTATGAAATGACAAGGTGATAGTTGAGTAAGTAATAGATGTATTTATGTTACTACATGTGCATAAAGTGATAGGTGCTTACTCAAACTTGTGATAAACATTTGAATAGCTTATATTCAATAATTCAATGGTTAATATGTACAAATATATACTAAATCTCTTTGAGTTTAATAAATGTATGAATTGTGATAAATGGCTGTGATGATCTGAGTTGAGTCCGGTAATGCCTTATAACCCTAGTTCGGCGATGAGTACGGGTTAAGGGTGTTACATTTGATTGGTATCAGAGCTTACGATTTAGTTGATTCTAGGACTACCGTAGCGCGTGTGGGTCTAGCTATACATGCCTTTATTGTATATTTGATAGTGTGGTGACTTCTGACATTCTGAATTGTGTTTTATATAGTAAATGGATCCTGATCTCGACAGAGCCGTAGCGGATGATGTAGAGAGTGTAGCGCCTGACCGTGCACACGGATCAGCGCTAGTAAACTCTCGACCAGTTTTGAGTAGCCACGAGGGGGAGGCTAAACAAGCCTTCTACCAGATGATGAACGAGTGGTTTACCCTGTTTATTCAGACTAACCCGGCTGTACAACAACCTCCACCCCCGAATAATCCAACTTTGGTACCTTCAACACCCCCGATGATAGATCCGATGAGATCTAGTAGGCTGCCCGTTGATAAAATCAGGAAATATGGGGCCGAAGAATTCAAAGCTAATGATGATGATGACGCAGAGCGAGCTGAGATGTGGCTTGATAACACTATTCGGGTACTTGATGAACTATCCTGTACTCCTGATGAATGCTAAAGTGTGCTATATCGCTACTACGGGACACTGCATATCACTGGTGGAATACACTAGTATCAGTGGTTCCGAAAGAAAAAGTGACGTGGGATTTCTTCCAAATCGAGTTCCGTAAGAAATACATTAGCCAGAGGTTCATCGATCGGAAAAGGAAAGAATTTCTAGAATTAAAACAGGGTCGTATGACTGTGACTGAATATGAGCGGAAGTTTGTCAGATTGAGCCGTTATGCCCGACAGTGTATATCAACTGAAGCCATTATGTGCATAAGATTTGAAGACGGTCTGAATGAAGACATAAAGTTGCTTGTTGGCATTCTTGAAATCAAAGAGTTCGTGGTATTAGTCGAGCGAGCTTGCAAAGCTGAAGAGCTCGAAAAAGAGAAAAGAAAGGCTGAAATAGAAGCTAGAGACACTCGTAAAAGATCATCGAGTAAGACTTTCCATTCAGTGCCTAAGAAGTTCAGAGATCACCCCAGCCGACATAAAGTTACTTCAGACCTGCCTAGACGAGATCGAACTCCAGTGAGTTCCCGAGCCACTTCGATGGCTAGTGTTGGTAATGCTCAGCAGAATCGAGTTGAATGCAAGCATTGTGGTAAGTGGCATTCTGGGAGTTGTAGATTCCGAGATCGGTCCTGTTTTAAATGTGGATCGTCAGATCATTTTATCAGAGAGTGCCCAATGTTAGCCGAGCAAAATACGGCTCAGAACACTAAATCGAGCAGCGCACCAGCACGGGGCAGACCACCCAGACATTCAGGCAAAGTAGGTGGCAGTCAGAGAGGGACGAAGGATACTACAGTTCGATCAGAGGCTCGCGCTCCAGCTAGAGCTTATGCTATACGAGCCAGAGAGGATGCTTCTTCCCCAGATGTCATTATCGGTACTTTCACACTTTATGATATTACTGTGATTGCATTGATTGATCCTGGTTCGACTCATTCATATGTGTGTGAAACTCTGGTATCCAGTAAGACTCTGCCAGTTGAGTCTACTGAATTTGTGATCCGTGTGTCCAACCCCTTGGGTCGATGTGTACTTGTTGATAAAGTGTGTAAAGGTTGCCTGTTGATGATTCGGGATTCCTACTTTCCAGCTGACTTAATGTTGCTACCTTTCGACGAGTTCGACATAATTTTGGGAATGGACTGGTTAACTTTGTATGATGCAGTGGTGAATTGCAAAAGAAAGATTATTGATTTGAGATGTCAGAACGGTGAGATTATCCGGGTCGAATCAAATGATATGAATGGGTTGCCTACAGTAATATCCTCGATGCTAGCTCGAAAGTATGTGAGAAAGGGATGTGAAGCTTACTTGGCTTATGTGTTGGATAATAAAGTGTCTGAAAAACATATTGAATCTGTACCGGTTGTGTGTGAATACCCAGATGTGTTTCCTAAAGAATTACCGGGTTTACCACCAGTACGAGAGATTGAGTTTGGTATTGAATTAGTACCGGGGACGACTCTGATTTCGATAGCTCCGTATCGGATGGCACCTACTGAGTTGATAGAGTTGAAAGCACAGTTGCAAGAGTTGACAGATAGGGGCTTTGGACGACCGAGTTTCTCTCCTTGGGGTGCACCTGTAACACCCCAAACCCGGCCTAGAAGTTAGGCTCGAATCTGGCTTGCCACATGGAAGTGTTTTTCAAAAACCATCTTTACCATATTGTTAGAAACATGTTTGAGAATTATAGCCTCTTTGTTAAAACCCAGAACACTTAAGCAATTGTGTCTACGTGAAAACATAATTATCTTTAATAAACCTTTTCGGTTGCAAAAGCATATTTGAAATAACAATTTACAAAAATGTGACGTTTGAAATAGAGTTGTAAAAACATTTTGAAACATTGCGGAAACGTAGATAAAATACAAGTATTTTTGAGAGATTGATTGATGAATCACAATCAAGGAATTGAACTTTAATTCCGTGACTTTTGAAAATGTCGTTGATAATTTGAAAAGTAAGTTCGAGTTAAATCATATTTGTAAAAGTTTATTTTGAAATCCATTTGTTAATCAATTTCAGAAAACCGTTATTTACGTTTTTAGAAAAATTCTCGTTTTAAACAATTTAAGAAAAATGGTAAAAACATCCCAACCATAAAGCAAAAATAAAAATAGTTCAGAGGCCTTATTACATCTTAAACCAAAATAGCAAAATAATAAAATAAACAGAAATAGGAAAAAAAAATTAAAATTCGATAACACCATTTCAGAAGTATAGCCTCCACCGAGTCATCCATGGGCCCAAGTCCTCACTACGGAGCATTACCTACAAGGGTTAAGAGAAAGGGGGTGAGTTACAAGAACTCAGTGTGTAACCCACTTACCGTGCCCACTGGGCCAGAACCATTTAAGCATATAATTGGGCTTGAGCCCATTTACAAATGTACAATATATATCAAATATAAAATGCATGTGATATGCAATTCCCAACCAAGCCTAAATTTCCATCCGCTACACACCACCCATACCAACCAGCAAACCTGTGGGGATCAAGTCAACCCACCCCGCCAACACACCAATCGCAGGCATAAAGCCATTTAAAATGATTGTGGCAGAGCCACCGAACTAGATTGTGGCAGAGCCACCGAACTAGATTGTGGCAGAGCCACCGAACTAGATTGTGGCAGAGCCACCAAACTAGATTGTGACAGAGTCACCGAACTAGATTGTGACAGAGTCACCGAACTAGATTGTGGCAGAGCCACCGAACTAGATTGTGGCAGAGCCACCAGAACTCCTCTTCAATTTTTATCCCAACCCATGCAATCATGTATGCATATACAAAGCATAACAATATTCATAAGATAATTTCAACATAAGGCCCATAATACAAGTTGGCCCATTAAGCAATCTAGAAATTTTGGCCCATTAATCGATCTAGCAAATTTGGCCCATATAGTAAATATCACATTTGGCCCATAAAGGGTATTTTTGTAATTCGGTCCATAAGGACATTTCGTAATTCGGCCCATTAGGGTATTTTCGTAACTCGGCCCATAAGGGCATTCTCATAATTTGGTAATCATAGCCAGTAAGGGTAATTCGGTAATTTACCCTCTAAGGGTATGATGGTAATTTTCGCAACCTAGGCTTAATTACTAATTTGGGGCATAAAAATCAAAACTGTCTATCTGTGTCGTACTGACTAAACTGACTATAACTCGAGCTAGAAAACTCAAAATCTAAATCCGTAAATTTTACTTGAAACTAGACTCATATAGCTTTCTCCTATAAGGTTTTCAGAATTTTTAGCTTAACCATTTAGTATAGTTTATTCCTTAAAGTTCCCCTTGTTTCACTGTCCAATGATTCTGACCTCACTTACTTTAATCTCAAATATCTTACAGTACGCTTTTTATATACTACTTCCACTTGTTTCTATTGAAACTAGGTTCACTAAGGAACCCATACATATCAATTATAACTCTTAATTCACTTTGTACAATTTTATATGATTTTTCCAAGACAGAACAGAATACCCCAAAGTCATTCAGAACCAGTCTCACTAAAATTAACATATCTCAGAATATAATATTCCTTTTCTTCTCCGTTTCTACCATATTAAAATAGACACAGTAAGATTTAATCTGATATCTTACTCACTTTGTAATTCCTTTTATCCAATTTTTCGTGATTTTTCAAATACACGTTACTGTTTCTAACCGAAACTGTTTTATTACAAAACACGTTTACCACTACGAGCATACGCACGTCCAAGTGATCACGGATGTCGGTTATCGGTTTTCTTCGGTATTTCTACCGAGTCACAGAATATTTTATGTAAACTTTCAGAGAGATGTGAGATTTACTCACCATTTCAAACATATATTTGGAAGGGTACGGGATTACACACCTTATTCAGAATCCGTAACACGATACTCTCCGCGGCACCTAAAGGTACAATCGGTCAAAAATTAATCCCAAAACTAAATTTACCACTTCAACTAATTATTTCAATTGATTAACAATCTATACACTTACCAACAATTCCGAGTCTTTTATTACGAGGGATAGGTGTTCGATTGGGCTTCCGATATTGGGCTTCCGATAAAGTACTTCGAGTCCTTAGAAGTGATTAACACAAAAATAATGTTAGCCACACCTTATTCGACTTGAGAAAGAATCACCACAATACACCCCCTTCACCTATGTACGGCTTGGAAGAAAAAGAAAATGAAATGAAAAGAGGAATATATGATAACTTACCGATTTGATTAAGAAGAGATTGGATGGAAGAAGAGTGCCTTGGTAATTTCGGCTATCAAAAGGGGAATAAACAATAGATGAAAATCTTGATCAAACAAAAGAGCAAGAAAGTGCACAATTGTGCTAGGGGAATTCGGCCAAAGTAAAAAGAAAGAAGAAAATATGGTCACCAAGGCTTGTAATTTCGTCACAAAGTAAAGGAAAAGAAAAGAATTTGAGAGGAAAAACAATGCACTATTGTGCTACTATGATTTGGCAAGGAGGGTTGCAAAATTAAGAGAAATGGCACAAAGTTGTCAAAAGGATTTTTGGCCAAAACAAAGCTAAGACTTTACCAAATGCCAAATAAAATTTCAGCCACCTAACTACTCCAAAAAACCGTCCACATGCACCCCCCCTTAGGATAAGAGTTTGGCCACCCAAGCTTTCCAAAACACCACCCATGGAATAAGCCTTATGTCCCCCTTTCTTTCCTATTTCTCTTGATTCCTTTCCCCAACTTTAACCTTGCCTTTTTCTCTTTGCCATCTTGCCAAAAAATAAGAAGTCCACCTTACTATAAATACCTCTTGACCGACACTTAAGGAAAGCATGCAAAAATAACCAAAATTTGCACACAATGGGATTTGAACCTCTTCCCTCCATACTCTTCACTGAATGCCATAACCTCTTTGCCATATACTCACTTATGCAAGCACTTTACTCATTTATTTCTATAAGTCTTGAAGCTACTTACCATCTCTCCTTAAAGTGCTAAAATGCCAAATTTTTCCTACAGCCCAATTAAACCCGAGACTTCATAGAAACCTCGTAACCTTCCAAATTCACTTAACTAATAAGTCCAATTTGCAATAATGCCATTCTCTTGTTCTCAAAATTTTAAACACTCCTACGCTTAAGGCCCATTGGGCCCAATCCTACTAGGCCCAATTTTGGGATGTTACAGCACCAGTTCTGTTTGTGAAAAAGAAAGACGAGACTATGTGAATGTGTATTGATTATCGGCAGCTGAATAAAGTGACAATAAAGAATAAATACCCATTACCTCGAATTGATGATTTGTACGACCAGTTAAAAGGGGCTTAGTGTTCTCAAAGATAGATCTGAGATCGAGTTATTATCAGTTGCGAGTCAGAGATACAGATGTGCCAAAGACTGCATTTCGGACGAAGTATGGACATTTTGAGTTTCTGGTTATGCTTTTTGGACTTACTAATGCACCTGCTATTTTTATGGATCTGATGAATCGGGGTTTCAGACAGTTTTTGGATCGGTTTGTAGTAGTGTTTATTGATGATATACTAATCTACTCCAAAGATGAAATCGAGCATGCCAAGCATTTGAGATTAGTGCTACAAACTTTGCGAGATCGACAGTTGTATGCGAAGTTTAGTAAGTGTGAGTTCTGGATGAAGGAAGTTAGCTTCATGGGTCATGTTGTTTCAGCGTCAGGTATTCGAGTTGATCCGAACAAAATATCGGCTATACTTGATTGGATGCCACAAAAGAGTGTTACTAAAATTCGAAGCTTTCTTGGACTTGCGAGATACTACAGACGATTCGTCAAAGGTTTTTCCATGATAGCTACACCTTTGACAAAGCTACTACAGAAAGATGTCAAGCTCGAATGGTCAGAAAAGTGTCAAAAAAGTTTCGATCAGTTGAAAGCCCTTTTAACCGAAGCTCCAGTGTTAGCTCAGCTTGAATTAGGTAAAGAATTTTTTATTTTCAGTGATGCTTCTTTGAATGGGTTGGGTTGCGTTTTGATGCAGGAAGGCAAAGTCATAGCCTACGCTTCGAGACAATTGAAGCCTCACAAAAGAAATTATCCGACTCATGATTTGGAACTAGCAGCCATTGTTTTCGCTTTGAAAATATGGCGTCATTACTTCTTCGGTGAGAAATGTCATATTTACTCAGATCACAAAAGTTTGAAGTATTTGATGACTCAGAAAGATCTGAACTTGAGACAATACAGATGGTTAGAACTATTGAAAGACTATGAATTGGTGATTGACTACCATTCGGGGAAAGCTAACGTTGTCGCTGATGCATTAAGTTGAAAATTGTTGTTTGCTCTTCGTGTGTTGAACGCACATATGGTTATGTCTGATGACGGTTCGATCATAGCCAAGTTGAAAGCAAGACCGATGTTTATTCAGCAAATTTGTGATGCACAAAGAATTGACAAAGACTTGGTTGCTAGACGAGTTCAATGCGAAAATGATACAGAGTCAGAGTTTCGAATTGATGCAAATGATTGTTTGAATTTCAAAGGCCGAATATATGTTCCGAAGAATGTGGATTTGATTCAGATGATTTTGAACGAGGCTCATAATAGTTGACTCTCGATACATCTGGGTAGCACGAAAATGTATAATAATTTGAAACAATTCTATTGGTGGTCTGGCATGAAACGGGATATATCTGAATTTATTTCAAAGTGCTTAATTTGTCAGCAAGTAAAAGCTGAGCATCAAGTACGTTCTGGGTTACTTCAGCCGATCATGATACCTGAATGGAAATGGGATAGAATCACTATGGATTTTGTATCCGGTTTGCCTACGACACCGAGCAAGAAAGATGCAGTCTGGGTTATAGTAGATCGATTGACCAAATCAGCTCACTTTGTGCCGGTTCGTACAGACTATTCGCTCGATAAACTTGCTGAGTTATATGTATCTCAAATTGTGAGATTACATGGTGTGCCGAGTTCCATTGTTTCAGATAGAGACCCGAGATTCACATCGAGGTTTTGGAAGAAATTGCAGGATGCTTTAGGTACTAAACTTCACTTTAGTACAGCCTTTCATCCGCAGACAGACGGTCAGTCTGAACGAACCATTCAGATACTTGAGGATATGTTGAGATGTTGCGTTCTTGAAGAATTTGAAGGTACGTGGGTAAGATACTTACCTCTGGTTGAATTTGCTTATAATAAAAGTTTTCAATCCAGTATCAAAATGGCACCATACGAGGCTCTTTATGGTCACAAGTGTCGTACACTGTTGTATTGGACTGAGCTCAGTGAAAACAAGATACACGGGGTTGATCTGATTAAAGAGACTGAACAGAAAGTGGCTGTGATCAGGGATACTTTGAAAGCTGCTTCGGATAGTCAAAAGTCTTACGCTGATTTGAAACGTAAAGAATTGAGTTTCAGATCGGAGATCGAGTATTCTTGAAAGTTTCTCCGTGGAAGAAGGTACTCCGATTTGGTCGGAAGGGCAAACTAAGTCCGAGGTTCATCGGACTGTATGAGATATTTGAACGTATTGGGCCTGTTGCTTATAGATTGAAGTTGCCCTATGAATTAGAAAAGATACACAACATATTCCATGTTTCGATGCTTCATAAATATAGATCAGATCTGTCACATGTGATTGCTCCACCTGAGATTGAAATTCGATCTGATATGACGTATGAGGAAGAACCGATCCGTATTTTAGCTCGAGAAATGAAAGAGTTGAGAAACAAGAGAATTCCATTAGTGAAAGTACTATGGAATAGGCATAGAGTTGAAGAGGCTACGTGGGAGCCTGAGGATTCAATGAGACAACAACATCCGATTTTGTTTAACGGTAAGATTTTCGGGGACGAAAATCCCTAAGGGGGAGAGTTGTAATAGTCCGAATTTGACCCTAACCAGAACAGTGGTTTCGAGACCACGAATCTGAGTCTGAAATATATTTAAATGATATATTCTGTGCTTATTATATGTGCTTTAATGTGTGTGAAAGTTTCGTAGAAAAATTTAATCGTTTGTGTGTTTAATTTAGAAAAAGGACTAAATTGCGTAAAGGGTAAAAGTTACATACTGTAGTGAAAAGTGCCCAAGTGTTAGTGGCTTTTTAATATGAGGCACTAAAAGGGCAATTAGCCCATTTTCTAATATAGTGGACGGCATAGGACTAAAATACCCTTATATTATAAGTTAGTCTTATTATTATTAAAAGGTTATATTAGTAATTCACAAATAAAACGTATTATATTTAAATAAAACAAAATGAAGGCCACTATCATCTTTTACATTGTTGGCCGAATATTGAGAAAAGAATAAGGGTTAGAGAGCTTTGAATTTCGGCAATCAATTTGCTTGATTAAGATCAAGAACAAAGAAAAACGGACTTGGATTGGGGAAAGGCGAAAGTTAACGAATAGCCGGTACTCGTCGTCCGTCGATAGTCGAGGTAAGTCCTTAAGCAAATATAAGTTAAAGACTTATTTGTGAATATAATAAATGATGAAATTTAAATACTTTTAGCATAAATATACAAATGGCCGAATGTAGGGGTATGGAATTGGATTGAATTTTATTTGTTGAAAGTAATATGTAATAGATATGCTTGGTTGTTATGTGAGAGTGATAAGCATTACATAGGTTGTTTGAGATGCTAATGTTAAGAAATGTACATTGAACGATTTGTTATGTTGATATTTCAGGCTTCAAGCCTAGCAGGCCTTGTGCCGGTGACTCATTTCGGGCTTACAGCCTAGCAGGCTTAATGCCAGTGTTTATATTTCGGACCTTTGGTCTAGCAGGCTTAATGTCGGTGGGAAATTCGGGCTTGAATGCCTAGCAGGCTAAATGCCGGTGATTCGCTATAAATGAAGAAATCGAGAATGAAATGAGGTATGGCATATTAAATGATATGTGTTAGAAGCTCGGGTAAGAATTGACTTATTGTATTAGTAAGAAATGAAGTAGCTCAGTTCATTACCATTATACTTAAGTATGGTGTGATGAAATGAATGATTCATTAAGTATTTTATTTAGTGATGATGATCTTATCATTAACAGGTATGAACACTTAATATGTGTGAGGTTAAGATATATATATATATATATATATAACACATGTAAGATTCAATTTTTAGTGAAAAGATGAATGATAAAAGTGTTTGAAAGTATTTGTAATTGAATTTGTTTGACTCGAAACTTATGAATAAGCATAATACTTAATGATTTGTTGGTGTATGCGTTTATGATAAACAAGTGCTAATATTTAAGTCAAAGTATTGCTAGTATTCGGTTAAGCAAAATTTACATGTTGGAATGATTAAATTCAATGCCGAAAGTATGGAGATTAATAAGTTTAAATGTTCGTTTATGCATTAATACTTGCTTGCTAGTAAGCTTACTTTGTGTGTTTTAATGTGCTGTTATATAGATTTTAGGTCTGCTACGTGTTCAGAGGATCTTCGGAGAAATCAACTACACTATCAACTCTTTTGGTACTTATAAACCTAGTTTGATTCGAAAGGCATGTATAAGCTAGGCTGTGTTGTTATTAATGGTATTTAATCTTATATATATATGTATAGCCTTGCGAAATGGCTATTACTTTTGGTTAAACTTTACTTATGGATTTGATAGATTGGTTGTATAATTGTTCTTGGTTATATGCTTCTTGTTATGTTTTAAGTTTAATTTGAAAGCATATAATATGACACTTATATTGAGATGTTGGTTATAAGTCGATGATGATAGTGAAAATGTTTATGTATGTATATTTGGCTAAGTCTATGTACTATAGTCAAAAGTAGTTAACATGTTCAAAGAATTAGTTGATTGGGTTTATGTTCGGGTATGGAAATGTGCATAACCATATTATATGCATAAATGGTTTGAGAGATTGGTTAAATTTTCCGAATGCATGAAACTACCAAATTCAACTTATGTTAGGTAATAAATATGAAATATCATAAATGGGACCTTGTATATTCGGTCAAACACTTAAATTTGTAAGTGATGTGTACTAAGTTGTATGTGTTCGATCATGTGGAAATTGTCTATGTGGTTGATCTAATGATAGGTTTGTAATGATAAAGATGATGAGTTTATAATTCATGTTATAATGAGCACATTGGATTTAATTGTATTTGTACAATTTATATATTTATGTATCTTGATACACATGCGTTAATTTTTATTATCTTAAAGAGGAAATTTTATGGAGAAGGTTATGTTAAATACGAACCTTGATTGAGTTTTTTTTTTCGTATGTGCATAGATATACCATAGAGTGCTATGAGAGTTTATGATTAAGTATGTATGTGCGTATGAGTTATGAAATGACAAGGTGATAGTTGAGTAAGTAATAGATATATTTATGTTACTACATGTGCATAAAGTGATAGGTGTTTACTCAAACTTGTGATAAACATTTGAATATCTTATATTCGATAATTCAATGGTTAATATGTACAAATATATACTAAATCTCTTTGAGTTTAATAAATGTATGAATTGTGATAAATGGCTGTGATGATCTGAGTTGAGTCTGGTAATGCCTTATAACCCTAGTTCGGCGATGAGTACGGGTTAAGGGTGTTACAATATCATTAATAATTTGAGAGAAAATTTCCAAGTTAAAATATTTGTAAAAGTTTGTTATGAAATCCATTTGTTAATCAATTTTGGAAAACCGTTGGTTATGCTTTTAGAAAATCCCATTTAAAAATAATTCAAGCAACATAATAAATACGTCAAACATAATGCAAAAATAAAATATTCCAGAGGCCTTATAACAACTTAAAAACCCAAAATAGTAAAAGCAATAAAGTGAACGGAAATAGAAATCTAAAGTTCAAAAACATCATTACTGAAGTATGGCCTTCACCGAGTCATCCATGGCCCAAGTCCACATCACTGAGCATTACCTGCAAGGGTTAAGGAAAAAGGGGTGAGTTACTAGAATTCAGTGTATAATCCCCTTACCGTTGTCCACTGGGCTTGAACCCGTATAGCAATATCTTGGGCCTAAGCTCATTTACACAACAGAGTATATATATGTACAATGTATGCAACCCAACCCATCCATCCATCACACCCCCGACCAGCCAATCACACCTGTGGGGATCAAGTCAACCCACCCTGCCACTCACACCAAATCGCATGTAAGATGCCATTTATAATATTTTTGTTGTGGCCAAGCCACCGAAATCATAATGAAACATAATATTAAACATTTTTGTGGCAATACCACTAGGCTACACTTCTCTTCAACATTTTTCCCATCCCATGCAAAATATGTAAATGCAACATACATAATAAAGCATAATACCCACATATTTTAACTACAATAATTAATCCAGTAATTTATTACGGTAAATCCGCCAATTAAATAACTTTTTAATTCAACCCACTAAAGCATTTTAGTAATTCAGCCATAGGGGCATTATCGTAAATCTCCTCATAGGGGCATTTTTTGTAAATCGGCCCATAGGGGCATTTTCGTAATTTTAACAATTTTAATGCCGATTTTGACAAATCTTTAAAAATAATATACCTTAAGCAAATTTCTCATTTTATGCTATATTACGATTTTTAGCCGTATAATAATAACAATCTACTATTCGACATATTACCGAATCATGAATCTACGGGATTACGGTGTGAGATTACACGCCAGATTACGGTAAGTATTAAACTTTCTTGATCGTCGGCACCTATGAAAACATAATACTTGATTAATCTAATGAACGAGATTTTTATTAATCTAAATTTAAACCAAGCGATCTATTGAAACACTTACCCTTGATATCGTGAACTACCACGATTTGTCTATTCTCATCGGATGATGGTCCACAACCCGGTGGGAAATCTCGAATCGTCGATACCGTTCTACGCTTGAACTTAGGAGTGGGAATCGCAAATCCACTCCTTTAGTGTTCTCCAATCGCTTTTCCTTTCAAATCGGTTCCACTTGCCTCCAATGGAAAAAGTCTTAATCAAAACTATATTGCAATGATATATATCGATTGTCTAAGGAAAAAGGGTTCGGCTTACCACTATTTCCATAGAACCAACAAGCGAATATCAACGATCGATATAGTCCCTTAACAATAATAGATCCACTTCTATCGATTGGGCGCAAGACTAGAAATGATTCGGCTAAGATGTGGTATTCCGCCAATCCACTAGAATACTACAAATAGAAGATTATCAAAATATGAGGGAGCTTAGGAAAACACCATTTCGGTTTAGAAATAAGATGAAACAATCGAATGATAGGGTACACTCATTCGGCTAGGGAGAATAGAGAATGAAAAGATTAGAATAACATCACTTACCCGATTTAATCAAGAAAGAAATGTCCAACTTGCAAGATGAAGAAGAGAAGATGATCAAGATTTGGCTATTAAAGAGAAAAAGGGTTGATGAATTGATCAAAAGAAAAGAAAAGATGAAGGAAGAGTGCTTTGTTAGTTTCGGCTAATAAAAGAAAAATGAGCAAGGGTGGGTTGAGTGTTACGGCAAAACAAGAGAGAAAAATGAACCAAAACCAAAATGAAAGGGAAAAGATGTTGGCAAAGAAGAGTACCAAAAATGCTAAAGGAACCAAAACCTTATCATGCACAAAGCTTTGCAAAATGACCAAAGAAAAATTCGGCTATCACTATTCCCTAACCAAAACCGTGTAGTATTTTTGCCAAAAGGATAAGTGTTGACCAAAATTCTATTCCAAGTACTTACCAAATATTTGGCCAACATATCCCTCTTCTTACTCCTTTCCTTTTACTTCTTTCCTTACTCTCCTCCTTACCTTATTTCTTTAGCCATCTTTCCTTAAATAAAAAGTCTTCCTTACCATAATTGAGGCCTTGGTCGACACTATGGATGGATAGCACAAAAATTAATCAAAATTTTGCACTAGGTGGGATTCGAACTCCACCCCTCAAGCCCATACATGCAACGCCACACCACTCCTCTACTAGCTTCACTTGTGCTAGCAAAATGCACACTTATTTCCCTAAGTCTTGATGTCACATACCTTCTCTCATTAAAGTGCTTAAACACAAAATTTTTACTAAGCCCCAATTCAACCCCGGGCCTTCGTAGGACCCCTAAACATACACAATTAACATTTTAACTAGCCTATCGCATGATATTCTTCAAAACATAAAATTCTTAAATTTCAGGATGTTACAATTCTACCCCCTTAAAGAAAAATTCGGCCTCGAAATTTACCTGATTAGAAGAGATGAGGATATTGTTGCCATGTAGCTTCCTCTGATCCGTGATTACGCCATAATACTTTGACTAGCGGAACCGACTTCCTTCTTAGCACCTTAACATCCCGATCCAAAATCTGTACTGGCTCCTCTTTAAAAGACAAGTAAGGTCTTAACTCAACTTCCTCCACTGGTACGACATGAGACGGATCTGAACGATAACGCCTTAACATAGAGACATGGAATACACTATGTATTTGATTTAACACTGGAGGTAACTCAAGCTGATAAGCCACTGGCCCAACACGTTTCAGTACACGCTATGGTCTGATGAACCTAGGGCTCAACTTGGCCTTCCGTCCAAATCTAAAGATCTTCTTCCAAGGTGAGACCTTCAGAAAGACCTGATCACCCACAGGAAATTCTATATCCTTATCCTTTAGATCCACGTACGATTTTTGTCTGTCCGAAGCTTCTTTTAACCGAACCTGAATTACCTTAACTTGTTCCTCCGTCTCCGAGATCAACTCAGGACCCAATAACTGTCGCTCCCCCAACTCAGTCCGACAAGTAGGAGTACGACACCTACGACCATACAACGCCTTGTAGGGTGCCATCTGGATGCTGGATTGATAGCTGTTGTTGTATGCAAACTCTGCCAATGGTAGAAAATCTTCCCAACTACCCCTGGAGTCGATCACACAGCCCCTTAACATGTCTTCTAGAATTTGGATTACTCTCTCCGACTGACCATCTGTCTGCAGATGAAATGCCGTGCTCAAATTTCACCTTGTACCCAAAGCTTCATGTAAAGCCTTCCAAAATCGTGATGTAAACCTAGGGTCCCTGTTTAAAATAATAGACATTGGTACCTCATGTAACCTCACGATCTCTGCTACATACAACTTGGCCAACTTCTGCAATGAATAATTCGTATGAATAGGTAGGAAATGAGCAGTCTTCGTTAACTGATCCACTATCACCCATACAGAATCTTTCTAAGTAGGCGTTAAGGATAACCTACTAACAAAGTCCATCGTTATCCTTTCCCATTTCCATAATGGAATTTTCACCGGCTGTAGTAACCCCGACGGCAGTTGATGTTTCACCTTCACTTGCTGACATGTCAAGCACTTGCTCACGAAATCAGTAACCTCCCGCTTCAACCCTGGCCACCAATACAGTTCACGAAGGTCTCGGTACATCTTATTCCCCTGGGGTGCATAGCTTATGGGCTACTATGCACCTCACGCAGAATCATTTGTCTCAATTCCGAATCCTTGGGCATACAAACTCTTCTGTGGAAACACAATAATCCATCACTATTCAATCCAAAATCCCCTATCTCACCATTTTCCATTTGCTGAAGTCGAGAACCCAACGCTTTATCTATCAACTGCTTTTCCTTAATCTGGCTTACCCAAACAGGCTTCACCTGAAGTTCGGCTAACAGGCTACCATCTTCATAAAGGCTGAGATGAGCGAACATCACTCTCAAATCTGATATCACCTTATTACTCAATGCATCTGCCACTACGTTAGCCTTTTCGGGATGATACTCGATTGAGAAGTCATAATCTTTCAATAGTTCTATCCACCTCCATTGTCTTAAGTTCAACTTCTTCTGGGTAAGGAGGTACTTCAAACTCTCATGATCCGTATAGATAATCGACTTCTCACCATACAGATAATGTCTCCAAATCTTCAAAGCAAACACCACTGCAGCTAACTCCAAGTCATACGTGGGATAGTTCACCTCATGCGGCCTTAATTGACGAGCCTCCACCTTTCCCCCTTGCATCAACACACATCCCAGGCCCGTGTGTGACGCATCACAATAAACAATAAACTCCTTACCAGCCTTAGGTTGAATCAATACTGGTGCTTCTGTCAGAATCTTCTTCAATTTCTCAAAGCTCTATTGCTGCTTATCTGACCACACAAACGGTACTCCCTTACGCAAAGCTTAGTTAGGGGTGCAGCAATCATCGAAAACCCCTCAATGAACCGCCTGTAATATCTAGCCAACCCTAGAAAACTCCAAATTTCGGCCACTATCTTCGGTGGCTTCCAATCCAATACAGCCTCGACTTTCCGGGGATTAACTCTAATTCCTTCGGCAGACACAACATGCCCCAAAAAGGTCACTTCCTTCAGCAAAAATTCACACTTACTGAATTTGTCATACAGTTGCTTCTCTCTTAAAAGCTGCAATACAACTCGTAGATTCCAATCATGCTCTTCTTCAGTCTTTGAGTACACCAAGATGTCATTTATGAACACCACCACACACCGGTCTAGATAGGGTTGGAAGACCCGGTTCATCATGTCCATAAATGCAGCTGGTGCATTAGTCAACCCAAACGGCATCACCAAGAACTCATAATGCCCATAACGAGTTCGAAATGCAGTCTTATGAATGTTCGCCTCCTTGACCTTCAACTGGTGACAACCCGATCTCAAATCTATCTTCGAGAAAACTGAAGCTCCTCGCAGTTGATTGAACAGATCATCGATCCTTCGTAACGGATACTTGTTCTTGATCGTTAACTTATTCAACTGTCTATAATCGATGCACATACGCCTCGACCCATCCTTCTTCTTAACGAATAAAACCGGCGCTCCCCATGGTGACACACTTGGTCGAATGAATCCGCGATCCAACAACTCTTGAATTTGAGCTTTAAGCTCCGCTAACTCTTTCGGCGCCATTCTATAAGGAGCAATGGACACCGGAGCCGTTCCTGGCAATAGCTCAATGCCAAAGTCCACCTCCTGATCTGGAGGTAATCTTGGAAGCTCTTCGGGGAAGACGTCTGAAAACTCTTTCACTGTTCTAACGGGGAAGACGTCTGAAAACTCTTTCACTGTTCTAACACTCTCTACCGACAACTCTTTGGCATCTAGAGCATTGATAAAGGCTATGAACGCTCCACACCTCTTTCGCACCAACTTTTCTGCCTTTAAAGCAGATACCATATTAGACAGATAGTTTCTTCTCTCACCAATCATCATCACTTCCTTATCCTCCGAAGTTCTTAGCACCATATGCTTTTTAGCACAGTCCAAGTTCGCACGATGTTTAACCAACCAGTCTATGCCTAAAATAAGGTCGAACTCGTCGAATGGCAGTTCCATCAAATCTGCCAGAAATATTTCCCCCTGAACTTCTAAGGGCACATCCCTAAATAATTTATTTACTATCACCGACTGTCCTAAAGGGCTAATCACAGTTGTTTCTCTAGCAGTAATCTCAGATCTAATATTCAGAGTTCCAGACACAGCACATGCAATATACGAATGGGTGGATCCAATATCTATCAAAGCGGTAACAGGTACATCAGATATGAAGAACGTACTGGTTATGACATCAGGTGCATCACCATCCTCTTGACGTTTGACCGCGTAAACCAAACCTGCTTGTCTCGCCTCCGCATTACCCCTAATACTGGTGCCTTTACCCGGTGCACCCTGACCTCGTCCTACGCCATTACCACATCGACCTGGCCCACGGCCTCTCAGCGGATGTTGAGCGCCTCTAGATGGCTGCGCAAAATCATTACGAACCCTCTGAGTATGAGCAGGCTGTCGAGGACAATCCTTAAATCGATGATCTTTGGAACCACATCTGAAACAACCACTGGTTCTCTTCCTGCATTCACTCGAGTGAAGTTTTCCACAATCCACACATGGCTGTAACTGATTAGTAGTAGCTTGTACTCTCGCTCGAGCTGGCTCCTCATTCCTGGGCCTCTTCCGAAAACCGTTAACAGAACCTAAGTACCCAGAGTCTCTCTTGCTCCTACCCCTACCCTTGTATCAGTTTTACCGCTTCGAGTGTTTAACCTCTTCAGCTATCTTGGCTTTCTCCACCAGTGTGGCAAAATTCCTCTCCTTCTGTGGGGCTATCAGTACCCGCAACTCATCACGCAACCCGTCCTCAAAATGCACACAGCGTTCGTAGTCAGTCGGCACTATTCCCCGTACATACCGACTCAGACGCAGAAATTTCACCTCGTATTCTGCCACAGATTTCCTCCTTGGACCAGATTCAGGAATTCTTTCCTTTAGGCATCCACATAGCCAGCCCCGATATATTTTCCTTGAAATGTGGTTTTAAAGAATTCCCAGGTAATACGATCGGCTTGTGTGCCTTCCCGGACAGTGAGCCACCACTGATACGCCTCGTCTCTCAGCAAAGACACCACTCGTTTCAGTTTCAGCTCGGTGGTGCAACCCAAATCATCCATGATCTGCTCCACCGCCTCAAGCCAGTACTCCGCTGCATTTGGGGCTACACCCAAGATACCCCTAAAAACCTCAGTTCCATTCGATCTGAGTCACTCCAATATTGACCCACAAGCTGCTAACCCAATTCTTGTGCTAACAACCTTTTCCGGAACTCGCAACATTGCTTGGGACAGAGCGTCGTCCCCTCTCACACAATCATGTGACCAAGCTTCAGTCACAGGTGACGCATGTATGTCCATTTCCGGCATATGTTCTGATGCCTCAGATACAACTCTAGCGCCACGACCTCTACCACGGCCACGTCTATCGTGTCCACGTCCTCTAGCGCTCATATTTGCTAATTCAATTTAATCTGATTAAGAGCCTTATGAATCAATATGCTATTTCAGTGTTTATTAAACAATATTTTATGAAGTATAGGAAGTAAGGTCGTTTTTGCAAAACGCATCCTATAGTCTCAATCTCTATAGTTTCAGCTCCTAAAACTAAAAGTTCTATAGTATTTCTACAGTCATACCACAATAATCATAATCTTAAAATGATAACATATACTTACTTGACTTGGTGCCGGATACCCGTGGTGCCATACTTCCTTTAAAACATGTATTTATAATTTAAAATTCAAACAGCTTTGGAAAACGCTTTTGAACCCAAACCACAGCCGAGTTTTGCAATCAGGCTCTAATACGATAATATGTAACACCCCAAACCCGGCCCAAGCGTTATGACTGGATCTGACATGTCACATGAGAAAAACGTATTAAATCCTTTTTATTCGTACTAAAATAGGTATTATTTTGTTATAATCAAGAAAACAAATTTGATTTGAAACATATGATAAAATACTACTAATCTCGAAGGTTGATTGATAAATCGATAATTTAACTAGTGATCTTATAAAACCGTGACTTTTGAAAATATCGTTGATAATTTGAGAGAAAAATTCCAATTTAAAATATTTGTAAAAGTTTGTTATGAAATCCATTTGTTAATCAATTTTGGAAAACTTTTGGTTATGCTTATAGAAAATCCCATTTAAAAATAATTCAAGCAACATAATAAATACGTCAAACATAATGCAAAAATAAAATATTCCAGAGGCCTTATTACAACTTAAAAATCCAGAATAGTAAAAGTAATAAAGTGAATGGAAATAGAAATCTAAAGTTCAAAAAAACCATTACTGAAGTATGGCCTCCACCGAGTCATCCATGGCCCAAGTCCACATCACTGAGCATTACCTGCAAGGGTTAAGGAAAAAGGGGTGAGTTACTAGAACTCAGTGTATAATCCCCTTACTGTTGTCCACTAGGCTTGAACCCGTATAGCAATATCTTAGGCCTAAGCTCATTTACATAATAGAGTATATATATATGCAATGTATGCAACCCAACCCATCCATCCATCACACCCTCGACTAGCCAATCACACCTGTGGGGATCAAGTCAACCCACCCCGCCGCTCACACCAAATCGCAAGCAAGATGCCATTTATAATATTTTTGTTGTGGCCACGCCACCAAAATCATAATGAAACATAATATTAAACATTTTTATGGCAATACCACCAGGCTACACTTCTCTTCAACATTTTACCCATCCGATGCAAAATATGTAAATACAACATACATAATAAAGCATAATACCCACATATTTTAACTACAATAATTAATCCAGTAATTTATTACGGTAAATCGGCCAATTAAAAAACTTTGTAATTTGGCCCACTAAAGCATTTTAGCAATTCAGCCCATAGGGGCATTATCGTAAATCGACCCATAAGGGCATTTTCGTAATTTTAACAATTTTAATGCCAATTTTGACAAATCTTTAAAAATAATATACCTTAAGCAAATTTCTCGTTTTATGCTATATTACGATTTCTAGCCGTATAATAATAACAATCTACTATTCGACATATTACCGAATCATGAATCTACGGGATTACGGTGTGAGATTACACACCTGATTACGGTAAGTATTAAACTCTCTTGATCGTCGGTACCTATGACAACATAATACTTGATTAATCTAATGAACGAGATTTTTATTAATCTAAATCTAAACCAAGCGATCTATTGAAACGCTTACCCTCGATATCGTGAACGACCACGCTTTGTCTATTCTCATCGGATGATGGTCCACAACCCAGTGGGAAATCTCGAATCGCCGATACCGCTCTACGCTTGAACTTAGGAGTGGGAATCGCAAATCCACTCCTTTAGTGTTCTCCAATCGCTTTTCCTTTCAAATCGGTTCCACTTGCCTCCATTGGAAAAAGTCTTAATCAAAACTATATTGCAATGATATATATCGATTATCTAAGGAAAAAGGGTTCGGCTTACCACTATTTCCGTAGAACCAACAAGCGAATATCAACGATTGATATAGTCCATTGACAATAATAGATCCACTTCTATCGATTGGGTGCAAGACTAGAAATGATTCGGCTAAGATATGGTATTCGACCAATCCACTAGAATACTACAAATAGAAGATTATCAGAATATGAGGGAGCGTAGGAAAACACCATTTCGGTTTAGAAACAAGATGAAACAACCGAATGATGGGGTACACTCATTCGGCTAGGGAGAATAAAGAATGAAAAGATTAGAATAACGTCACTTACCCGATTTAATCAAGAAAGAAATGTCCAACTTGCAAGATGAAGAAGAGAAGATGATCAAGATTCAACTATTGAAGAGAAAAAGGGTTGATGAATTGATCAAAAGAAAAGAAAAGATGAAGGAAGAGTGCTTTGTTAGTTTCAGCTAACAAAAGAAAAATGAGCAAGGGTGGGTTGAGTGTTACGGCAAAACAAGAGAGAAAAATGAACCAAAACCAAAACGAAAGGGAAAAGATGTTGGCAAAGAAGAGTACCAAAAATGCTAAAGGAACCAAAACCTTATCATGCACAAAGCTTTGCAAAATGACCAAAGAAAAATTCGGCTCTCACTATTCCCTAACCAAAACCATGTAGTATTTTTGCCAAAAGGATAAGTGTTGACCAAAATTCTATTCCAAGTACTTACCAAATATTTGGCCAACATATCCCCCTTCTTACTCCTTTCCTTTTACTTCTTTCCTTACTCTCCTCCTTACCTTATTTCTTTAGCCATCTTTCCTTAAATAAAAAGTCTTCCTTACCATAATTGAAGCCTTGGTCGACACTATGGATGGATAGCACAAAAATTAATCAAAATTTTGCACTAGGTGGGATTCGAACTCCACCCCTCAAGCCCATACATGCAACACCACACCACTCCTCTACTAGCTTCACTTGTGCTAGCAAAATGCACACTTATTTCCTTAGGTCTTGATGTCACATACCTTTTCTCATTGAAGTGCTTAAACACAAAATTTTTACTAAGGCCCAATTCAACCCTGGGCCTTCGTAGGACCCCTAAACATACACAATTAACATTTTAACTAGCCTATCGCATGATATTCTTCAAAACATAAAATTCTTAAATTTCAGGATGTTACAATTCCCATAAAGAAAATTTCGGCCTCGAAATTTACCTGATTAGAAGAGATGAGGATATTGTTGCCATGTAGCTTCCTCTGATCCGTGATTACGCCATAATACTTTGACTAGCGGAACCGACTTCCTTCTTAGCACCTTAACATCCCGATCCAAAATCTATACTGGCTCCTCTTCAAAAGACAAGTCAGGTCTTAACTCAACTTCCTCCACTGGTACGACATGAGACAGATCCGAACGATAACGCCTTAACATCGAGACATGGAATACACTATGTATTTGATTTAACTCCGGAGGTAACTCAAGCTGATAAGCCACTAGCCTAACACGTTTCTGTACACGGTATGGTCCGATGAACCTAGGGCTCAACTTACCCTTTTGTCCAAATCTAAAGATCTTCTTCCAAGGTGAAACCTTCAGAAAGACCTGATCACCCACCGCAAATTCTATATCTTTACGCTTCAGATCCGTGTATGATTTTTGTCTGCCCGAAGCTTCTTTTAACCGAACCTGAATTACCTTAACTTGTTCCTCTGTCTCCGAGATCAACTCAGGACCCAATAACTGTCGCTCCCCCAACTCAGTCCAACAAGTAAGAGTACGACACCTATGACCATACAATGCCTCGTAGGGTGCCATCTGGATGCTGGATTGATAGCTGTTGTTGTATGCAAACTCTGCCAATGGTAGAAAATCTTCCCAACTACCCCTGGAGTCGATCACACAACCCTTTAACATGTCTTCTAGAATTTGGATTACTCTCTCTGACTGACCATCTGTCTGTGGATGAAATGCCGTGCTCAAGTTTCACCTTGTACCCAAAGCTTCATGTAAAGCCTTCCAAAACCGTGATGTAAACGTAGGGTCCCTCTCTGAAATAATAGACATTGGTACCCCATGTAACCTCACGATCTCTGCTACATACAACTTGGCCAACTTCTGCAATGAATAATTCGTACGATCAAGTACGAAATGAGCAGTCTTCATTAACCGATCCACTATCACCCATACAGAATCTTTTTAAGTAGGCGTTAAGGGTAACCCACTAACAAAGTCCATCGTTATCCTTTCCCATTTCCATAATGGAATTTTTACCAGTTGTAGCAACCCCAATGACAGTTGATGTTCCGCCTTCACCTGCTGACATGTCAAGCACTTACTCACAAAATTAGTAACCTCCTGCTTCAGCCCTGGCACCAATACTATTCACGGAGGTCTCGGTACATCTTATTCCCCCTGGGGTGCATAGCATATGGGCTACTATGCGCCTCACGCAGAATCGTTTGTCTCAATTCTGAATCCTTGGGCATACAAACTCTTCCGCAGAAACACAATACTCCATCACTATTCAATCCAAAATCCCTATCTCACCACCTTCCATTTGCTGAAGTCGAGAACCCAACGCTTCATCTATCAACTGCTTTTCCTTAATCTAGCTTACCCAAACAGGCTTCACCTGAAGTTCGGCTAATAGGCTACCATCTTCATAAAGGCTAAGATGAGCGAACATCGCTCTCAAATCTGATATCACCTTACGACTCAATGCATCTGCAACTACGTTAGCCTTTCCGAAATGATACTCAGTTGAGAAGTCATAATCTTTCAACAGTTCTATCCACCTACGTTGTCATAAGTTCAACTCCTTCTGGGTAAGAAGGTACTTCAAACTCTTATGATCCGTATAGATAATCGACTTCTCACCGTACAGATAGTGTCTCCAAATCCTCAGAGCAAACACCACTGCAGCTAACTCCAAGTCATGCGTGAGATAGTTCACCTCATGCAGCCTTAATTGACGAGATGCATAAGCCACTACCTTTCCCCCTTGTATCAACACACATCCCAGGCCTGTGTGTGACGCATCACAATAAACAATAAACTCCATACTAGCCTCAGGTTGAATCAATACTGGTGCTTCTGTCAGAATCTTCTTCAATTTCTCAAAGCTCTCTTACTGCTTATTTGACCACACAAACGGTACTCCCCTACGCAACAACTTAGTTAGGGGTGCAGCAATCAACAAAAAACCCCTCAACGAACCGCCTGTAATATCCAGCCTACCCTAGAAAACTCCAAATTTCAGTCACTGCTTTCGGTGGCTTCCAATCCAATACAGCCTTGACTTTCCGGGGATTAACTCTAATTCCTTCAGTAGACACAACATGCCCCAAAAAGGTCACTTCCTTCAGCCAAAATTCACACTTATTGAATTTGGCATACAGTTGCTTCTCTCTTAAAATTTGCAATACAACTCGTAGATTCCAATCATGCTCTTCTTCAGTCTTTGAGTACACCAAGATGTCATCTATGAACACCACCACAAATCGATCTAGATAGGGTTGGAAGACCCAGTTCATCATGTATATAAATGCAACTGGTGCATTTGTCAACCCAAACGGCACCACCAAGAACTCATAATGCCCATAACGAGTTCGAAACATAGTCTTATGAATGTCCGCCTCCTTGACCTTCAACTGGTGATAACTCGATCTCAAATCTATCTTCGAGAAAACCGAAGCTCCTCGCAGTTGATTGAACAGATCATCGATCCTTTGTAACGGATACTTGTTCTTGATCGTTAACTTATTCAACTGTTTATAGTCGATGCACATACGCATCGAACCATCCTTCTTTTTAACAAATAAAATCGGTGCTCCCCATGATGACACACTTGGTCGAATGAATCCGCGATCCAACAGCTCCTGAATTTGAGCTTTAAGCTCCGCTAACTCCTTCGGCGCCATTCTATAAGGAGCAATGGACACCGGAGCCATTCCTAGCAATAGCTCAATGCCAAACTCCACCTCTCGATCCAGAGGTAATCCTGGAAGCTCCTCGGGGAGGACGTCTGAAAACTCTTTCACTGTTCTAACACTCTCTACCGACAACTCTTTGGCATCCAGAGCACTGATAAAGGCTATGAAAGCTCGACACCCCTTTCGCACCAACTTTTCTGCCTTTAAAGTAGATACCACATTAGACAGATAATTTCTTCTTTCACCAATCATCATCACTTCCTTATCCTCCGAAGTTCTTAGCACCATCTGCTTTTCAGCACAGTCCAAGTTAGCACGGTGTTTAACCAACCATTCCATTTCCAAAATAAGGTCGAACTCACCGAATGGCAGTTCCATCAAGTCCGCTAGAAATATTTCCCCCTGAACTTCTAAGGGCACATCCCTAAATAATTTATTTACTATCACCGACTGTCCTAAAGGGCTAATCACAGTTGTTTCTCTAGCAGTAATCTCAGATCTAATATTCAGAGTTCCAGACACAGCACATGCAACATACAAATGAGTGGATCCAATATCTATCAAAGCGGTAATAGGTACATTAGATATGAAGAACGTATTGGTTATGATATCAGGTGCATCACCATCCTCTCGATGTCTGACCGCGTAAACCAAACTTGGCTGTCTCACCTTCGCATTACCCCTAATACTGGTACCACTACCCGGTGCACCCTGACCTTGTCCTACGCCATTACCACCTTGACCTAGCCCACGGCCTCTCGACGGCTGTTGAGCTCCTCTAGCTGGCTACACAAAATCGTTAGGAACCCCCTGAGTATGAGCAGGCTGTCGAGGACAATCCTTAAACCGATGATCTTTGGAACCACATCTGAAACAACCACTAGTTCTCTTCCAGCATTCAATCGAGTGAAGTTTTCCACAATCCACACATGGCTGTAACTGATTAGTAGCAGCTTGTACTCTTGCTCGAGCTGGCTCCTCATTTCTAGGCCTCTTCTGAAAACCTCTAACAGAACCTGAGTACCCAGAGTCTCTCTTGCTCCTGCCCCTACCCTTGTATCGATTTTGCCGCTTCGAGTGTTTAACCTCTTCAGCTATCTTGGCTTTCTCCACCAGTGTGGCAAAATTCCTCTCCTTCTGTGGGGCTATCAATACCCGCAACTCATCACGCAACCCGTCCTCAAAATGCACATAGCGTTCGTAGTCAGTCGGCATTATTCCCTGGGCATACCGACTCAAACACAGAAATTTCGCCTTGTATTCTGCCACAGATTTACCTCCTTGGACCAGATTCAAGAATTCCTTCCTTCGGGCATCCACATAGCTAGCCCCGACATATTTTCCTTGAAATGCGATTTTAAAAAATTCCCAGGTAATACGATCAGCCTGTGTGCCTTCCCGGACAGTGAGCCACCACTGATACGCCTCGTCTCTCAGCAAAGACACCACTCGTTTCAGTTTCTACTTGGTGGTGCAATCCAAATCGTCCATGATCCGCTCCACTGCCTCAAGCCAGTACTCCACTACATTTGGGGCTACACCCAAGATACCCTTAAAAACCTCAGCTCCATTCGATCTGAGTCGCTCCAATATTTACCCACGAGCTGCTGACCCAGTTCTTTCCCCAACAACCCTTTCCAGAACTCGCAACGTTGCTTGGGACAGAGCACCGTCCTCTCTCATACGATCATGTGACCCAGCTTCAGTCACAGGTGACGCATGTGCTTCCATTTTTGGCATATGTCCCGATGCCTCAGATACAACTCTAGCGCCACGGCCTCTACCACGGCCACGTCTATCGCGTCTACGTCCTCTAGCGCTCATATTTGCTAATTCGATTTAATCTGATTAAGAGTCTTATGAATCAATATGCTATTTTAGTGTTTATTAAACAATATTTTATGAAGTATAGGAAGTAAGGTCGTTTTCGCAAAACGCATCCTATAGTCTCAATCTCTATAGTTTCAGCTTCTAAAACTAAAAGTTCTAGAGTATTTCTACAATCATACCCCAATAATCATAATAATAAAATGATAACATATACTTACTTGACTTGGTGCCGGATACCCGTGGTGCCATACTTCCTTTAAAACATGCATTTATAATTTAAAATTCAACCAACTTTGGAAAACGCTTTTGAACCTAAACCACAGCTGAGTTTTGCAACCGGGCTCTGATACCATAAAATGTAACACCATAAACCCGGCCCAAGCGTTGTGACCGGATCTGACATGTCACATGAGAAAAACGTATTAAATCCTTTTTATTCGTACTAAAATAGGTATTATTTTGTTATAATCAAGAAAATAAATTTGATTTGAAACATATGATAAAATACTACTAATCTTGAAGGTTGATTGATAAATCGATAATTTAACTAGTGATCTTATAAAACCGTGACTTTTGAAAATATCGTTGACAATTTGAGAGAAAAATTCCAAGTTAAAATATTTGTAAAAGTTTGTTATGAAATCCATTTGCTAATCAATTTTGGAAAACCATTGGTTATGCTTTTAGAAAATCCCATTTAAAAATAATTCAAGCAACATAATAAATACGTCAAACATCATGCAAAAATAAAATATTCCAGAGGCCTTATTACAACTTAAAAACCCAAAATAGTAAATGTAATAAAGTGAACGGAAATAGAAATCTAAAGTTCAAAAAAAACCATTACTGAAGTATGGCCTCCACCGAGTCATCCATGGCCCAAGTCCACATCACTAAGCATTACCTGCAAGGGTTAAGGAAAAAGGGGTGAGTTACTAGAACTCAGTGTATAATCCTCTTACCGTTGTCCACAGGGCTTGAACCCGTATAGCAATATCTTGGGCCTAAGCTCATTTACATAATAGAGTATATAAATGTACAATGTATGCAACCCAACCCATCCATCCATCACACCCCCGACCAGGCAATCACACCTGTGGGGATCAAGTCAACCCACCCCGCCGCTCACACTAAATCGCAAGCAAGATGCCATTTATAATATTTTTGTTGTGGCCAAGCCACCGAAATCATAATGAAACATAATATTAAACATTTTTGTGGAATACCACCAGGCTACACTTCTCTTCAACATTTTTCCCATCCCATGCAAAATATGTAAATGCAACATACATAATAAAGCATAATACCCACATATTTTAACAACAATCATTAATCCAATAATTTATTACGGTAAATCAACCAATTAAAGAACTTTCTAATTTGGCCCACTAAAGCATTTTAGCAATTCGTCCCATAGGGGCATTATTGTAAATCGGCCCATAGGGGTATTTTCGTAATTTTAACAATTTTAATGCCAATTTTGACAAATCTTTAAAAATAATATACCTTAAGCAAATTTCTCGTTTTATGCTATATTACGATTTTTAGCCGTATAATAATAACAATCTACTATTCGACATATTACCGAATCATGAATCTACGGGATTGTGGTGTGAGATTACACACCTGATTACGGTAAGTATTAAACTCTCTTGATTGTTGGCACCTATGACAATATAATACTTGATTAATCTAATGAACGAGATTTTTATTAATCTAAATCTAAACCAAATGATCTATTGAAACGCTTACCCTCGATATCGTGAACGACCACTATTTGTCTATTCTCACCGGATAATGGTCCACAACCCGGTGGGAAATCTCGAATCGCCGATACCGCTCTACACTTGAACTTAGGAGTGGGAATCGCAAATCCACTCCTTTAGTGTTCTCCAATCGCTTTTCCTTTCAAATCGGTTCCACTTGCCTCCATTGGAAAAAGTCTTAATCAAAACTATATTGCAATGATATATATCGATTGTCTAAGGAAAAAGGGTTCGGCTTACCACTATTTTCGTAGAATCAACAAGCAAATATCAACGATCGATATACCCCTTGACAATAATAGATCCACTTCTATTGATTGGGCACAAGATTAGAAATGATTCAGCTAAGATGTGGTATTCAGCCAATCCACTAGAATACTACAAATAGAAGATTATCAAAATATGAGAGAGCGTGGGAAAACACCATTTCAGTTTAGAAACAAGATGAAACAACCGAATAATGGGGTACACTCATTCGGCTAGGGAGAATAGAGAATGAAAAGATTAGAATAACGTCACTTAGCCAATTTAATCAAGAAAGAAATGTCCAACTTGCAAGATGAATAAGAGAAGATGATCAAGATTCGGCTATTGAAGAGAAAAAGGGTTGATGAATTGATCAAAAGGAAAGAAAAGATGAAGGAAGAGTGCTTTGTTAGTTTCGACTAACAAATGAAAAATGAGCAAGGGTGGGTTGAGTGTTACGGCAAAACAAGAGAGAAAAATGAACCAAATCACTAGGTGTATCGGCCAAAAGAAAAAGGAAAAGATGTTGGCAAAGAAGAGTACCAAAAATGCTAAAAAAACCAAAACCTTATCATGCACAAAGCTTTGCCAAATGACCAAAGAACAATTCGGCTCTTACTATTCCCTAACCAAAATCGTGTAGTATTTTTGCCAAAAGGATAAGTGTTGACCAAAATTCTATTCCAAGTACTTACCAAATATTTGGCCAACATATCCCAATTCTTACTCCTTTCCTTTTACTCCTTTCTTTACTCTCCTCTTTACCTTATTTCTTTAGCCATCTTTACTTAAATAAAAAGTCTTCCTTACCGTAATTGAAGCCTTGGCCGACACTATAGATGGATAGCACAAAAATTAATCAAAATTTTGTACTAGGTGGGAATCGAACTCCACCCCTCAAGCCCATACATGCAACGCCACACCACTTCTCTACTAGCTTCACTTTGCTAGCAAAATGCACACTTATTTCCTTAAGTCTTGATGTCACATACCTTCTCTCCTTAAAGTGCTTAAACATAAAATTTTTACTAAGGCCCAATTCAACCCTGGGCCTTCTTAGGACCCCTAAACATACACAATTAACATTTTAACTATCCTATCGCATGATATTCTTCAAAACATAAAATTCTGAAATTTCAGGATGTTATAGTTATGGACAAGGCCGTGTGTAAGACCGTCTGGCCTTGAAATTCTGCACTTTTGGTTAGTTTAAGAGAGAAGAAAGAAGGGAAGAAAAGAAACCGATAAATTTAAAAGTAAATAGTGTTAGTTGCTCGGGTTGCCTCCCGGGAAGCGCTCATTTATAGTCTTAAGCTAGACTTTCCTTGAAATTGAAAAAATCAGGGAGGTTTAAAGGTTTGAATATCTTCCATCATGCTTATAGTTCTATTTTCTTGATAAATTTTAAGTCAAGAAGCGTTTACTTTAAAAGTGCCGAATGTTGGATTGCTTACCTCGACTACTCCGTGGGGGAAGATATCGTGTACCTTTAGAGGAATTTCTTCGCTTACGTTCAGGTCTGATGTGGTGATGCGAGGATCGGCTTTGTCTAACAGCACCTGGTCTCCTATTTTGAAGTGATTTGATGTTCCTACGAGTTCTTCAGGTGGTTCCTTCGGTTTTGCTTTGTGTGGTTCCAGTTCTTCTTTGACGTATGTCTTCTGCTCTTCTAATTTTTCAACCCTAAGGCTTTGTTCCTTATGTAATTCATCTTTGTTGGTTTGGGGTCTAAGATTTGGCTCAGAGTTGTATTCCTGTGGTGTTTCCTGCGATGAAAGTTGAACAATTTGATTATCAAATGAAGTGACTTTCTTACCTTCATCGACTGTTGTCCTGGCCAAGTCAAGAGCTTGAAGACTGAGTGATTCATCACCTACGCAAAAAATGAGTTCGCCTGTGGCAACATCAATTTTAGTTTTGGCAGTTGCTAGAAAAGGTCTTCCTAAAATTAAGGGGATTGAACTATCCTCATCTATGTCTAAGACAACAAAATCTACTGGGAAAACAAATTTATCGATTTTGACAAGAACATCTTCGATAATGCCCCTAGCAATTCTAACCGTTTTATTGAATGCTCATCCTAGTTTGTTTGGGCTTCCCTAAACCTAGTCATTTAAACAATGTATAAGGCATGACATTTATGCTTGCCCCTAAAGCTAACGCATTATAAATAGATAAACTACCAATTAAACATGGAATAGTAAAACTCCCTGGACCTTTTAGCTTTCGAGGTAGTTTATTCTGTAACATTGCTGAGCATGTTGCGTTTAATTCCACATGGTGCTCTTCATCTATTTTGCGTTTGTTTGTCAAGAGCTGTCTTAGAAATTTCCTCGAGTCTGGCATCTGAAAAAGAGCTTTAAGAAGAGGTAAGTTAGTATGTAATTTCTTTAAAAGTTTAAGAAACTTACCGAACTGTTCTTCTGAATCGTCTCTTTTCGTCACTTTGGGATAAGGTATACGAGGTTAGTACTCTTTGATTACCAGTTTCGGCTTTTCTTGCGTTACCTCTATTTTACCTTCATCTACCTCTTGGTTTGGTTCGTCTAACCCTTTGCTATCATGATTCGTGATGGCTTGAATTTGCTCCTTAGGGTTAATCTCGATGTTACTTGGTAGACGTCCTTGTGGTCGTTCAGACATTAGCTTTATGTGTTGCTCGACTGCATTAGTGACTTCCTTGACTGACTTAGTAAGTTCCCCAACTCGGTTCTCGTTGTTTTTAATTGTTCTTTCAGTTTCATGGAAACGGTTTTCCGTGTTTGCCATAAATTTTGATAGCATCTCTTCAAGGTTTTGCTTCTTCTCTTGTGGATAAGGCTAATTTTGAAAGTTTTGAGGAGGTTGTTGCCTTTGGTTTCCTTGACCTCCCCACGAAAAATTTGGGTGGTTCCTCCAACCCGGATTATAAGTATTACTATAAGGATTATTATTGGATCTGAAATTATTACCTATATAGTTCATCTATTCTCTCTCTGCATCTGGTTGGTAGGGTGGGTACTCAGGATTTGCCACGGTTCCACTTGCGTCGCACTGCATGACTGGATGTTCCTGCAAAGAACACAAACTATCAATCTTTTTATTCATCATCTCTACCTGTGTTGATAGTATGCTTATCGCATCGAGGTTGTAAACTCTGACTGATTTTGTCGGTTTCGTCCTTGTCACTTGCCACTGATAGTTATTCATGACATCTCTTCAATGAATTTGAAGGCTGCTTCAGGAGTTCTATTGTTAAGGGTTCCACCGGCGGCTAAATTGATTAGTTGTCTCGTTAAGGGGTTTACACCGTTATAGAATGTTTGGACTTGTAGCCACAAGGGTAGACCGTGGTGTGGACACCTTCTCAAAAGATCCTTGTATCTCTCCCATGCATCGAATAATGTCTCTAGATCCATCTGCACAAAAGAAGATAAATCATTCCGTAATTTGGCCGTTTTGGCCGGTGGGAAATATTTCAATAAAAACTTTTCGGTCATCTGTTCCCATGTAGTGATTGACCCTCGTGGTAACGAGTTTAACCACTGTTTGGCTTTATTCCTTAATGAAAAAGGGAATAACTGAAGACGTATGGCATCATCAGAAACGCCATTTATTTTGAAGGTATCACAGAACTCTAAAAAATTAGCTATATGTGTGTTTGGATATTCGTCTTGCAATCCATCAAATTGAACAAACTGTTGAATCATTTGTATTGTGTTAGGCTTTAATTCAAAATTGTTAGCAACTATAGCAGGCCTAACAATACTTGATTCCGCTCCTGTTAAATGCTGTTTAGCATAATCAAACATTGTACGTGGAGCATTATTCTCCCCCACATCATGTGGTGGTGGGCTATTCTCGTCCATCCCTTCAGTAGGATTGGATCTGCCTTCTTGATCTTCCTCTGTGTAATTTAGGGCTCGCCTGACTTCTCTGCGAGTCCTACGAACAGTAGCTTCAATTTCACTATCGTATACCAAAGGTCCTCTCGGGTTCTTTCTAGTCATAAACTAGAGGTACCTTCTGAGAAAAGAAAAAGAAGGAAAATTTAGCAAAAATTAAAATTTAACCTAAAAAAATAAAAATAAAAGTATATTGCAAAAAATAAAAAAATAATGGCTAAAGTAATACAAATAGAGCTTTCTTAATATTTTAGTTCCCCGGCAATGGCGCCAAAAACTTGATCGCTAAAATCAGAGCTTTAAAATTTATAAAACGAATGATCAAACCTGGAAACTAACTCTGACAACGATTAAAGGCAAGTGTACCTATCGAACAATAGTATAGGTTAGGCAAGACCGGATTGTCGAACCCAAAGGAACTAAAAGTACTAATACTAACTTTCTTTTCATTATTTAGCCTAAAATAAAGTGAAGTTTCTTCAGTCTAAATTAACGACTACTAAGCTAAAGACGCAAAGACAAAAAGAACGAATTGGGAAATAACTAGAAGAAAAACTCAGTTGATCACGATGATACCCTTAGGAAGAATCCACCTAGACTTCACTTGTTATCTAACACTGAACCATACGATTTATTCACTTAGTTTGATCCGTAGGACTTCCTAACGTATATTAAACCCTCTCTCGAGGCGAATAACGTCTAACCCTAGCTTAATTAGTGGAACTCTCGTCCTCTTATAATAACCCTCTAGAATAGCAGTAAATCAATCTATGGATTCCCATATTAGGTTTCACCCTAATCCGAAAAAATCTCGTCACCCTTTCTCTAGGCGTGCAATCAACTTTACTTAATTATGCTAGATCTACTCTTAGGCAGGGTCTATTCCTCCTCCACCTAAGCACATCAAACTTGAATCAATATCCGCGAAATATTAACTCAAGAATTAAGCACACATAATTAAGAACAAACTAAGTATTTATCATATAGTTCAGAAAACAATAACAAGATTAATCTAGGTTTCATCCCCTTCAGGTATCTGAGGGGTTTAGTTCATAACGAATAAAGAAAACATCTCAAGAGAAAAGATAAAACAAAACATATGAAATCCATAAACTCCCTGAAGGAATTGAAGGAGAAATCTGCCGTCTTGAGTAGAATTTCGGCTTCTTGGGATGGATCAACTGGCTAACTTAGAGCGATTCCCTCAACTCTGACCTTTCCGGCTTAGGTCCTTGGCTTAGCTCGACGCCCCTTCAAAGGTGGTACTTAGAGGTTATTTATAGGCTCTTGGAATGCGATTCTTTCTCCCTAGGTATCCTTTTTAGACTGAAATTGTCTAAACCCACGACAGGGGCACGACCATGTCACACGCCCGTGTGACTCGTCTTCAAACCGTGTTCAGATTTCTAAGTTGAGGCACGATCATGTAGATTCGGGGTGAGGTCGTGTTCTAGATGCTTGACAAGGCACGGCCGTGTGCTCTTTGGGCCAGGCCGTGTTGATTTCGTGATATGACCCATTTACTTTGTTTTGGGCCCGTTTTATGTTCTTTTCATCCTCAGATGCTATCCTGGGTATAAGACATGAAAAGAAAGGATTAAGAGCACCTTTTTACATAAATTGAGGAATCAATCATCCAAAAACAAGCTAAATGTGGGATTAAAATATGTTATAATTACGGTTTATCAGTCTCATACTTTTTTTAAGTAAGAAAATGACAAATGACATGTTGGCTTTAAGGGTTTAATAAACTTGGAGTGTCTAGGGGTGTTGGAGAAGTTCTTTGTTCGAACTTTGAGGAGAAGGAATTTTTAATTAATTATTAAAAGAACCAGGATGGTGAGTAGTTGGGCTTTTAAATAAAATTAGGGAAAAATGGCATCAAAGAGCCTTGTGGTGGAGTGGCTAGGTGATGCCACTTAGGGTATAGGAAGGTGGCATTATGGGCTAGCAAGGAGATCCTAGGTTCAAATCCTAGCTTAGTATATTTTTTAGGAGTTTAATTTTGGCCTTCTAGAAGGTTGGAAGTGGTGTGATGATGGACTCTAAGGAGGGTGACCAGAAGAGAAAATTTAGGAAAAGGATTGGGGAGTTATCAGGGAGAAAAATGAGAAGGTGAGATGGGGAAGAGTTGGAGCAGATTGGGACTTTGGGGGGTAGGTAGAGTTTCGGTTTTGTGTATAAATAGGGTGTGCCGAAGTCCCTCTGTGTTATTTCAGTAACTATAATGCTCTGCCGAATTCTCCTTCACTTTTCTGCTCTAAACCTCGCCTCTTCCTTATGTGTTTTCTATTCTTCTCTCCTAAAGCCTTAAATCGAATATCATTCCCTTCTTTCTCCATTGCTTGTGCCGTCCCACCTTTATGTCAATTGTTGGGGACCAAATATTCGTGACTTCAATAGCCGAAAACCTTTGCTCTGGGAGCCGATTTCTTTATCGCCCCAAACCTTGTGTCGAATACTCTAGTGACCAAATCTCTATCGTGTTGCTATTATTCCTTTGATTTTTGGTGGATCGGATCTTGGAAAAATCAGAATCAAGCTTGGATCTACAAGTCTCTGCTGAAAATCTATCCATACGTTTCGACTTTTGGGTAAGTGTTCTTGATTTTGGGATAAGTTGGTCGAATAGTCTATGGTAAGGGAAAAGGTGACCTAAATGGATGCATGTCATCTATTGTTTTGTCTTTAACGATTAAGATTGATGCAGATCTAGGGGATATTCGTGAGTAGTAGCTAAGGAAGGGCTATTAGGACTAGTGGCACACGGTAAGGTTATGGTAAGGCTTCGGTTTTTGGTAAATATTGTGGTTAAGTGTGTGATTGATTGGAGGTTGGTATTGGTTGTAGGTTCAAGGCTGAGGATAGTGTAACATGTCTCATTTACCATGTGTGTACATGTAATATCCTGGATTATGGCTTGTGCATTTATTTAATTATATGAAATAGCATGCTTGAGTATGTTGTGAATGTGTATTATGAATTTTGTGAACTATAGAAAATAGGAAAGTGCCTCAGAAGTTATTAAATTTTAAGTTTTTAAGAGGAAGTTAAGCTAATAGGGCCTTAAGAGAATTAATAAAAGAAATTTGACATGAAATTGGGCTTGGAAGAGTGGCTACAAGGTGCCACTTAGAGCCCGGCAAGTGACGCCACATACATGTGCAAATGGGCCAAGGTTCGAGTCGCATGGGAAGCTAAATAAAGCTTTTATTTTTTCGGCACAAGGGGGTAATGGACGGCAAAGGGAGACTGGGGAAGGAGTTTAAGATGAGGTCCAATTCCTTTGAAAATTTCGGCTAAAGCAATGATAATTGAGGATTTATTCGTAGATTATTTCTAAGGGATAAAAGAGAGGAAAAATAGGAGACCAACAAAGGACTTGATAGTGTTGGCCGAATAGGGGGTGTTACAGTTTGGTATCAGAGCCCGGTTCAAAACTCGACTTTGAGGGTTTCGGGCCCAAGAACATTTTTCAAAATGGGCTTTTCTGGGGCTGGTTCAAGGGAACAAGTCTGTAGCTGAGTACGAAGCTGAATTTCTGAGGTTGAGCCGGTATGCTCGAGGAGTAGTGGCTACGGAGCATGAGCAATGTGTCCGGTTTGAGGATGGATTAAGGGATGACCTGAGGTTGTTAGTCGCTCCACGTCAAGAGCGGGAGTTTTCTGCATTAGTAGAGAAAGCTAAGATAGCGGAAGGAATTAAGGACACTGTAAGGCAGCACTCTGATCGAAATAAGCAGAAAAGAGGATTTGGGTCGTCTGGATCAGCTGGGAATGTTCAGAAAAGGGCTAGAGTTGATGGGCCGCGAGGTCAGCAAGCTGGTACTGGAGGGCAATATCGTACTTGTGATCAGTGTGGGAAGAAACACTTAGGAGAATGTTGGAAGAAGACAGAAGGCTATTTTAATTGTGGGTCAAAGGACCATATGATTAAGGACTGTCCAATGAGGCCGGATGGGAATAGACCAGTAGCTCAGAATGTTAATCAGGCTGGTAGAGGTGGTCAGCAGCCTCCGCAAGGCCGTCATCCGAATGGCCGAGGTAATGGCACTGGAAGAGGACGTGGAACACCTGGCAGAGGTGCTAATAATACAGAGGCAAGGCAGCCAGGCTTGGTATATGCAGTTAGCCGTAAGGAAGAGGGAGATGCGCCGGACGTCATAACCGGTACGTTCCTTATTTGTGGCAAGCCTTATTTTGCTTTGATTGATGTGGGCTCGACCCATTCATATGTTGCATGTAGAGTAGTGGAAACTCTAGACAGAGCCTCTGAACTTTCTGATAGGGAGATGACTGTAGTAAGCCCACTAGGACAAACTGTAGTGGTGAATAAGATATTTCGGAGAGTACCTCTAGAGATTCAAGGAATAGTATTTGCTACCGACTTAATGGAACTACCTTTCGGAGAGTTCGATCTTATACTCGGTATGGACTGGCTAGTGGAGTATCGAGCTATTTTGGATTGTGCAGTTAAGCGAATGGAGTTGAAAACTCCAAAGGATGAGGCGGTAGCTATGATAGGAGAAAGAAGAAACTACTTGTCTAATGTAGTTTCAGCACTTAAGGCTGATAAGATGGTTCGGAAAGGTTGCAAGGCGTTCTTGGCCTTTGTTAGTGCATTGGATACGAAGGAAGGAGGAGTTAGTGGAGTTAGAATTGTAAGGGAGTTTGTGGATGTATTTCTAGAGGAATTACCTGGAATACCCCCGGATAGGGAGGTAGAGTTTGGAATTGACCTGCTGCCTTAGACAGCTCCTGTTTCAATTGCTCCGTACAGAATGGCACCCAAGGAGTTGGTTGAGCTCAAGGCTCAAATTCAAGAGTTGCTTGATCGCAGATTTATCCGACCCAGTGTGTCTCCATGGGGAGCACCGGTCTTGTTTGTGAAGAAGAAGGATGAAACTATGCGTATGTGCATAGATTATCGTCAGTTGAATAAACTGACCATCAAGAACAAGTACCCCTTGCCAAGGATAGATGACTTGTTCGATCAGCTTAAAGGAGCAGCGGTTTTCTCGAAGATAGATCTAAAGTCTGGATATCATCAGCTTAAGGTGAAGGAAGGGGATATCCGTAAGATAGCTTTTCGGACAAGGTATGGGCATTTTGAGTTTGTTGTAATGCCGTTTGGTTTGACGAATGCCCCAGCTGCGTTCATGGATATGATGAACCGGGTTTTTCAACCATACTTGGATAGGTTCGTCGTGGTGTTTATCGACGATATCTTGGTGTATTCCAAGTCTAAAGAGGAGCATGATGAGCATCTCCGGATAGTGTTGGAAGTGTTAAGGGAGAAGAAGCTCTATGCCAAATTCAGCAAGTGTGAATTTTGGCTTAAGGAGGTTGCATTTTTAGGACATGTGGTGTCTGTAGAAGGAATAAGGGTGGATCCTAGGAAGATTGAGGCAGTGTTGGATTGGAAACCACCTAAGTCTGTGGCTGAGGTTCATAGTTTCTTGGGATTGGCAGGCTACTACAGAAGGTTTGTAGAAGGGTTTTCATCAATAGCCGCGCCTTTGACAAAGTTATTGAGGAAGGAAGTACCTTTCGTTTGGACGGATAAGCAACAGGAGAGCTTTGAGAAGCTTAAGAGGGTCTTGACTGAAGCTCCGATTTTGATTCAGCCTGTGGTAGGAAAGGATTTCGTGGTATATTGTGACGCTTCTCATATAGGATTGGGATGCGTATTGATGCAAGACAGGAAGGTAGTTGCTTATGCTTCTCGCCAATTAAGGCCACATGAGGTTAATTATCCAACACATGATTTGGAATTAGCGGCAGTGGTCTTTGCTTTTAAGGTGTGGAGGTACTATCTTTATGGAGAAAAGTTTGTGATCTACACGGACCACAAGAGTCTTAAGTATTTGTTGACTCAGAAGGAGTTAAACTTGAGACAGCGAAGGTGGGTGGAGTTACTGAAGGACTATGACTGTTCAATAGAGTATCATCCGGGCAAGGCAAATGTAGTGGCGAATGCCCTAAGTCAGAAGGTTGTGTCAGATCTGAGGGCGTTGTTTGCACATCTGAGCTTGTATGATGATGGAAGTCTGCTGGCAGAGCTGCAAGTCAAGCCAACGTGGTTGAATGAAGTAAAAGAGGGACAGCTAGTTGATGATGGATTAAGTGTTAAGCTACAGCAAGTACAGAATGGAGAGTTAGAAGATTATGGTATTAATGACGAGGGAGTATTGTGCTTCAAGGGTAAGGTTTGTATGCCTAAGGATCAGGAGTTAAGATAGAGAATTCTTCAGGAATCATATAGTAGCCCTTATGCTATGCATCCTGGAGGAAGTAAGTTGTATCGAGATTTAAGGGAACAGTTTTGGTGGCCTGGTCTTAAGAAAGAAGTTACTGAATTTGTAGGCAAGTGCTTGACGTGTCAGCAAGTTAAGGCTGAACACCAAGTTCCGTCAGGACTACTTCAACCGATAATGATTCTGCAGTGGAAATGGGAGCAAATCACTATGGACTTCGTTAGTGGGTTTCCCCTTACGCCTACTAAGAAGGACTCGGTATGGGTGATAGTGGATCGTTTGACAAAGTCCGCACATTTCATCCCAGTGCGAGTTGATTATTCTCTGCAGAAGTTGGCGAAGTTGTATGTGGCGAAAATTGTAAGGTTGCATGGAGTTCCAGTATCAATTATTTTGGATAGGGACCCAAGGTTCACTTCTTGGTTTTGGAAAGCGCTACATCAGGCTTTAGGCACCAAATTGGATTTCACTACGACTTTTCATCCACAGTCAGATGGGCAATCTGAACGAGTAATCCAAGTGTTAGAGGATATGTTGAGAGGCTGTGTGATGGATTTTAGAGGAAGTTGGGAGGAATATTTGCCTTTAGCTGAGTTTGCCTACAATAATAGCTATCAAGCTAGCATTCGGATGGCACCATATGAAGCACTGTATGGACGGAGGTGTCGCACTCCTACGTGTTGGACAGAATTAGGGGAACGTCGAGTTTTGGGTCCAGAGTTAGTGGCAGAATCCGAGGAAAAGGTTGAGATAATTCGGGCACGGTTGAAGGAAGCATCTGATAGACAAAAGTCGTATGCAGATTTCAAACGGAAAGAGATAGAATTTGATGTGGGAGATCAAGTGTTTCTCAAAGTGTCGCCATGGAAGAAGGTGATGCGATTTGGTCGCAAAGGGAAGTTAAGTCCAAGGTTTATAGGACCTTATAAGGTTTTGAAGCGAGTTGGACCAGTGGCATATCAGTTGGAGTTGCCACCGGAATTGAAGCAGATGCATGACGTATTCCATGTCTCCATGTTACGTCATTATCGATCGGACCCATCTCATGTAGTCCCGGTTGAAGAGGTGGAGCTAAGGCCAGATTTATCCTACGAGGAAGAGCCGATTCAGATTCTAGAACGTGATGTGAAAGTGTTACGGAGGAAGTCAGTTCCTCTAGTCAAGGTGTTATGGCGCAATCATGGATCGGAAGAAGCTTCGTGGGAACCAGAAGAGGCAATGCGACAGCAATACCCTCACTTATTCCAGCCAGGTAATTTCGAGGACGAAATTATTTTAAGGGGGTAGAACTGTAATATCCTGGATTATGGCTTGTGCATTTATGCTTAATTATATGAAATAGCATGCTTGAGTATGTTGTGAATGTGTATTATGAATTTTGTGAACTATAGAAAATAGGAAAGTGCCTCAGAAGTTATTAAATTTTAAGTTTTTAAGAGGAAGTTAAGCTGATAGGGCCTTAAGAGAATTAATAAAAGAAATTTGACATGAAATTGGGCTTGGAAGAGTGGCTACAAGGTGCCACTTAGAGCCCGACAAGTGACGCCACATACATGTGCAAATGGGCCAAGGTTCGAGTCGCATGGGAAGCTAAATAAAGCTTTTATTTTTTCGGCAAGAGGGGGGTAATGGACGGCAAAGGGAGACTGGGGAAGGAGTTTAAGATGAGGTCCAATTCCCTTGAAAATTTCGGCTAAAGCAATGATAATTGAGGATTTATTTGTAGATTATTTCTAAGGGATAAAAGAGAGGAAAAATAGGAGACCAACAAAGGACTTGATAGTGTTGGCCGAATAGGGGGTGTTACAGTACATACACTTTACACACGACAAATCGGCAAAAGCCGAAATACCAAAAAACTGGAATGTCGAAAAGCTGAAAAGCCGAAAGGTTGGCACCGGCAACCACACGAGCGTGCAAACATTCATGTGGGAACACCGATACGATTACTAAGACCAAGAGAGCGATCTCATCGTCTCGGGCCACTGTTTGACCAACCGGGCCAGAAGGGGCTAAATGGGCTTGCCGAGCTCGTGGGCCGAAATCGGCAAAAGTTGATATGTGAATTGAATGATAGATTGATATGGATGGTTGTATGATTTGAATGTGATCGGGCCTAATGGGCTACATATACATGATTGGGCTTAATGGGCTATATGGACATGATTGGGCTTAGTGGGTCTTATTGGATTTTAGAAATGCATGCTAGGATTTATATGGACTCTAGGCTTAGTTCTGATGAATTCTTAAATAGCATAAAACTTAATTTAATAATCAAACATGTCTATGGACAAGTCGCTAGGGTAGAGTGTGGCAATGGACATATGCATGTCTAGGATTGGATTTAGGGAGAGCTTGGTACTTAGCGGTCCCACCTCCTCTTCTCTAGAATCCTACCTGGTGCATAGTGGCTGTTCACTTTATCCGTGAGGACTTGTTGACGGGCCAAGGTTCGTAATTAAGACCCATACTACTTAGAATTACTGAAATACCCTTATGTGTTGAATGTAAGATTATGCATATTACATGTACATTTGCTGCATTCATATGATATTCTGTTTAGGATGCATATGGGTGGGAATTATGGAACAGAGGAAGTATATGAGGATCGCATGGTTGCTTGACAACCGTGGATCTACCGATGGCTTTTTAAGCCTATTATATGATAAGCAACTTTGCTGCAATGTTAGGTAGTACCGCAACCGGGCTACCCTTAATGTGTATCGGATGGGTGGGTCGATTTAAAAATCCCTACAAAAGTTTTTCGGTTGGACGGAGATGATGTGTACCGGATGGATTATTTGGGGAGGGTTTGCACTGCATTGCATGTATGACATTTTTATCTTATTATTATGATATGTATGTTTTTTTTACGAGGGTCGTACACACTGAGTTTTCGAAAACTCACTCCCTCTTTTATTTTTCTCAGGGGATCCTTATAGGTGGTTCGGCGGATGGAGGGACTCAGAGGTGGCCAACTAGCAAGATGATTAGACCTGTTTTTCTTAATATCTAAATTCTAGATTTTAAGTTATTTTGTTTCGGATTGTAATAAGGTTTGCCCTCTAGTTATTATTTTATTATTTCCACTATGCGTTGTAATTTTGAAACGGAACCTGGATTTATTTCTTTTAAGCATATTTCTAGTTTTTGAAAATAATTGTGTTTTAAGAATGAGCTTCCGCAGTCAAAGGAAATTTTTACATAGTAACAAGGAAATGGTTTTTGGCTACACCTCGTTTTGAAAGCAAACTAGATCTTACTTAACTTTTCTCTAGAAGGGTTTTCAATGAAAACAAGGTTTTCGCAAAAACACTTCAATGTGACACGCTGGATTCGGGCCTAACTTCTAGGCTGGGTTTAGGGTGTTATATTTAGTGGTATCAGAGCCCAATTACAAAGCTCGGGCTGTGAAATGGGCCTTATTACTTGTGTTTTAAAAAAACTATTTTTGGATTGGATCAAATTAGAAATTCTTGCGATGTGGCACACCCAGTCTCCGACGTCGAACCAAGTAAGTTCTCTTATTATTAAGCTTGTTTAACTTGATATACTGTAGATAGTTAGTGGGCTACTTTAGATGATTATACTAAAGTTTTTTTAATTAGAGTGAAACTAAAACCTGTAAAAACTTGAGATTACAGAGGATTTACGAAAACAACCTCTTTACTTAATACTATCATAAAACATCGGCTTAATTACTGAAACTAACTAAAATTTCATAAAATTCCTAATTCAGATAATACGAGAATCAACGATGAGCGCTAGAAGAGGTGCAAGGGGTCGCGGCAGAGGCCGTGGAAGTGTTAGGGCTGGATCATCGGCATCAGGCCATATGCCCAACATTGAAGTAGGAGAGGCTCCGACTTCACTTGAGGCTGAGACTGGACGGTATATCGGGCCGCGGGGGAAGACGCATTGTCGCAAGCAATGCTGAGGATTTTGGAAAGGGCTGCTGGGCCCAATAATGGTACGGGTAGTCATAGGTCAGTTTCAGAGCGACTACGATCTAATGGGGCTGAGGTCTTTAAACGTATTGTCGGTGTGGCTCCTAACATGGTTGAATACTAGATGGAGGCCATTGAGATGATAATGGAGGATTTGGACTGCCCACCTGAGCAAAAGTTGAAAGGGGCAGTATCGCTGCTTAGGGAGGAAGCATATCGTGGTGGTTGACAGTGAAAGAGGGTACCCAATCTGAGCAGATCGCTTGGGAGTTTTTCAAAACTACGTTTCAAGGGAAGTACGTGGGTGCAAGCTATGTTGATGCTAGAAGGAAGGAGTTTCTGAACTTGATCCAGGGGAACAAATCTATGGCGGAGTATGAGGCAGAATTTCTACGCCTTAGTAGGTATGCAAGAGTTATGGTGGCAACGGGCTATGAGCGTTGCATAAGGTTTTGAGGATGGGCTTAGGGATAGCCTCAGGGTGTTGATAGCTCCGCAGAGAGAGCGAGTTTTCTTGGAGTAGGTTGAAAAAGCAAAGGTGGCAGAGGAGGTGAAGCGCACTGAGTGCCTGAATCGGGAGAAAGTGAAAGGCAAGAAAAAAAGGGAGGTTGAGTCTTTTGGTGTGGGGCAAAGCCCTAGAGCTAAGGCCAGAGTTGATGGGCCAGTTGGAGGGGGGCCCCTGCTACTAATCCAGGGGTGCCACCTTGTGCTGATTGTGGGAAAGGTCATACAGACGAGTGTTGGAGGAGGATAGGAGCTTGTCTATCTTGCGGATCTATGGAGCATAGGATCAAGAATTGCCCTAGAATGCTGACTCAAGTGCCAGTCATGGGCCGGGGTAATGATCAACCACCAAGGGGTGATTAGCTGCCGCCAAGAGCCGTGGGCAAGCCAGGGGTGATAATGGCAATGGACGTGGATGTGGAGCACTGGGCGGAGGTGCAGGTCATACTAAGGCAAGGCAGCCAGCTTTGGTTTATGCTGCTCGTCGCCTGGAAGACGGGGATGCCCGTGTGATAATGAGTATGTTTTGTGTGGATGCGATATTTTGGGTATAGAAATTGTATACGTGCAATGTTATCTGCTCCATTGGGTAGGTTTTTCTTGGGTAAGTGTAAGAGGGTTCAATTAGAGTTAAAGTGTGGTAGTGTTATTAAAATCAGAGTGCGCAGCGAAAACATAATGGTGTGACTTGAGCGGTGCGATTAATAGTTAGTTTCGAATTTCAAGGACGAAATTTCTTTAAGGGGGTAGAATTGTAACGCCCCAAATTTTGGCCCTAGATGAATTGGGCTTTGGGCTTTAGGTATCATAAAAAAAATTTTAAGTAAGAAAATGACAAATGACATGTTGGCTTTAAGGGTTTAATAAACTTGGAGTGTCTAGGGGTGTTGGAGAAGTTCTGGGTTTGAACTTTGAGGAGAAGGAATTTTTAATTAATTATTAAAGGAACCAAGGCGGTGAGTAGTTGGGCTTTTAAATAAAATTAGGGAAAATGGAATCAAATAGCCTTGTGGTGGAGTGGCTAGGTGACGCCACTTAGGGTATAGGAAGGTGGCATTATGGGCTAGCAATGAGATCCTAGGTTCGACTCCTATCTTAGTATTTTTTTAGGAGTTTTATTTTGGCCTTCTAGAAGGTTGGAAGTGGTGTGATGATGGACTCTAAGAAGGGTGATCAGAAGAGAAAATTTAGGAAAAGGATTGGGGAGTTATCACGGAGAAAAATGAGGAGATGAGATGGGGAAGAGTTGGAGCCGATTGGGACTTTGGGGGGTAGGCAGAGTTTTGGTTTTGTGTATAAATAGGGGGTACCGAATTCCCTCTATGCTATTTCGGCACCTATAGTGCTTTGTCGAATTCTCCTTCACTTTTCTGTTCTAAACCTTGCCCCTTACTTATTTGTTTTCTTTTCTTCTCTCTTAAAGCCTTAAATCGAATATCATTCTCTTCTTTCTCCATTGCTTGTGCCGTCCCACCTTCATCTCAATTGTTGGGGACCGAATATTGGTGACTTCAAGAGCCGAAAACCTTTACTCTGGAAGCCGATTTCTTCATCACCCCAAACCTTGTGCCGAATACTCTAGTGACCAAATCTCTGTCGTGTTGTTATCATTCATTTGATTTTTGGTGGATTGGATCTTGGAAAAATCAGAATCAAGCTTGGATCTACAGGTCACTGCCAAAAAGCTACCCATATGTTTCAGCTTTTGGGTAAGTGCTCTTGATTTTGGGATAAGTTGGTCGAATAGTCTATAGTAAGGGAAAAGGTGACTTAAGTGGATACATGTCATCTATTATTTTGTTTTTAACGATTAATATTGATGTAGATTTGGGGAATATTTGTTAGTAGTAGCTAATGAAGGGCTATTAGGACTAGTGGCACACGGTAAGGTTATGGTAAGGCTTCGGTTTTTGGTAAATATTGTGGTTAAGTGTGTGATTGATTGGAGGTTGGTATTGGTTTTAGGTTCAAGGCTGAGTATAGTGTAACACGTCTCATTTACCAGGTGTGTACATACACTTCACACACGACAAATTGGCAAAAGCCGAAATACTGAAAAATCAAAATGCCGAAAAGCCGAAAAGCCGAAAGGTTGGCATCGCCAACCACACGAGCTTGTGAACATTCGTGTGGGAACACCGATACAATTACCGAGATCAAGAGAGCGATCTCATGGTCTCAGGCCACTGTTTGGCCAACCGGGCCAGAAGGGGCTAAATGGGCTTGTCGAGCTCGTGGGCCCAAATCGGCAGGAGTTGATATGTGAAATTGAATGATAGATTGATATGGATGGTTGTATAATTTGAATGTAATCGGGCCTAATGGGCTACATATACATGATTGGGCTTAATGGGCTATATTGACATGATTGGGCTTAGTGGGCCTTATTGGATTTTAGAAATGCATGCTAGGGTTTATATGGACTCTAGGCTTAGTTCTGATGAATTCTTAAACAACATAAAACTTAATTTAATAATCAAACATGTCTGTGGACAAGTCGCTAGGGTAGAGTGTGGCAATGGACATATGTATGTCTAGGATTGGATCTAAGGAGAGCTTGGTACTTAAGCGGTCCTAGTGACCCACCTCCTATTCTCTGGAATCCTACCTGGTGCATAGTGTCTGTTCACTTCAGCCGCGAGGACTTGTTGACGGGCCAAGGTTCGTAATTAAGACCCATACTGATTAGAATTATTGAAATACCCTTTTGTGTTGAATGTAATATTATGCATATTACATGTACAATTACTGCATTCATATGATATTCTGTTTAGGATGCATATGGGTGGGAATTATGGAACGGAGGAAGTGTATGAGGATCGCATGGTTGCTTGACAACTGTGGATCCACCGATGGCTTTTTAAGCCTGTTATATGATAAGCAGCTTTGCTACAATGTTAGGTAGTACCGCAACTGGGCTACCCTTGATGTGTATCAGATGGGTGGTTGGATTTAGAAATCCCCACAAAAGTTTTTCAGTTGGACGAAGATGATGTGTACCAGATGGATTATTTGGGGAGGGTTTGCACTGCATTGCATGTATGATGTTGTTATGTTATTATTATGATATGTATGTTTTTTATTATTTGACGAGGGTCGTAAACACTGAGTTTTCGAAAACTCGCTCCTTCTTTTATTTATCTCAGGTGATCCTCATAGGTGGTTCGATAGATGGACGGACACAGAGGTGGCCAACTAGCAAGACGATTAGACATGTTTGTCTTAATATCTAAATTCTAAATTTTAAGTTATTTTATTTCGGATTGTAATAAGGTTTGCCCTCTAGTTATTATTTCATTATTTCCACTATGCGTTGTAATTTCGAAACGGAACCTGGATTTATTTCTTTTAAGCATATTTCTAGTTTTTGAAAATAATTGTGTTTTAAGAATGAGCTTCCGCTGTCAAAGGAAAATTTTACATAGTAACAAGGAAATGGTTTTTGGCTACACCTCATTTTGAAAGCAAACTGGATCTTACTCAACTTTTCTCTAGAAGAGTTTTCAATGAAAACAAGGTTTTCGCAAAAACACTTCAATGTGACACGCCGGATTCGGGCCTAACTTCTAGGGCAGGTTTTGGGTGTTACGCTGCGGCTTGGCCATGTCCTTCGTGGTTGCATTTCAAAACAAGTCAGTTTCGACCATGGGCTGGACACACGGACGTGTGACTGGCCATGTGGTGCAAGTCAGTGTCGACCACGGGTGAGGCAAACGGGCGTGTCTCAGGCCGTGTGACCAAATTAGTATGTATGCCCTATTTTGCCATGGCTTAGACACAAGGGCGTGTATGAGGCTGTGAGAGCCACATGGCCTGCCCACACGAGCGTGTGACCTCTGTAGCTTTGAAAAATGTTAAATTTTCAGAAATTTTTGTATGTGTTCAGTTTAGTCCTGACCTCTTTCTAATGCATGTTTAAGGTCTCATAGACTTGTTTAAGGGACATTTTGATTTGATTGCTTAAATTATGACATGAAATGTTTGTATAAGATCTGATTTTTCTGGTAATGCCTTTAACCCTAGACCAGTGATGGTTACGAGTTAGGGGTGTTACAGTCTGGAAGCATAAGCTATCACTTTTCCCTCTTGCATCAACACACAGCCCAAACCGTTCAATGACGCATCGCTATAATTCATAAATTTACCTTACTCTGGTAGAACTAACATTGGTGCCTTAGTTAACAATGTTTTCAATTGGTCGAAGCTTTGTTGACACTTCTCGAACCATTCAAGCTTTACATCTTTCTGTAACAGTCTGGTCATTGGTGTAGCAATCATCGAGTACCCTTTAACGAAGCGTCTATAATAACCAGCTAATCCTAGAAAACTTCTAACCTTGGATTCATTTCTAGGTGGTTTCCAGTCAATAACTGTAGATATCTTGCTCGAATCAACTCTTATACCTTCCACAAAGACAATGTGCCCCAAAAATCCAACTTCTCGAATCTAGAACTCACATTTGCTGAATTTAGCATAAGTTGCTTATCTCTAAAGGTCTGCAACACCATCCTCAAATGCTTGGCATGCTCAGATTCATCTCGCAAATATATCAAAATGTCATCAATGAACACAACAACAAATCTGTCTAAATACGGTCTAAATATCCGATTCATCAAATCCATAAAAATGACAGGAGCATTAGTTAGTCCAAAAGGCATAACAAGGAATTTGTAGTGTTCGTACCTTGTTCTAAATGCAATTTTTGGCACATCTGAGTCTTTAAGTCACAATCGATAATAGCCAGATCTCAAGTCAATCTTTGAAAACATGGTTGCACCTTTCAACTAGTCAAACAAGTCATCTATTCTCGGCAATGGATACTTGTTCTTTATCATAACTTTGTTGAGCTGACAATAGTCAATACACATTCTCATTAATCTGTCTTTCTTCTTTATGAACAATACAAGCGCACCCTATGGCAAAAAACTCGGTCGTTCAAAACCTCTATCTGTTAACTCTTACAACTGAGCTTTCAACTCTTTCAACTCTGTCGAAGCCATTCTATACGAAGCTATAGAAATCAGTGGAGTTCCCGGTACTAACTCAATGGGAAACTCAACCTCTCTGACTAGTGGCAACCCAGGCAATCCTTTTGGAAATACATCAGGATATTCACAAACTACAGGTATCAATTCAATCTTTGATTCAGACACTTTTGTATCCAAAACATAAGCAAGATAGGCTTCGCAACCTTTTCTCACACATCTCTGAGCTGACATAGACAAAATCAGAACAGGCAATTCATTCGATTCATTTGTTTCAATCAGAAGAATTTCATTATTCTGACACTTCAATTCTATAATCTATTGTCTACAATTCACAAAAGCATCATGCAAAGTCAACCAATCCATTCCCAAAATCACATCGAACTCATCAAATGGCAATAGCATCAACTCAACCAAAAAACAGTAACCCCGAGTCATTAAAGGACAGTTCTTGCATACTTTGTCATCTAGAACATACTTGCCTAAGGGGTTTGATACTTTAATCATAAATTCAGTAATTTCAACAAGCAATTTCTTACTAGACACTAAATTCTCACAAAAATACGAATGTGTCGATCCAGGATAAATTAAAGCAATCACATTAGTGTCATAAAGAGAGAAGGTATTGGTAATAACATCTAGTGACGGCGCTTCTTTGCGAGCGCAAATAGTGTAGGCTCTGGCAAGTACTTTAGCCTTAGATCTCACAGTGAAGTCCCTTGTCGCCCCTCAAATACCACTCACATCTCTGTTAGGCCGTGTGCCAATTAGGGGGTGTACTGACTTGTGCCACACGATCGATCACACGCTCGTGTGTGAGACTGTGTGGAGCATACTGACTTCATTTCAATTTCAACACCAGAGGACACACGGTCGTGTAACTTGACCGTGTGTCACACGGTTGAGACACACGCCTGTGTCTCTGTCCATGTGGACAAAAATAAGCTATTTACCAAGCCATTTTGCCACCCATTTTCCACATACTTAAATAAGCTCAAATGGTACCATATCATAGCATAAATAACATTCAATTCAGCCACAATCAAGATTAATCCATACCATTTTTAATACCAACATTCAACATGCTTATAACCTCAAACCTTACTCCATTAAAACATACCAATTCAACTAACTATACATTTACTAAACATACAGTATTTTAAACCAATTCAAAAACATAATTCATATCTAATATCAACCATATATTCACATATATGCACATAACCAAATTTCACCAAATTAAGCCAACTCTCACGGCTATATTTACAACTCAAAACATTTACATTCACAAGCTATTATAAATAACCAAAATCTGTCAACCCATAATCAAAATGACATCAAAATACCTATACATATATGTACCATACTCAAACATACCAAACAAACCAAAATAACCCGTCACATATGGATATACATACAAGCCAAAACATAAACTTTTACAAGCCAATCCAAATGGCCAATATCCATACCAAAAACATAACCAAAAATGAATCAAAATCCCTATACATGCCATATGACCAAACCATAAGTTCAAAAGTTCCAAAGTAAAGGTTGGATAGTGTGCCGATGTCTCTAACGATCCCTAAATCCGAGCTAGCTTTGAATTCACTATAAAACACGGGAAAAATAAATAAAGTAAGCTTTATAGCTTACTAAGCTCGTATGAATTAAACTCAACAAATCATATTACATAAATCAACAACTTGAACTATTTAACATGTAATTTCATGGTAACAAAAAGTTTTCCATATGCTTATTCATGTACTTATTGTAACATCCGGGAATTAAGGGCTTTGCATTTAGTATGTTTCTAGGTGTTTGGTATGCTCTGTCTGTTAATTTGTTATGTTTGGGGGCCCAGGAAGGCTCAGGGTTAAGCCGAAGCCTTGGCCAAAATTTCAAGTCTGGACACTTTAGGAGGGTAGCTAACTGAGCCAGGTTTCAAGTATTATTGTTTGGGTTTGATGACACAAGAAGGACAGTGGCAAAATGGCAAAAAGACGCCACTTAAGGTACTGGTAGGTGACGCCATAAGAGAGCAGTGAGGAAGCAAGTTCGAGTCGCATGGATTGCCTTTTTGGAGTTATTTTGACGCCAGGAGGGAAGATGGTGGAGTTCGGCTAGGACACTTCAAGGGGGAGTGTTGAAAGGGTCAAACAATTTGAAAGTGTGGCCATGAGTGAAAGGTGGAAGTTGAACCTTTCAAATCGATTTGAATGTGGGGAGGAGAGTGATTGTAGGAGGAAAATATGGGATTTGGGAGTGAGGGGGGAGAGTTGGCCGGTTGTTGGAGTGTTGGGAAGTACATTTTCTGCTTTAGGAGGGAGTTTAGCAAGGTATTTCGGCATTTGGGGGATTTGTGAGAGGAACTGAACCATTTTCGAGTGTTGAGATTCTCTTTTGGTATGTTTTCGATTTTTATTGGCATTTTTCGGCATTTTCATTCTCTATTCCTAGATTACTTTCTTTTCTCTCCAATTCTTCTTTTTGTGTAAGTGTTGGCCGAATCTTCACCTAGCCTTTTACCTTCCTTTTTAGTCGAACCCCTCCTCAACATTCTGACTCTTCTATTTCTTCCTTCTCTTGAGCGAATCACCTCCTACATACATTCTTTTCCTTGACTTCTTTATACTCTAGCCGAATCTCCTTAGCCATTTATTCTTGATTCCTGATAGCTGAAACTCATTCTTGTTTTATTTGTTTCCCTTCTCATCTTTATTTCATATCTTAGTAGAAGCCAAAACTTCTTTTTTCTTTAAGCGGAGACACTCTTCCTGTCGTTCTGCTAAGTAGCTGATTATTGACCCTCTGCGTTTGGTAAGGAGCCTTTCTTCTCTTTTATTCTCTTTTCTTCTCGTTCTTCTTCCTTCTTCTCTGTGTTTGGTTAGTCGATGTTCTGACTCACTTCTTTGGGTACTGACCGATTGTAGAAGGCAGTAGCTTTAGCATCTCTTTTCATGTGACAAGTTGTGAAGAGGGCCTTGGTAAGTGGTGTTTGGCCGATCGGTCACTTCTTTTAGTTTATTTTGAGAACCGATTCTGATTTGGGATTGTGTAGGGACTCAATTGGTTTCTTAAGCCAAGTCTACTAGCTTTCAGCTTCTGTTGTTTAAGGTAAGGGAATTCCATCGTTTTGAGTTCTCATTCTTTCTGTTACCTTTCAAAGCCTTAAACCCTGTTTCCTGATCAAGATCTTGTCATGGATTCGAATGCTAGCCAATTAAGGGAGGGGGTTGGACCCATAGTCCCAGCCCCTAAGTTTAAACGGTGTGCAGTGTCAGCCGTTCAAGACTGGCCACCGGGTTATGGATCGGCTTCAGAGCAGATTAGGCAAATTGTGGTCATTCCCTCTTCCGAGAGTGTCGATAATGTTGAGAGCTTAGTTCTCCTCGTATACAGGTGTGTAATATTCACACCTTATTACTGTTACTTTAAAATATGTATATGCTCTGTTAAATGCCGGAACTTCGGCATTAGCTATTGTTTTACCCATGGAGGGTAAAAGCAGGACATCAGGTTAGTGACTTATATCCGAGCTAAATATGTAACTATACCAACATGATTATTTGGATATTCTGAACATCTGATACATGTTGATATCTGTTGCATGCATACATCATGATTTTATGTTGCATAAGGGGAGGAGTATGCCATGAATGTAAGGGGAAGTGTATCTGGTGGCTTTTGCCATTTCAGCATGGTGACTCAGTCACAACTCTGATGTTCTGGTGGCTCTGCCACACTCTGTTCTGGTGGCTTTTTCCATTTCAGCCTGGTGACTCTGTCGCAACTTTGACGATAAGCAGCATGACTGCCATCGATGGTGTGTAGCAGTGAGGGTCGATTGTAGAAATCCCCATTGGTGTGATTGGCTGGTACGAGTGGTGTGTAGCGGATGGATATTAGGCTGGGTTTGGGCTTTGCATCATTTTTCATATGTTGACTGCCATACTATGCTATAGGGCTAAGGCCCAATCTGATTTCAAGTGGGCATCGCCCAATATGATTATGCAAGGGGCCAAGGCCCAAATCGGTACATGAAAGGGCTTGGGCCCAGTGTTGGTGTTTGAAAATTGCACACTGAGTCATTAGACTCATCCTTTCAATTTAACATTTTGCAGGTGATACGTAGAGCAGTGGATTTGGGCCGGAAGGGACTACGAGGTGGCCATGCTTGGTTTTATTGATTAGAACCTTATTCTCTTTTAATTTTCAGGATTTGGTTATGTAATAAGGCCACTTTTAATTCGGTTAAATTCGGTTTTTTTTTTAAACTTTAGAATACAATCTACTTGATAAGACGTTTTATAAAAGCGGATGGAAGTTTTCTTTACTACTTGCTTAACAATTTTCTTATAAAAAGAATTTTACGTCAAACTCATAGATTAATTAAATAATACAATAAGTGTTTTCAAATGTCACCTAAACACAAGAATTGGGCTAATCAAAACTTCTTCCCTACATGAACTTTCAAACGTACTGCTATCTTGAAATTTTCAAATAGGACTTAAATTGGAGATTTCCAGAAATTCACGAAGTTTTATAAAATCTTTCCAAGTGACATGTCAAATTCGGTCGAAGTGTTTGGGCTGGGTTTGGGGTGTTACACTTATATTTAAATTCATAACTTCTTCTAATTGAAGTTTATACTTTCCATGTACATACCTGTAGAAACTCGTAACCAACTCATACCTATTTGAAATACTATTGAATATTCGATATCTCGCACACTAAGTGCCATTACATAATTGAAGCTATTTTAATCTCGCACACTAAGTGCCATACATAGCCGGAGCTATCTCGAATCACACACCAAGTGCCATACATAGCCGAAGCTATCTTGATCTCGCACACTAAGTGCCAATACGTAGTCGAAACTTCATCGACTATTTTCGTACAATTGTATTCATCAACAATTCAATATAGAGCATTAAATCTCAATTATAATAATGCCTATTAACATACGAACTTACCTCGGATGTGAAAACGGTAAATCTGGTCGATTAGTCGGTAACTTTATCTTTTCCCAGATCCAAGTCCGTATTTTGCTTTTCCTGATCTAAATATATTCAAAATTAACTTATTTAATCATCTATTCATTCAATTTAGGCCAAAACACTCTTTAAGGCATATTTACACTTTTGCCCCTAAAGTTTCACATTTTTTACAATTTAGTCCTCAATACACAAAATAAAAAATTCATGCAAATTTCACAACACCCATGCTTAGCCTAATTACTCTTATGTCCCTAGCAGTCCATGTTTTTCATTTATTTCACATTTTAACCACAAAGTTTCAACATTTCTCAATTTAATCCATATTTTGCATTTTCACTAAAAATCACTTAACAAAACTTGTAATACTCATAACAAATATTCATAATCTATTATAAAACATCAAAAATCATACATATTCATCAATGGCATCATTCAAAATCTTTAACATTTCTGTAAATTAGTCCCTAGGCTAGTTAGCAGCAGCTGCAACGATCTCAAAAAAATGTAGAAATCATTAAAAACCGAGTAAAAATCATACCTTAATAGCAAATTGAAGTTGCCAAAATTTCAAGCTCAAAAATGGCTAGGGTTTTGTTCTAAATTCGGTGAAGAAGGAAATTAAAAGATGAAGACTTATTTTGATTTTATTTAATATAACATTATTTCATAAATTACCAAATTAACCTTAGTTATTAAATAGTAAAAACATATAATGGTTGTCCATAATTGTCCACTTACTATTGTAATGGTCTAGTTAAAACATAAGGACCTCTAAATTAAGATTCCATAGCTATTAGATACCTTTAGCTAATGGAATCCCACTTTTACGCTTTACGCGATTTAGTCCTTTTGATCAAATTGACCATTCAAATGATAAAATTTCTTAACAAAACTTTCACACAATCATTCAATCATGTTGTAAACATTAAAATAATAATAAAATAAATATTTTGACCTCAGATTTGTGGTCCTAAAACCACTATTCTAATTTCACTAAAAATGGGCTGTTACACTGAATGCCATTTGAAGATGTGAATATGTGCCATTTGGGTTTGGTGTAGGTGTATGCAAATTTGGGTGGCTAGATGGCTTGGTTAATAGCCTATTTTTGTCCACACGAGTAGAGACACAGGCATGTGTCTCAGTCGTGTGTGACACACGGTCGTTTGTCCCCTGGTGTTTAATTAGAAATCAAGTCAGTATGCTCCACACAGCTCAGCACACGGGTGTGTAACTTGGTCGTGTGGCATAAGTCAGTATACCCTATAGGTTTGGCACGGCCTAGCACACGGCCTGGCATACAGGCGTGTGTGGCCATTTTGAAGGGCACACGGGCTAGACACACGGGCGTGTGGTTGGCCGTGTGACCCATGTCAGGGAGTTACACGGGGTCAGAGACGAGCTGGGACACGGCCATGTGATCCCATTTCGAATGTTCACACAGCCTGTGACATGGGCGTGTCTTTGGCCATGTGAGACACATGGTCGAGCCACATGGGTGTGTGTCCCCTGTATTTTGTAAAATTTTCTAAGTTTTCCTAAAATTTCCTGAGATATCGGCTTAGTTTCGAACCACTTCTAAAGCATGTTTTGGGCGTCGTAGGCTTGTATTTGGACTTGATGAATGATTGTGAATGATTTGTATTTGAATTTGATAATTGTTTGAGAAATGTATGTTCAATGTGTTATAAGTCCGGTAATGCTCTATAACGCTATTCCGGCGATGGATACGGTTTAGGGGTGTTATAGGCTATTACTTTACCTTCTTGCATCAAAACACATCCTAAACAATTTAATGGCGCATCACTGTAAATTACAAATTCCTTACCCGATTCAGGCTGAACTAACACCGGTGCTTTAGTCAACAAGGTTTTCAATCTGTCAAAACTCTGCTGACATTTATCAGACCATTCAAACTTCACATCTTTTTGCAGTAATCGTGTCATCGGAGAGGCTATCATAGAAAACCTTTTTACAAATCTCTGATAATATCCAGCTAGTCCCAGAAAACTTCTGGCTTTAGACACATTTTTCGGTGGCTTCCAATTAACAATAGTTGAAATTTTATTTGAATCTACCCTGATACCTTCTGCAGATACTATATGTCCAAGAAAACCAACTTCCCGAAGCTAGAACTCACATTTACTGAATTTGGCATATTATTATTTCTCACGTAGTGCTTGCATCACTATTCTCAAATGATCAGCATGTTCATTTTCATCTCGAGAATACACCAGGATATCATCAATAAATCCTCCATAAATTTGTCTAGATACGATCTGAAAATTCTATTCATTAAATCTATAAATACTGTAGGTGCATTAGTCAAGCCAAATAGCATCACAAGAAACTCATGCTCGTACATGGTTCTGAAAGCTATTTTTGGTACATCTGAGTCTTTTACTCGTAGCTGATAGTAATCGGAATGAAGATCAATCTTCAAAAATACAATGGCACCTTTCAACTGATCAAACAAATCATTAATACGAGGCAATGGATACTTGGTCTTTATTGTAACTGATACGAGCACGCCCGGGGCACCAACATTTTGCAAAGTGACGAAGCTCGAATCAAATGCCCCAAGTGTTGAAAAAGTTGATTTGCACCTTGGTGCATTTCCAATTGAACCGGATTAGTCCATTTGGGTTCAATTTGAGCTCACTCGAGTTCATCTCAGCTCATTGAGTTGATTCTTTTAGTTTAATGTTTTAAATAAATTGCATCCTCAAATTAATTATTTCCTACATCAAATTAATGAGGCCTAATAATTTAATTATTGACAAAATTAATTTGTCTAAGCTTTAATTAATTTGTCTTCTTTCGTGCATTAGTTTGTGTCAATAAACATGTGTCACTAATTAATTTAATTAGTGATTGCCGAATTTTTTTGATGTCTAATTGCCATTGTAATGTGTTCATTTTATAAATTAATAAGTTGACTTAATGTGGCAGGTAGCATGAATCAAGGGGAGCATGGATTTGAGAATAATTTGTCTTGGCCGAATATTGAGGGAATAATGTGAAGCATTATAGAAATTGGAGCAGGAAAGCCAAACACTAAGGTGATGGACGACACTAGCTTGAGATGGGCAAACAAATTCAAGTGGGAATTAAATAAACTACTCTTGGAAGGCAAATGGAAAACATGTGGTGAATAAACAAATTTGCAAGTGTTGCATGGACGACACTTGAATAAAATAAAGCCATGAGAGATATTCACAATTCCAATCCACGCACAAACAAATGGAAATTGAAAGTAAGAGGCAGACCATTAGCATGAGGCAATTGCATGGGAGATTTTGAATTTTTAATTTGGCAAGTTAACGCATGGAGATTGAATGAATAAACAATGGAAGCAATTGGAGATGGACGGCACATGGAAACTATGGATTGAATAATTAAGATAAAGTATGATAAGCACAAACAATTCATGGTCTTGAAAATGGATGTAAAACATGGGCAGCATGCGTGAATTACTTGGGCTGATGCTTGATGGAACATTATTTTGGTGGGAGCAAGAAATAAATAATTTAACATGTGAGTGGCTTAGGTCAACCACTTGGACGGTGCACCTTGGTGGAAACAAGCATGTGTTAAAAGAAATTAAAATGTCTTTGATACATAATGCATTGGACGGCATTGGAAGAATTGGTGCATGAAGTGGATGAGAGTTTTTAAAATTCAAAAACATAGTAGGAACAAGAAATTAAAAATTTGCAAATATGTTGAAATAGTGGGACAGCAAACATTACAAGGTGAGATTAGTGGAACCATGATAGAATAAAGTAAATGGAATTTGCTAGTGGACGGCAAGATAAATTGAATTGAAAGAAATTAATGTGCCATATTGGAATTGAATATTTATGTTAAGATTTAGTTTTATTTTGATAGCCACGACAAGCTACCTATAAATAGCTTGTCAAACTTCAATTGGGGACGGAATTTTTATGAATGAAATTTTATGAACCTTTGTTCATTTGAGTGAGTTTATCTCCTCTTCGTTTTCGTACAAGTTTCGTTAGACTTATCAAGCTTGCTTGTGGCGTCTTCGACTTGTTTGAACTTATCACCAAATTTCGTTTGGTGTGGCGTTCATCAACCTATCTTCATCTATCCACCTTAACGATATAAGAAACGGGGTGACACTGTTATATAGTGTTGAATCTTTCTTAAGTTAAGTTCGTATTTCCATTTCCACCTTCGAATCCATTTATTCACCTTAAACATTATGGAACCCGGGGTGACACTCTTTAGTGTTGAATCGCTTCTCGTTTAAGTTCTTTTATCCACCTCCATCCAATTATCCTTTTGTCTATTTTATTTTATCAAACCGAACCAACTCCTATTTATTTTAATTAAAGCTTCCGAAAACTCATTTATATTTTCCGATTATTTTCCAAAGGCTTGATTCCTCCTCGTAGACGATTGGGCAACTTGCACACGTTTCGACTCATCCCAAGCCGGCCCGTATCATCTGGTATCAGAGCTACAAAACGAGGACTATTGAGACCATACGTGAAGCCGGAATAGGTTCTAAAAAAATTAAAAAAATATTCGTTAAAAAAATTCAAAAAAAAAGCTGTATTTTATTTTCATTGTATTTAGCATATATTGTATTTGAAATTCAAAAAAAAAAAAGAGATACAAAAAAAAGGTTGAAATAAAAAAAAATTCGTATAAAAAAAATATACGAATACAAAAAAAAAGAGAAGTAAAAAAAAAGTGTGTGGAAATTTTTTGAAGTTTGCAAGTTTTGTTTCATTATTTCTTTCCCGATCTTCAAGCCACTCTTCTTCACCCCAACGCCACTATACCGAAATTTTTTTCAGCCGACCTCCACCCCGTAACATCATTTTTCCCTTGTACCAATTTTGGAGCCGACCCTCAAGTCGCAATAAGTCTTTTTGAAATGAAGTACAAATTTGTGAGACGAGATTGAGCGGTAAAAGACAAGAGTGATTCATTTAAAAAAAAAGGTCTTATACGAGTAAAAATACGAGTGTGAGCGAATTTTTTTTTGAGTGACTTGTGAGATCTTGTGGTAAGATATTTTAATTTTTGTCGGTTTATTTCCCTCTGTTATAATAGTTTCTTTTTTTAGCAATAAATATGTCTCAAGAAGAGTTCTCATTCAATGATTACCAATACTTGTTGAACGGAGTGCGAAGAGCCATAAATGCCGAGTTTGACAAGTTGGAAAAGCACTTGGATCGTATCGAGGAACGAGACCAACGAGATCGACTTTCTTCAAGTCAAAGGATAGAGTCAAGATCATCCCGAAGACACACTTTCGAAGAATTCTCGAGAAGAGACTCTGATCGAAATTCTTATTCCTCAAGAAGTTCGAAACGGTATTCATCCACGAAAGATTATTCTCAAAGTGGTACATATTATGATTCTTATTCCCTCCAAGAAGACATGCGAGTTGATCAGTATATTCGTTATTCTCCCCGAAGAACTCATCGAGATATCTTTGAGAACGCTATCCTTTCTCTTGAACAAAATTTTACTCATTTTGATTCTTTTGTATCCTCTTCTTGTCATAATGAAAGGAAGAGAGAAAAAGAACTAAAAAGAAAAGAAAGGCAAGAGAAGATCATGAGAGAAAACGAGCGGATATGGAACAAACTTGAGAAAATAAAGAGAGAGAACTTGGAAAAAGAGTTCGAGGGAAAAGAAAATAAAAATGAGAAACAAGAAAAAGAAATTGAAAAAGAAAAAGAAAAAGAACAAAACAAACGAGAAAAAGAGAGTGTTGAATCAATTAACCCGCTTGAAGTTTGTACTTGTTCTATTTCTTCTTCTCAGGTTTCCGAGAAGCCAAATGACGAATACCCACTCCAATACCTCCCGGAAGAACGACGTTTCCATTTGATTAAAAAAGGTAAGGAAGGTAAGCATTTTGAAGCATCGAATTTTTTGTATAATGATGGTTTTTCTTTTAACCCCAATTTGTTTAATTGTAGATATTACGAGATTAATTCATTTTCCAAAATGAAATCCTTGAGCTTTTGTAAATACATTTTGAAATATGTTAAGAGTTTTGATCGCTTTATCTTGAATGTACATAATTCTTATTGGTCTAACGTGATTGATTTTTCGGAACCTAAGTCCCATAAATCGGGCATATGTTTCGATTTGTTTTGTGGAAAACTCAAGTATCATCCGGTAAGTTTGAAAGATTTCTATATTCTTGATACTTGGTTTTTGAATAAGGTAACAAATTTTATCAACTTTGTTTTTAATCTTTATTCGTTCCTTAAACAATTCTTATGGTTGTTCACCCACCATTTGAAAAAGATTGAATCCAATGCGCATCTTTGATTACACTACAATCCAGAGAAAAGAAGGTTTGTATTACTCGATCAAGGTAAGACTGATCTTTATCTTTTTGAGTATAAGGGTAAGTCTTCTAAAACTGTTGATACGTTGTTGCTCTCTTCGGATTACGATAAGCTTTGTGTTGCTAACTTTGTTTTTGCCAAACATCTTGATCATGCTATGATTAATTGTCCTATTTTACCTATTGATGATCTATTTGTTTTAATGGTTGACAAAGGGATTCTTGTGTCTGATACTTGTTATCATTCGTGTATGAGAAAGCCCACATATCGAACAATGCAAGGTTTGGTTGTTCAATTATGTTTTCCATTTGAATTTTATCATCTATCTGCTTGTGATGCTTATGTATATCATTTAATTTACTATTCGCGTGATAAGCATACACTTTGGACTCCAAGTAGATCATATGCATGCCTTGCGATCTCTTCAAATTTATTGCAAATGTTTGACAAGGCATTACTTCTTTTGTACGATAATTTGGTACTGCCCGATCACATGCGATTCACTTGTTTGATGGTGTCCATAGTTGGATTGCAAGATTGTTTGAAGCCAATCTTACTAATTCTTGGTTATCTTTTTCAGGTATCGCGTTTATCAACCGTCCCGTTTGATCGAGGAAAAACGAGCAAGGAGTTTTGTTCGGACAACCAATGGGTCGATTCGAGGACGAATTGTCTTGAAGAGGGAGGGGATGATACGAGCATGCCCGGGGCACCAACATTTTGCAAAGTGACGAAGCTCGAATCAAATGCCCCAAGTGTTGAAAAAGTTGATTTGCACCTTAGTGCATTTCCAATTGAGCCAGATTAGTCCATTTGGGTTCAATTTGAGCTCACTCGAGCTCATCTCAACTCTTTGAGCTGATTGTTTTAGTTTAATGTTTTAAAGAAATTGCATCCTCAAATTAATTATTTCCTACAGCAAATTAATGCGGCCTAATAATTTAATTGTTGACTAAATTAATTTGTCCAAGCTTTAATTAATTTGTCTTCTTCCGTGCATTAGTTTGTGTCAATAAATATGTGTCACTAATTAATTTAATTAGTGATTGCCGAATTTTTTTGATGTCTAATTGCCATTGTAATGTGTTCATTTTATAAATTAATAAGTTAACTTAATGTGGCAGGTAGCATGAATCAAGGGGAGCATGGATTTGAGAATAATTTGTCTTGGCCGAATATTGAGGGAATAATGTGGAGCATTATAGAAATTGGAGCAGGAAAGCCAAACACTAAGGTGATGGACGGCACTAGCTTGAGATGGGCAAACAAATTCAAGTGGGAATTAAATAAACTACTCTTGGAAAGCAAATGGAAAACATGTGGTGAATAAACAAATTTGCAAGTGTTGCATGGACGACACTTGAATAAAATAAAGCCATGAGAGATATTCACAATGCCAATCCACGCACAAACAAATGGAAATTAAAAGTAAGAGGCAGACCATTAAAATGAGGCAATTGCATGGGAGGTTTTGAATTTTTAATTTGGCAAGTTAACGCATGAAGATTGAATGAATAAACAATTAAAGCAATTGGAGATGGACGGCACATGGAAACTATGGATTGAATAATTAAGATAAAGTATGATAAGCACAAACAATTCATGGTCTTGAAAATGGATGTAAAACATGGGCAGCATGCGTGAATTACTTGGGCTGATGCTTGATGGAACATTATTTTGGTGGGAGCAAGAAATAAATAATTTAACATGTGAGTGGCTTAGGTCAACCACTTGGACGGTGCACCTTGGTGGAAACAAGCATGTGTTAAAAGAAATTAAAATGTCTTTGATACATAATGCATTGGACGGCATTGGAAGAATTGGTGCATGAAGTGGATGAGAGTTTTTAAAATTCAAAAACATAGTAGGAACAAGAAATTAAAAATTTGCAAATATGTTGAAATAGTGGGACAACAAACATTACAAGGTGAGATTAGTGGAACCATGATAGAATAAAGTAAATGGAATTTGCTAGTGGACGGCAAGATAAATTGAATTGAAAGAAATTAATGTGCCATATTGGAATTGAATATTTATGTTAAGATTTAGTTTTATTTTGATAGCCACGACAAGCTACCTATAAATAGCTTGTCAAACTTCAATTGGGGACGGAATTTTTATGAATGAAATTTTATGAACCTTTGTTCATTTGAGTGAGTTTATCTCCTCTTCGTTTTCGTACAAGTTTCGTTAGATTTATCAAGCTTGCTTGTGGCGTCTTCGACTTGTTTGAACTTATCACCAAATTTCGTTTGGTGTGGCGTTCATCAACCTATCTTCATCTATCCACCTTAACGATATAAGAAACGGGGTGACACTGTTATATAGTGTTGAATCTTTCTTAAGTTAAGTTCGTATTTCCATTTCCACCTTCGAATCCATTTATTCACCTTAAACATTATAGAACCCGAGGTGAGACTCTTTAGTGTTGAATCGCTTCTCGTTTAAGTTCTTTTATCCACCTCTATCCAATTATCCTTTTGTCTATTTTATTTTATCAAACCGAACCAACTCCTATTTATTTTAATTAAAGCTTTCGCAAACTCATTTATATTTTCCGATTATTTTCCAAAGGCTTGATTTCTCCTCGTAGACGATTGGGCAACTCACATACGTTTCGTCTCATCCCGAGCCGGCCCGTATCAGTAACTTTGTTGAGCTGGCTGTAATCAATACATAACCTCAATAATCCATCTTTCTTTTTAACAAACAAAACCGACACACCCCAAGGTGATGAGCTGGGTCGAGTAAAACCTCTATCTGTTAATTCTTGCAACTGTGCTTTCAACTATTTCAACTCAGTAGGAGCCATTCTGTAAGGTGCTATAGATATCGGTGTTGTTCCAAGAACAAGATCTATGGAAAATTCCACCTTTCTGGCTGGCGGTAATCCGGGTAATTCCTCCAAAAGTACATCAGGAAATTCACAAACAATCAGCACTGACTTAATCTTCGACTTAGATACTTTAGTATCCATCACATAAGCAAGATAAAAATCATACCCTTTTCTGATATATTTTTGTATTTATATAACTGAGATTACATTGGACAGCCATCCAGTTTATTAGATTCAATACAAAGTAATTCACCTTTCTGACAATTTAACACAATATATTTCTGTTTACAATTTACCACTGCATTATGCTAAGTTAACCAATCCATGCCCAAAATTACATCAAATTCATCAAATGGCTATAACATTAAATCAGCCGAGAAACAATAACGCCGTACTATTAACGGACAATTTTTACAAACTTTACCCACCATCACATACTGGCCCAGGGGGTTCGAAACTTTAACCACGAATTCAGTGGACTCAACAGGTAAAATTTTAACAGACACTAAATTCGTGCATATTTATGAATTTGTTGAACCAGGATCAACTAAAGCAATAATATTAGTATCAAGAAGAGAAAATGTACTAGAAATAACATCAGGTGCAGAAGCATCCTTTCGTGCACGTATAGCATATGTTCTTGTCGGTGCTTGTGCTTCATATTTAACTATTGAATCTTTTGTAGCACCTCGGCTACCACTGACATTGCCAGGGTGATGGGGCAGTCTGCCTCTTGAGCCAGGGTTACTTGGCTTCGAAGTCTGAACAATATCTTTTTCAAGCCTTTCTAGACAATCTTTAAGATAGTGGTCGAGAGAACCACATCTATAACAGGCTCCGCTTCTTATACAACACTCTCCAAAATGAAATTTATTACAATGTTTACATCTAGGTTTGGGATTATTGACACTTCCAGCACTTGCTACTGATGGGGTCGGAGATCTCGGATTAGAGTGTTGAGAGCCTCGGTCTTTTCCAAAATACCCCACAGATGAGATAGAATGATCATAATATTTCTTTGATTTCTTTGTAGCTGATGATTGTGGCTTGCCCATAAATCTTTTACTTGAAGTTTGGGCTTCCATCTCTGCTTGTCTCTTTTCTTTATTTAGTTCTTCAGCTTTATGTGCTCGATCAGCCAGTACTACAGATTCTTTTAATTCCAAGATCCTAACTAATAACTTAATGTCTTCGTTTAATCCCTCTTCAAACCGTTTATGTAAGAGTATGCCCAAAGATCAATCATGAGATGGTTGTAATAACATACTTGATTTACCATGTTTATTAATATAAAGCGTTGTCATTATTATTTCAGATTTCCTTCTGCGTGTACAAATAATTTGTTTTATAATAATGTCCTGAGAATAATATGATTATTCTTAAAAGATCCTTAGTCAAGTATTATTGTTGACTAGGACAACAATAATGCATTAAGACTAACATGTAGTTGATTGATGATAAAGAGTTGTCATTGATATGGAGTGTCAAAATCAATGCATGAATATGTGTGTTAGAGAACAACATATTGGACTGACCCACTATGAGTATGTTTCTTGGATTATTATGTAATTGTCACAACATTACTCATAGTGATTAATATGTATATGATCCTCAGACTTGAGATAATCATTATCCCAACATCGTGAGTCGTATATTGGATACAGTCAAACATACACCGTAACTGGTTGTTCTATAAAGGCTGATGTTGGATATACCACAATCTATGTAGAGGGATATTGTTGATCAATATTGTAACATCCTGAAAAGGGCCTATGCATTTTCGGTTTAATTGTACGAAATGACATGTCTTATGTGTTATGAATATATTTTGAACATTTTTGGAAACCTGGAAATGTATGGAAATGTTAAGTTTAAAAGAGGGAAGTGAACATTTTTGGAAACTAAGAAAGGTAAGAAAATGATTTGGAAATGATTCAAAAGAGGAAAGTGAACATTTCTGGAAACTTGGAAATGTAAGGAAATGTTAAGTTTAAAGGAGGCAAACGAAAATTTTTGGAAACTTGGAAATGTAAAGAAATGTCAAGTTTTAAGGTTTAAAAAGAGGAAATTAAGGCAAGGTGGCCTTAAGAAAATTAATAGAGGGAATTTGACACAAGAACGGGCTTGAAAAAGTGGCCTGGAGATGCCACTTAGGGCCTCTGGAAATGGCGCCACATACAGGAGTATTGGGCCAAGGTTCGAGCTGCATGGGAAGCAAATAAAAGAAATTTTATTTTGCTACAAGGAGCAGAGAGGTGGACGGCACATGGCTATAAATTCGGAGCTTTTATTCTTTTATTTTTAAGAGATAAATAGAGGATAAATAAGGGATTTATTTATCATTATTTTCAAGAGATAATTGTTGGATTAAATTCTTTTAATAAAGTGATAATTCAAGGGATAAAGCTATCAAAATAGAAGAGTAGTGGCCAAGTAAGGGACTCTAGCTTGTAAATTCGGCTATAAAAGGAAAAGAGAGGCCATTCATTCATTCACTTTTCCTTTGCCGAATTTCTTAAGCAAATTCTCCTCTCTCTGCCGAATTTCCTACAGTTTTTATTCTTCTTCTCTTTGTTAGCCAAAGCCGAAATACCTTGTGTTCTAGCCGAATCCTCCATCTTTATTCTTCCTTCTCTTTTCTTTCTAATCCCTCCAAAAGCCGAAAGTAAGCCTTTTAAGGCCATAGCCGAATATCTTAAGTGGCTTCAAGCTTAGGTGCTGTCGATTTCTTCAAAAGTAAGAACAAGTTTGATTTCTATTCTTTTCTTTTAGATTTGTCGAAACCTAGGACTAACCCGATTAATATCTTGTTGCCGAAACCTTGAAGAGATCTTTCGGGATTTTCTAAGTGTCGACTACAAGGAAGGAGAAGTTCTTTCCCCGAAGGTACACCATAAGCCGCGTGTTCCCTAGTTATTCGGTGAGTTTCAGGATTTAAAATCCAAAAGGTAAGTGTCTATAGCATTCGGCCAAGGCCTATTTTGGTAGTTAGATCTATTATTATGTGTTTTAAGCCGAAAACTAACAGATTCAAGGGATCTAATGAGTAGCCGATTTCAAAGGAGAAGAATACAAGTTTTCGGGATTTGACTATAGTCAATTCGACAACAAGGTAGGTTTTAAGAATACAAATCCTACTAGGATTTGATTTTATAGGCTTTATGCTAACATACTAAGGTTACCAAATGTAGGAATTGAGATCTAAAGCAATAGATCGGTTTTTTTCGGGATTTCAAGGAATTCGTTAAGCAAATCAGGTGTGTACCCCACAATATCTTTAATACGTTTTATGGCAATATTTAATATAAGTATGTATAAGAATGTGAATATGGCTAAGGTACCCTAATGTGGTACAAAGTACTCAGGTACGTTTCCTACTCCTACTAGGATTACGAAATATGTTATTTTAACATGTGAAAAGTGGCATGAATGTGAATTTAAGTATGATATGCATGACATGAATAAAATGGGGCATTCGGGTTATATGAGAAAGGGGAAGTGAACGTGGTGACTTCGGTCTCACTATCTGAATGTGGTGGCTTCGGTCACATTATCTGAATTTGGTAACTTCGGTTACATTATCTGAATGTGGTAACTTCGGTTACATTATCTGAATGTGGTGTCTCATGACACAATTATCTGGTGGCTATGCCACGAATTATATATGGGCGATGAGCACGTCGACTGCAGCGACTGCCTTCGATGGAGTGTAGCGGATGGAGGGTTGACTTAGTAGTCCCCACGGTGTGCAGGTTGGTACGGGGATGTGTAGCGGATGGCATCTAGGTATGGGTTCGGGATTGCATCATTATCTTGAAATATTATGTGAACATGATTTGTATGGTATGCCTAAATCTATTAAATTTTAGTGTTGATTACACATTGAGTCTGTTTGACTCACCCCGTTGTGGGACTATTTTCAGGTGACGAACAGTAATGGACCGGGCTCGGCAGAAGCTTAGGGATGGCCATGCACAGCAAGAAATTTATGATTTGGACGTTTTCTTAAGTATTTTACGTTTATTTTGGGAATTATTTGATGTAATAAGGCCATAAGGCCAAAGTTGAATTTCTTTATTTCTTTTTTTTTTACTTTTATTTATTATGATTACAAATTTTTATTAAGTTAAAGATTAAGTAATTTATTTTTGAATATACTCTATATGTTTTATCACTTAAAATTAAAAAGGGTTTTCAATATAAAATCGAATTCGTTTTCAACTCAAGCCCAACCCAAAATAATATTTTTTTAAAATCGCACAAGTTTTTCCTAAGAAGCAAAAGAATTTGAAACGGTTTACACCGAGGAACATACCAGATCCGGTCAAGGCTTGTGGGCCGGGTTTGGGGTGTTTCAATTTGGTATCAGAGCCCAGTTTCAAACCTTCGGCCTGGGGTTTAAGGCCCAAGACATTTTCAAATCGAGCCCAAATGAGTTTTTGAAGATAAGCAGGTTTTCTGGCATGGCACCTAAGTCTCCGACCCGAAGTCCACCAGGTAAGTACCCCTAACCTTTGTGTGAATTATAGTATAAATTGTAGAAGGGTAGAACTGGAATGGCATGTAGAGTAGTATGATAAGTATTTGGAACCCTAGGACTAGTTTACCCCAACTATTACATAAGACTTAATGACTAATTAAACAAACCTATGGCTAAGTCGCCGAGTTAGGGTGTGGCAACCATTGTGCGCATGTCTAGGATTGGATCCGGAAGAGCCTAGTATTTAAGCAGTCCTAGTGACTCACCTCCTCTTCGCAGGAATCCTACCTGGTGCGTAGCTTCGGTTCACCCTAACCAAGAGGACTCGGTCATAGGCTAAATACAATAACTAAAACCCGAAAGGGAACTAGCCGTGTTTTTATGGAAACCCTAGTTTTAAAACTCTTAAAATTATCCTCTTAATTTGTGAAAACTATCTCTAAAAAAAATTTCGAAAAATTTTTGATTTACAAAAATACCCCTAGTGGTAAAATTATAAAAACACCCTTGGTTTATAAAATGTCCAACTACCCAACAGTTTTATCAAAATTTCATTACTTTATAAATGATCAAAAACCCTAATTTGCAAAATATCAAAATACCTTGATTTTGGAAAATTACAAAATTGCCCCTAACTTACAAAATTACCAAAATGACCCTGATTTCCAAAAGTTGTGCAACATTTGGAAAGTACAATTCTCAAAAAGAACTCTCAAAGTTTTGCAAAATTTGGAAATACCCCAAAAATATTAAACTTTACAAATTTACCCTGGTTTATTGCCAAAATACCCCCGAGGTCCAAAATTACCGAAATACCCCCGGATTTCAAAAATTTTCCAAAATACCCCGGGAATTTAAAAATTCCAAAATACTTTTTGACAAAATCACCAAGGAACTTTTTCTTTTGAAAAATTATGAAAATACCCCTATAGAAAAATTACGAAAATACCCCTGGGTAGTGGAAAAACAACAACAATGCGAACTACAACATTTCTCTGAATGAACGAAAGTTCATAATTGTTGATGGATGTATGTATGAATGTAAAGACTGTGTGCATATATGAATACGAGAGAACCACTCCTAAAATTCTTTTCATAAAACTTCTTCGCGGATAATCAAGTGAAACAAGGACTAATTCATAAAACTTCTTAATCAGATCGCGACGATAGAAATGAGTTCTAGAGGACGTGGCCGTCGTGGACGCGGTAGAGGAAGAATGACTAGGTCAGAACCTGTTAGATCGGGTCAAGGGTCTGATAATGAGGTCCCACCGCCACCACCACCCCCAACTGTTGGTGTTGAGCAGCAAGCTCAGACGGGGGAAGATGCTGTGTCGCAGGCTGTGCTGCGAGTTCTTGAGTTGGTGGCTGGTGCAGGAGGAAATTCGGGAGCTCGAAAGTCTGTGCCTGAGCGGCTCTGTGCTAATGGAGTTGAAGTGTTTCGTGGCGTATCTGGTGTAGCACCCAGTAGGGCCAATATTGGTTGGAGGCAACCGAGCGCATTATGGATGAGATCGATCTGACCCCTGAGGAGAAGTTAAAAGGAATGGTGGCACTGCTACGCGATGAAGCGTATCAATGGTGGTTAACTGTTCGGGATGGTGCTACAGCTGAGGATCTGACCTGGGAGTATGTCAAGGAAGCGTATCAAAAGAAGTATGTTGGAACCAGGTATACTGATGAGCAAATGAAGGCTTTTCTGGGGCTGGTTCAAGGGAACAAGTTCGTTACAGAAATGAAGCTGAATTTCTGAGGTTGAGCCGGTATGCTCGAGGAGTAGTGGCAACTAAGCATGAGCGCTGTGTCCGTTTTGAGGACGGGCTAAGGGATGATTTGAGATTGTTGATAACACTGCATCAGGAGCGGGAGTTTTCTGCTTTAGTAGAAAAGGCCAAGGTAGCCGAGGGAATTAAGGATTCTACCAAGCAGACCATAGATCGGAACAGGCCAAAAAGAGGTTTTGAATCGTTTGAATCATCTGGGAATAAGAGGCCTAGCGTTGATGGGCCGCGGAATCAGCAAGCTGGTACAGGATGGCAGTATCGTCCTTGTGATCATTGTGGAAAGAAGCACTTAGGAGAGTGCTGGAAAAAGACGGGAGGATGTTTTAGGTGTGGGTCTAAGGACCATATGCTCAAGGATTGTCCTAAGAAACCAGATGAAAGACGGCCAGCAGCTCAGAATGTTAATCAGGCCGGTAGAGGTGGACAGCAGCCTCAGCAAGGTCGTGGACCGAACCATGGAGGAAATGGTTCAGGCCGAGGACGTGGAGCACCAAGCAGAGATGCTGAAGGTGCAGACGTGAGGCAACCAAGGTTGGTTTATGCAGTTGGCCGTCGCGAGGAGGAAGATGTGCCTGATATGACAACGGGTACGTTCCTTATTTCTGGAATACCCTTGATTGCTTTGCTTGTTATAGGGCTAGCTTATTCTTGTATTGCTAGGGAAGTGCCTGAAACCTTGGATGTGAACCTAGAGAATGTGCCTAGAAAGTATGATAGTTCTTTAAGATCAGAGTACGCAGCAGTAGCGTAGTGGGGTGAGTTAGACCGTATGATTGTTCGTTAGTAAGTAATTTCGAGGACGAAATTATTTTAAGGGGGTAAAACTGTAACATCCTGAAAAGGGCCTATGCATTTTCGGTTTAATTGTATGAAATGACATGTCTTATGTGTTATGAATATATTCTGAACATTTTTGGAAACCTGGAAATGTATGGAAATGTTAAGTTTAAAAGAGGAAAGTGAACATTTTTGGAAACTAAGAAATGTAAGGAAATGTAATATCCCGGGTTAGGGGCTATTTTTGTTATGGCATTGTTTGCATGTTACTTGCCTGCTATGTGGTTGTTCTTGTTGTTTTGGAGCTTAGTTGTAAGCTAGGTGTGAGCCGGAGAGGCAGGAAAAATTTTAGTTTTTGGGCTTAGGTGAGAGGAGCTGAGGAAGCTGGGGTTTAAAGGTTTTATTTGGTGGATTTTAGAACAAGAAATGAGCTGGTGGAGTGGCAGGATAGGCGCCACTAAGGGCTTGTATGTGGGACGCCACTTGCAAGGGGAGAGGTCCTATGTTCAAGTTGCAGAGTGCTCCTATTTTGCTTCCATTTTGACGGCATGGAGGGGAGGAGTTGTAGGCAGTTCAAACTCTGCCTAAGACCAAGTCAAATGCTCAAATGGTGGGTGGAGAGTGATTGTAGGAGGTGGACTAATTCAAAGTGATTTGAATTAGTGGCTTGGAGTGGTTGGAGGAGTTGTGGCCGAATTTTAGGAGAATTTTTGGGGAGTGGCCGGTTTTGGTAAGTGGGGAGGGGTGGTAGCCGAAATTCACTTTGGCAACTTAGGCATTTTCGGTCATAGAGAGAGTTTTCTTCTTTTGCTTCCTGAAACCGAAACCTCAAGCACCTCTACTTGCCGAATCTTTTTTGCACTTGTGTTTTCTACATCTTGTTTTGTGGCCGAATGCTCTCTTCCATATTTTCTTCTCATGCTCATTTTGTGTAAACCGAAACTAGCTATCCTTCCCTTCTCATATTTTCATTTCTACAACCCTTGTGCCGAATTTACATTTCTCTCTTAGCCGAAACTTTTGTTCTCTTTTTCTTTAAGCATAGGCCGAATATCACCCTTTTCCTTCCATCTCTTTTTGTGTTTTCCTTCCTTGGGGTTAGGCCGAATCCTTCCTTTTCACTTCTAAACTCCCATTATCGATTTCTTTTTCTTCTTGAATCACATCTCCTCTGGTTCTACTTCCAAAACTCTAGCCGTTTTTCCTCTTTCTTTTGGTGGTTGAAGCCGAATATCCCTGGTGGTTCTTTTGTTGCTCTGGCCGAATAGTTGGCAAGGGTGGGGGTCTTTTCTTTACTCGTTTTGGTAGGTAGGTGTGTATGGCCAAATCTCCTTATCTCTTTCTCTTCTTATTATCGATTCTCTTTGAGGCAGAAGGCGATTTTGGCAAATGGGTAGCAAGGGTCCTAATCACTTGTGATGCCATTTTATTGTAGGGCATCCGGAAGTTCGTGGCAGTCATACAAAGCCTTCATCGATGGGTGATCGATTGGTAAGTAGTGGTAAGAACGAGTTCTGTTAGTCGATTTCGTCTAGTTTTCATTAAGCTAAGTTATTAAAGGATTAACCGTCTTCATTTTTAGGGTGTGGCCGATTGGTAAGGGAACCATTGTTTGGTTCGGGGTTTGGTAGGAAACCAAACCAATTGCAAGGTAAGGGATCAAAGTTAAACCCTTTTGGTTTAATTAGTTGTGGCCGAATGGTATAAGTACTAATCTCATGGTTGGCCGATTTTAGGATCAAGGTGATCGAGGGATTTAGATGGGTTCTTTGGGATTAAGACTTGCGTTATACTAGGTGTGTACTTATCACTGAGTAATATGTTTAATAACCTGATTGTGTAAAGTGAAACAGTATGGTTGATCGATATAATACCCAATGGGGTATAGGTACGGATTCGGGTAAGTTTGTTTCATTACGAGATCTGTAGTGATGTATGTGATATCATGATTTATGGTGTATGTATTATGAGATGCCATATTGAGCATGTTAGCACGATTGCATGATCTATATCATTTGCATTAGTATGATATGTCTTGGGTGATATGAGAGGAGGGGGAATATGATATCCGTGTCTTTGGGACACCAGAGGTTTGGCACCTCCAATGGTTTGGTACCACAGATGATATTTTGTGACTTTGGGTCACCAGAGGTTTGGCACCTCAGCGTCTCGTCCCAGTGGCTTAGCACCACAGTGGGTTGGCCCCACAGTTGATTATACGGGATTGACGCTAGTGATTTGGTATCACACGATGGGTTGGCCCCATCATTTGATTCGTGACTACGGTCACCAGTGATTTGGTATCACACTTGTGTCTTTAGGACACCAGAGGTTTGGCACCTCATCGCGACTCGTCCCTGTGGTTTAACACCACCGTGGGTTGGCCCCACTTGAGAGATACGGGATTGTCGCCAGTGATTTGGTATCACACGTGGGTTGGCCCCACAGATGGTTTATTCGTGACTTTGGGTCACCAGTGGTTTGGCACCACATTGATGGATATCGTGACTTTGGGTCACCAGTGTTTGGCACCACCAGTGGTTTGGTACCACACGGGGTAGAAAAGGTGTTATGGATGGTTAGAATCGGGTGCATTAATTGTATTGCTTTGCTATGATGTGTGTTAGCATGTTGTATTATCGGGAGGGGGATTTATGCACTGGGTCTTGCGACTCACCTTCTCCTTTGACATTTCAGGTGACACTTAGACGCGGACATGGAGCCGGGATGGACTCGAGGTGCTCATGCCATGAATAAATACGGATTTGCTCTGACTTTTAAAAATTTGGTACTTTAGTTTATCTATTTCTATTTGGTTTTATTTTGGATTGTAAACGGCCTTTAAATTATGTTTTGCTATGTTTATGCTTAAAGTAGATTTTGCATATGCCTTAACAAATTAATTGGGTTAAAATTTGCTAGAACTTGGAAAGATAAAGATTTCAAAACTACAAAGCGATATGTTTTAAACTATACCATCGGGTATCACACTGTAATTTGAGATAAATAAAAACTCAAACATTTTCCAAACTTGAACTCAATTTTGTACTAAGTCAAATTGTTTTAAGTAACAATAAGAAACTACTTGAATTTCTAAATGAGATAAACTTGTTTTACCTACACATCTGATTAAGTTTTCAAAATTTTCGGGTTTTCAAATACACCATCGGTTTTAATTAAGCGTGCCCAAGTTTTCTTCAAGTACACTATATAGTGAATTGTTTTTATCAAACTTTTAAACAGAAACCTATCTTCTCAAAATACGATTTCCCTCGTAACATACCAGATTCGGTCGGGGTGTGTTGATCGGGTTTGGGGTGTTACAGGAAATGATTTGGAAATGATTCAAAAGAGGAAAGTGAACATTTCTGGAAACTTGGAAATGTAAGGAAATGTTAAGTTTAAAGGAGGCAAACGAAAATTTTTGGAAACTTGGAAATGTAAAGAAATGTCAAGTTTTAAGGTTTAAAAAGAGGAAATTAAAGCAAGGTGGCCTTAAGAAAATTAATAGAGGGAATTTGACACAAGAACGGGCTTGGAAAAGTGGCCTGGAGATGCCACTTAGGGCCTCTGGAAATGGCGCCACATACAGGAGTATTGGGCCAAGGTTCGAGCTGCATGGGAAGCAAATAAAAGAAATTTTATTTTGCTACAAGGAGCAGAGAGGTGGACGGCACATGGCTATAAATTAGGAGCTTTTATTCTTTTATTTTTAAGAGATAAATAGAGGATAAATAAGGGATTTATTTATCATTATTTTCAAGAGATAATTGTTGGATTAAATTCTTTTAATAAAGTGATAATTCAAGGGATAAAGCTATCAAAATAGAAGAGTGGTGGCCAAGTAAGGGACTCTAGCTAGTAAATTCGGCTATAAAAGGAAAAGAGAGGCCATTCATTCATTCACTTTTCCTTTGCCGAATTTCTTAAGCAAATTCTCCTCTCTCTGCTGAATTTCCTACAGTTTTTATTCTTCTTCTCTTTGTTAGCCAAAGCCGAAATACCTTGTGTTCTAGCCGAATCCTCCATCTTTATTCTTCCTTCTCTTTTCTTTCTAATCCCTCCAAAAGCCGGAAGTAAGCCTTTTAAGGCCATAGCCGAATATCTTAAGTGGCTTCAAGCTTAGGTGCTGTCGATTTCTTCAAAGGTAAGAACAAGTTTGATTTCTATTCTTTTCTTTTAGATTTGTCGAAACCTAGGACTAACCCCATTAATATTTTGTTGCCGAAACCTTGAAGAGATCTTTCGGGATTTACTAAGTGTCGACTACAAGGAAGGAGAAGTTCTTTTCCCGAAGGTACACCATAAGCCGCGTGTTCCCTAGTTATTCAGTGAGTTTCGGGATTTAAAATCCAAAAGGTAAGTGTCTATAGCATTCGGCCAAGGCCTATTTTGGTAGTTAGATCTATTATTATGTGTTTTAAGCCGAAAACTAACAGATTCAAGGGATCTAGTGAGTAGCCGATTTCAAAGGAGAAGAATACAAGTTTTTGGGATTTGACTATAGTCAATTCGACAACAAGGTAGGTTTTAAGAATACAAATCCTACTAGGATTTGGTTTTATAGGCTTTATGCTAACATACTAAGGTTACCAAATGTAGGAATTGAGATCTAAAGCAATAGATCGATTTTTTTCGGGATTTCAAGGAATTCGTTAAGCAAATCAGGTGTGTACCCCACACTATCTTTAATACGTTTTATGGCAATATTTAATATAAGTATGTATAAGAATGTGAATATGGCGAAGGTACCCTAATGTGGTACAAAGTACTCAGGTACGTTTCCTACTCCTACTAGGATTACGAAATATGTTATATTTTAGCATGTGAAAAGTGGCATGAATGTGAATTTAAGTATGATATGCATGACATGAATAAAATGGGGCATTCGGGTTATATGAGAAAGGGGAAGTGAACGTGGTGACTTCGGTCTCACTATCTGAATGTGGTGGCTTCGATCACATTATCTGAATGTGGTAACTTTGGTTACATTATCTGAATATGGTAACTTCGGTTACATTATCTGAATGTGGTGTCTCATGACACAATTATCTGGTGGCTATGCCACGAATTATATATGGGCGATGAGCACGTCGGCTGCAGCGACTGCCTTCGATGGAGTGTAGCGGATGGAGGGTTGACTTAGTAGTCCCCACGGTGTGCAGGTTGGTACGGGGATGTGTAGCGGATGGCATCTAGGTATGGGTTCGGGATTGCATCATTATCTTGAAATATTATGTGAACATGATTTGTATGGTATGCCTAAATCTATTAAATTTTAGTGTTGATTACACATTGAGTCTGTTTGACTCACCCCGTTGTGGGACTATTTTCAGGTGACGAACAGTAATGGACCGGGCTCGGCAGAAGCTTAGGGATGGCCATGCACAGCAAGAAATTTATGATTTGGACGTTTTCTTAAGTATTTTACGTTTATTTTGGGAATTATTTGATGTAATAAGGCCATAAGGCCAAAGTTGAATTTCTTTATTTCTTTATTTTACTTTTATTTATTATGATTACAAATTTTTATTAAGTTAAAGATTAAGTAATTTATTTTTGAATATACTCTATATGTTTTATCACTTAAAATTAAAAAGGGTTTTCAATATAAAATCGAATTCATTTTCAACTCAAGCCCAACCCAAAATAATATTTTTTTAAAATCGCACTAGTTTTTCCTAAGAAGTAAAAGAATTTGAAACGGTTTACACCGAGGAACATACCAGATCCGGTCAAGGCTCGTGGGCCGGGTTTGGGGTGTTTCAAATATAGGATAAGTCCCTCCCACATAATGGGAGTAATATCTTAGGCCACTTGATTGAGTGAGACTAGAAATGCATGGCCATGCTGAAATAAGTTGACATGAGATGACATACTAATTTGTATATCATAGTCTACTCAAGATATAAAGAAACATGGGATGGACTATACAAGTGTGACTATTCCATGACTTGTGTCCATTCTAGAGATAAAGGACTTAAGGATTAATGCATGAAAGGTTAATCACAAAAAGTTATGTTGAATCATGACTTCTTGTAAACTTAGGTAGCAATGATGCATTGCTAGATGCCACTCATTGTTTATGAGATTAGAATCGTTCTAGTATTACCGCTAACGTTACAAGAACCTATAGGGTCACACCCTATGGTTGAAATGAACGGAATAAAACATAGTTGGTATTGTGTTTGATTGTCACATGAATTAAATTAATTAAAGAATTAATTTAATTGGGAAATCAAATATTGAATATATTATATGTACAAGGATGTTGTACACATAATGAGAATTAATATATGAATTTAGTTCGTATATAAATTTAAATAAATATAGTTTACCAAAATCCATGTTATAATTAATGTAATTATAACTTTTTGGGTATAATTAATGTAATTATAATTTTCGGTTAAAACATTATTATATTTATTTAATTTTATAATTCATTAAAGACATACCGACTATAAAAGGTAATAAGTGATACAAAACTTATTAAGAAAAAACCCTAAGAATTTTTGCTTGAAAAGTCTAGCATCCGTGAAGCAAATAAAAAAAACCTCTAAAACAGTTTTAGAGATTTCTGCCGTTCATAGTCAAACCGGGTGGATTACGTAGAGGCTGACATCGTAAAGGTTGCGGCTTGGTTCGACAGTAGATCAGAACTCTTGTTGCCGAGGCATCGCTGTCTACTCAGATTGAAATTTCGGTAACTTCGAAACCTTTATTTCACCCCGATTTGTTCCTCACACATGGATTCATGGTTTGGATCACCGGGATTAACTTTATTTTGCTACGCCATGGGGGTGCCGGCGTTCCAACAATTTACACATGGCAACTTCAGTCGAAATACACTCTCTAGCATATTTGCTAAACCAAACAAATTCCCGCTCGTATATAGATACAGCCATATTTCCCTAAATTTAAGCTCTAAAAATTCCTTTTTTTTCTGATCAAGGAATCTCTGGCTAATGTAATTCTTTTTGAATTCTATTTGGAAAAATTCCCAAGTAACATTTTCCCTCGGTACAACAAAAATAAAGGTATTCCACCACTAATAGCCTGAGTCTTTTAGCAAAGATACTGTACATATCAAACATTCTTCAAGTGTACAAGATAATTCATCCAAAACCCTTATTGTATTTTCTAGCCAAAATTCAGACCTTTCTGGATCGTTATCAACTATTGCTTTGAATTCTTTTGCCCATATTTATAGATTTTATCTACCGGAGGCTTACCAATTCTAACAAGGTCAGCATCTTGTTGCATATCGGGAACCAGTTGAGGAGTAGGAGGGGGAAGTTATTGTACAGCAGGATTTATTCTCAGATATTCAATAAACCATTCATTCCTCATTTGAAAGAAGGTTTCTTTTGCCTCCTCACCTTGGCCCTCAGATACAGGCCTTCTATTACTACTAGATGTAGCTCTTTGAACTGAAGCTAGAGCATTGCTCTCAGCTTTCTCGGGTTCAGCTCTAGCTCGGTTGGACGACATTACTATTGTAACATCCCAAACTCGGCCTAGATGTTACGATCGAATCTAACGTGTCACATCGAAGTGTTTTTTAAAATCAGGCTTGTTGAGAGAAAACCATTTTTAATCGATTGCCATGTCTATTAATGTTAGTTTCTTAGTTGGTTAAAAACTGGCGGAAGCTACTCTAATGAATGTCATTTTGAAGTTTGAAAATGTGCTTTTGTCTTTTAAAACAGTTATTATTTTTGAAAACTTGTTTGTATTGGTTTTATAGTTTCCAAAATAAGAAATTAGACCCAATTAAAAGAAATAAAAATCACCAGAGGCCTTATTACATAAATATCAACCCAATATAAAATTTTAAATAACTAGGGGTAAAATATAAATATCAGCGAACGTGTGGCCACCTCCGAGTCCCTCGCAGCTCCAAATCTTCTAAGGCTGGGGATTACCTGTACAGTTAAAAGAAAAGGGTGAGTTACGAGAACTCAGTGTGTAATCCCCTATCATGCAGTAACAGTCTGGGCCTGAGCCCTATTCAGTAATAGTACAGTGTGGGCCTTAGCCCAATACAGTATCAGTATGGTGCACATATGCGACCCACCCCCAATCCAGCCAACACACCACCCGTACCAACCAACACACCACGTGGGGATAGAATCGACCCACCCAGCCAACACACCGATGTTGCAGCGTAGCTGTCAGTAATAATAACGCAGCAGAGCTACCAGTAACAGTATATGTGGCAAAGCCACCAGTAACAGTATTGCAATAGAGCTACCAATGTAACACCCCTCGCTCGGGTTCGATGCCAGAACCGGGTTTAAGGCGTTACCTAACTTAACACACTTAAACATCTCAAATTGGGCTACAAGATTTCATCTGAACCCATCATTTGATCATTCTCGACCCACGAGGCCCTAAACTTACCTCTAAGAGGTTTGGGAACTTAATCGGGAACTTTTACGAGCTTGGGAAACTTTTCTTTAATACAGGGGCCACAAGCCCGTGTTGGTCTAGGGACACGCTTGTGTGCCCTTAAGACATGCCCGTGTCTTCCACCCTTGGTCGATCCTGACCAGTTTTACACGGTCGGACACATGCTCATGTCCCTGGCCCGTGTCCCTGATGCGAGCACGTTCCATGTTAAGTCGAGCTCGAGTCATGATCCGTTGATGCTACCTCGTGGCCCTATCACTAGAGCTCGATCTAAGCTATTCAAAGACGCCATCGAAGTTTTTTTCCAGCAAGTGTGGAAAGATAATGAAGCTAACTTACTTGGACGAGAGGAGGGACCAACGTTGGAGCATTTTCGCAATGTTCTACAAGCTCAACCAGCAACCCATGAGCTCGGTTCTAGCTCGTGCTAAGTTTTCGATTAAGTTCAACGAGCTTAATTGGCCAAACCGAAGTACAATGGTGATGCGTGCCAATGGAGAAATAGAGTCTGAAGAAGACGATGAAGAACGTGAGATTGAAACTACCACCGACGAGGAAGAAGAAATTGAACATGCCATAGATGGTGAACTCCTCATTGTAAAGAGAAGTCTCAACCTTAAAGGAGTTAATGATGAGCAACAACGAGAGAACATCTTCCATAATCGATGTAAAATACAAGGCAAAATTTGTAGTGTCATCATTGACGGTGGAAGTTGCACAAATGTTACTAGTACGTTCATGGTGGAGAAGTTGGGTTTGCCAACCACAAAGCACCCGAGTCCATATAAGCTGCAATGGCTTAATGATGGTGGTGAACTAAAGGTAACTAAACAAGTCTTAATTTCTTTCAACATTGGAAAATATGCGGATGAGATCCTTTGTGATGTTGTACCCATGCACGCGGGTCATTTGTTACTTGGACGTCCATGGCAGTTTGATCACAAGGTGATTCACGACGGATACACCAATAGATATACGTTTAAACACTTGGGAAAGACTATCACTCTAGCACCTTTGACTCCGAAACAAGTTCATGAAGATCAAGTAAAGTTAAAAGATTCTTTTGAAAAAAATGAGTGAAAAAGAGAAAAATGAGAAAACAAAAGAAAAGAAACTTGAAACAAAAAAAGAGCAAGTGAAAAAGAAAAATGAAAAAGGAGAGATGAGTGGAAAACAAGAAAAAGAAAAAGAAAATGAGAAAGTGAGTGTCTTTGCAAAGGGAAGTGTAATACGAAAGGCTTTGCTGCTGCGACAACCGGTTTTTGTACTCATGTACAAAGAAAGTCTTTTTAACACTAACGATCTTCCCCAGAATCTCCCATCTTCAATTTTGTCTCTTTTGCAGGATTTTGATGATCTTTTTCCAGAAGACATCCCGAGTGGATTACCACCACTTCGAGGGATAGAACATCAAATCGATTTCATACCTGGAGCTGTTATTCCGAACTGACCTGCTTATCGAACCAACCCCGAAGAAACAAAAGAACTTCAATGGCAAGTCGAAGAACTCATGGAAAAGGGCTACATACGAGAAAGCCTTAGTCCCTGTGCTGTACCGGTCTTGTTGGTACTTGGCGTATGTGCGTCGATTGCCGAGCTGTGAACAAAATTACCATTAAGTATAGGCATCCAATTCCGCAACTTGACGATATGTTAGATGAGTTGAGTGGTGCCAAACTGTTTTCGAAAATCGACTTAAAGAGTGGTTATCACCAGATTCGAATGAGGGAAGGCGATGAATGGAAGACTGCCTTCAAAACTAAGCATGGTTTGTATGAGTGGCTGGTCATGCCGTTTGGATTAACCAACGCCCCCAACACTTTCATGAGATTAATGAACTATGTTTTAAGGGCTTTTATCGTTACTGCTCAAGGTCTCGAAGTCGATCAAGAGAAGATCAAGGCTATCCAAGAATGGCTGAGACCTACGAATATAAGCCAAGTAAGGAGTTTTCATGGGCTTGCGAGTTTTTATCGCAGATTTGTGCCAAACTTCAGTATGTTAGCCGCACCTCTTACCAGCGTCATCAAGAAGAGCTCAGCCTTTCTCTGGGGAGACGAACAGGAAAACTCTTTTAATGTTATTAAAGATAGACTTACTAAAGCTCCTTTATTAGCATTGCCTGATTTCTCTAAGACTTTTGAGATTGAATGTGATGCATCAGGTGTAGGCATTGGAGCTGTATTGACTCAAGAAGGAAGACCTATAGCATACTTCAGTGAAAAGTTGAATGGGGCATCTCTGAACTATCCCGTCTATGACAAAGAAATGTATGCTTTGATTCGTGCCCTCGAGACGTGGCAACACTACCTTTGGCCGAAAGAATTTGTAATTCATTCAGACCATGAAGCGCTAAAACACATTAAAGGACAGCACAAGTTGAATAAACGACATGCAAAATAGGTGGAATACCTCGAGTCGTTTCACTATGTCATCAAACACAAAAAAGGTAAGGATAACGTTGTGGCCGATGCACTCTCAAGAAGGTATGCATTTTTAGCACATTTAGAATCAAAACTGCTTGGATTTGTTTACTTGAAAGAATTGTATGCCACTGATGATGATTTTGGTGAAATTTTCCGTGAGTGTGAGAAAATGGCTGTTGATAAGTTTTACAGGTCTGATGATTTTCTTTTCAAAGAAGGTAAACTATGTGTGCGAAAAAGGTCTATTCGGGAAGTGTTGGTTAACGAAGCGCATAGCGGAGGACTCATGGGGCATTTTGGAGTAGAAAAGACAATGGCTACACTAAGAGAACATTTTTATCGGCCAAAAATGAGGAGAGATGTCGAGCAAGTATGCGCGCACTGTATATCGTGCAAGAAAGCTAAATCGAGGATCGAGCCTCATGGCTTATACTTACCTCTTCCAATTCCTGACGCACCATGGCAAGATATTTCAATGGATTTTGTACTTGGTTTACCCCGAACCAAAACAGGAAAAGATTCAATTTTTGTGGTAGTAGACAGATTTTCGAAAATGTCTCATTTTATACCATGTACAAAAACTGACGATGCTGTTCACATTTCTAATCTTTTCTTTAGGGAGGTAGTGCGCCTTCATGGGTTACCAAGAACCATTGTTTCGGATCGCGATACTAAATTCCTAAGTCACTTTTGGCGATCACTTTGGGGAAAGCTTGGAACGAAGTTACTTTTCTCGACTACATGTCATCCCCAAACCGATGGGCAAACTGAAGTAGTCAATAGGGTGCTATCAACTTTACTAAGGGGCATCATTCGAAAAAATTTGAAATCATGGGAGGAATGCTTACCTCATGTGGAGTTCGCCTATAATCGATCCGTGCATTCGGCGACTAAGTTCTCACCATTTGAAGTCTTCTACGGGTTTAATCCCGTAACTCCGTTAGATTTAATGCTGCTACCTAATGATCAGCTTGTGCATGCAGATGCCAGAAAAAAAGTCGAATACGTGAAGAATTTGCATAAACAAGTTCGATACAACATTGAATCTAAGACTGAAAAGTACGCTCGAAAGGCGAACAAAGGTCGCAAACGAGTTATTTTTGAACCTGGAGATTGGGTTTGGGTGCATATGAGAAAAGAACGCTTCCCAGCCCAACGTAGATCTAAGTTACTACCTCGTGGAGATGGACCGTTTCAAGTTCTTGAGAAAATTAACGATAACTCCTATAGACTTGATTTACCAGGTGAATACAATATTAGTGCGACTTTCAACGTAGCTGATTAAGTCTTTTTGATACAGGTTCTGACTTGAGGGCAAGTCATCTTCAAGAGGGGGAGGATGATGCGAGCATGTTCCATGTTAAGTCGAGCTCGAGTCATGATCCGTTGATGCTACCTCGTGGCCCTATCACTAGAGCTCGATCTAAGCTATTCAAAGACGCCATCGAAGTTTTTTTCCAGCAAGTGTGGAAAGATAATGAAGCTAACTTACTTGGACGAAAGGAGGGACCAACGTTGGAGCATTTTCGCAATGTTCTACAAGCTCAACCAGCAACCCATGAGCTCGGTTCTAGCTCGTGCTAAGTTTCGATTAAGTTCAACGAGCTTAATTGCCCATTCGGCCTTAAGCTAAATAAATTAGTTGGAATTTTATTTAAAAATAAATTTGGATAAATTTAATTTCCTTTAATTAATTTGCTGCTATTAAATAAGGTTATAAGTTGTTCTTAAATCTAGCATATTTACTTGGAAATTAAAGTTGTTTAGCTGAAACTAGTATTTAATGTTGTCCTAAGTTTCAGCCGATTTTTATTAGTTGTTAAATAGCTTAGATTTAATTTGTTTCAGCTCAATTTAATGTCTTAATGTGATCTTTAATTGCTGGAATTAATTAGCTAAGTTAATGAACTTAATTGCTTGTAGGTGCATGTAAAGGGATGGCACAAGGAGATTAATGGGCAGTAGCAATTACTTTCATTTAAGCTCACCGATACCAAGGTTCCTATCGTACATTGATAGTGGGTCGAGGTCCGTTAAACAATTAAAACCGAAGCCTTTAGAAACGTATAAGTAACCGGGTCTATACCTTTCTCGGTATTGGTTCTTACTTGTTTCCTAAAAGTCTTAAACCGAAACCTGAACACTCTTTCATCCTTAAATCGAAACCCAATTCTTACAACTTATCCTAACTTCATCGAAATTTCTTTCTTTCTTCGATTCTCAGGTTTACGATCGAACTCCAAGTATACATCTCGTTTTCTACTCGAGATCGGGATTGTATCATCTGGTATCAGAGCTAGTTAAACCGAGATCTACGAAGCCGGGAACAACCATCGAAGTTGTCTAAGCGAAGGCTCGAAGTAAGTTAAAAAAAATTCAAAAAAAAAAGGAAATTCGAAATTTAAAAAAAATTCGAAATAAAAAAAATTACCTAGTGTTTCGATTGAATTGCTATCATTCTATTCATCTTCATTTTCTAAATTTCTCTCCGACCCACTTGAACCACCGATCTCTTTTTCTTACTTTAGCTTACCTACACCCACATCTTACACCCTTTGAACCCATCTTGAAACCGACCCCTAAGCCCTAATAGGCCTTGGCAAATCCGACTAACGAAACTGTGAGAAGTGCGAGAGGTAAAAGGCACGAGTGTGTGAGACTAGTGTCAATAACTTCTTTCTTTTCGAGTGAACTGTGAGGATTTGTTGTGAGGTACTATAGTCCACGCGATGTCTCAAGAACCCGAGCAAAATGTAAATGAGCCACAAGGAAGACAACCCGTTCGTAACATTCCTGATCTGCCGATGCAAGCCTTGTTGCGTGAAATGGAGCGGTTACTCGATCGAAGGCTCAACCCTTTGGAAGACCGATTATACCAAGTGGAAGCCCGGAGACAACGAAAAGTACGTGGGCGACCAAATAGACGACGTGAACAGCCACAAGAGGGTGAAGATTCTTTTAATGATGCTTTAGATAGTGCGATCGAATCTAATGCAAGTGTTAGAAGATGAGGACCGCGACACCGTGGCAATAGAGATCGAGCCCGAGTAGATGATGACTTGAAGAATATAAAGTTGTCTATTCCACCATTTCAAGGGAGATCCGATCCGGAAGTGTACCTTGAATGGGAAAAGAAGATTGAATTGGTCTTTGATTGTCACAACTATTTGGAATCTAAAAAGGTTAAATTGGCCGCTATCGAATTCACCGATTATGCCATGATATGGTGGGACCAAATAACTACCAGTCGACGGAGAAATGGAGAACAACCCATCAGCACGTGGGCCGAAATGAAATCTATTATGCGCCGACGATTTGTCCCACATTTTTACCATCGAGAACTATACCAAAAACTCCAAAATCTTACTCAAGGATCGAGGAGTGTTGAAGATTACTTCAAGGAGATGAAAGTTGCCATGATTAGAGCAGATGTGCAAGAGGAACGCGAGGCGACCATGGCCCGATTTTTGGCTGGTCTCAACCGAGACATAGCTAATATGGTGGAACTCTAGCATTATGTCGAACTTACAGACATGGTGCACATGGCGATTAAGGTGGAGAGGCAGTTGAAGCGCAAGGGTACTGTTCGAAACTATCCCAACTTCAACCCTACCAAATGGGGCCAAGGGACTAGTAAAGCCAATCCATCGACTCGAGCCAAAGAGACCACACCATCTGCCAAACCAAGTAAGTCTTTCACTGAATCTAACAAAGGTAAGGCAATAGAAAACCCATCCAACCGATCACGAGACATCAAATGTTTTAAGTGTCTCGGGAGGGGACATATTGCAAGTCAGTGTCCAAACCGAAGTACGATGGTGATGCGTGCCAATGGAGAAATAGAGTCTGAAGAAGACAATGAAGAACGTGAGATTGAAACTACCACCGACGAGGAAGAAGAAATTGAACATGCCATAGATGGTGAACTCCTCGTTGTAAAGAGAAGTCTCAACCTTAAAAGAGTTAATGATGAGCAACAACGAGAGAACATCTTCCATACTCGATGTCAAATACAAGGCAAAATTTGTAGTGTCATCATTGACGGTGGAAGTTGCACAAACGTTGCTAGTACGTTCATGGTGGAGAAGTTGGGTTTACCAACCACAAAGCTCCCGAGCCCATATAAGCTGCAATGGCTTAATGATGGTGGTGAACTAAAGGTAACTAAACAAGTCCTAATTTCTTTCAACATTGGAAAATATGTGGATGAGATCCTTTGTGATGTTGTACCCATGCACGCGGGTCATTTGTTACTTGGACGTCCATGGCAGTTTGATCACAAGGTGATTCACGACAGATACACCAATAGATATACGTTTAAACACTTGGGAAAGACTATCACTCTAGTACCTTTGACTCCGAAACAAGTTCATGAAGATCAAGTAAAGTTAAAAGATTCTTTTGAAAAAATGAGTGAAAAAGAGAAAAATGAGAAAACAAAAGAAAAGAAACTTGAAACAAAAAAAGAGCAAGTGAAAAAGAAAAATGAAAAAGGAGAGATGAGTGGAAAACAAGAAAAAGAAAAAGAAAATGAGAAAGTGAGTGTCTTTGCAAAGGGAAGTGTAATACGAAAGGCTTTGCTGCTACGACAACCGATTTTTGTACTCATGTACAAAGAAAGTCTTTTTAACACTAACGATCTTCCCCAGAATCTCCCTTCTTCAATTTTGTCTCTTTTGCAGGATTTTGATGATCTATTTTCGGAAGACATCCCGAGTGGATTACCACCACTTCGAGGGATAGAACATCAAATCGATTTCATACCTGGAGCTGTTATTCCGAACCAACCTGCTTATCGAACCAACCCTGAAGAAACAAAAGAACTTCAATGGCAAGTCGAAGAACTCATGGAAAAGGGCTACATACGAGAAAGCCTTAGTCCCTGTGCTGTACCGGTCTTGTTGGTTCCAAAGAAGGATGGCACTTGCGTATGTGCGTCGATTGCCGAGCTGTGAACAAAATTACCATTAAGTATAGGCATCCAATTCCGTGACTTGACGATATGTTAGACGAGTTGAGTGGTGCCAAACTGTTTTCAAAAATCGACTTAAAGAGTGGTTACCACCAGATTCGAATGAGGGAAGGCGATGAATGGAAGACTGCCTTCAAAACTAAGCATGGTTTGTATGAGTGGCTGGTCATGCCGTTTGGTTTAACCAACGCCCCTAGCACTTTCATGAGATTAATGAACTATGTTTTAAGGGCTTTTATCGGTAAGTTTTGTGTTGTATATTTTGATGATATCTTGGTGTATAGCAAGACATTAGAAGATCATGTAGACCATCTTCGATCTGTTTTGGAAGTCTTACGTAAGGAAACTCTTTATGCTAACCTTAAGAAATGTTCCTTCTGTTCTGATAAAGTTATTTTTCTTGGTTTTGTAGTTAGTGCTCAAGGTCTCGAAGTCGATCAAGAGAAGATCAAGGCTATCCAAGAATGGCCGAGACCTACGAATATAAGCCAAGTAAGGAGTTTTCATGGGCTTGCGAGTTTTTATCGCAGATTTGTGCCAAACTTCAGTACGTTAGCCGCACCTCTTACCAGCGTCATCAAGAAGAGCTCAGCCTTTCTCTGGGGAGACGAACAGGAAAACTCTTTTAATGTTATTAAAGATAGACTTACTAGAGCTCCTTTATTAGCATTGCCTGATTTCTTTAAGACTTTTGAGATTGAATGTGATGCATCAGGTGTAGGCATTGGAGCCGTATTGACTCAAGAAGGAAGACCTATAGCATACTTCAGCGAAAAGTTGAATGGGGCATCTCTGAACTATCCCGTCTATGACAAAGAAATGTATGCTTTGATTCGTGCCCTTGAGACGTGGCAACACTACCTTTGGCCGAAAGAATTTGTAATTCATTCAGACCATGAAGCGCTAAAACACATTAAAGGATAGCACAAGTTGAATAAACGACATGCAAAATGGGTGGAATACCTCGAGTCGTTTCCCTATGTCATCAAACACAAAAAAGGTAAGGATAACGTTATGGCCAATGCACTCTCAAGAAGGTATGCATTTTTAGCACATTTAGAATCAAAACTGCTTGGATTTGTTTACTTGAAAGAATTGTATGCCACTGATGATGATTTTGGTGAAATTTTCCGTGCGTGTGAGAAAATGGCTGTTGATAAGTTTTACAGGTCTGACGATTTTCTTTTCAAAGAAGGTAAACTATGTGTGCCAAAAAGTTCTATTCGGGAAGTGTTGGTTAACGAAGCGCATAGCGGAGGACTCATGGGGCATTTTGGAGTAGAAAGGACAATGGCTACACTAAGAGAACATTTTTATTGGCCAAAAATGAGGAGAGATGTCGAGCGAGTATGCGCGCGCTGTATATCGTGCAAGAAAGCTAAATCGAGGATCAAGCCTCATGGCTTATACTTACCTCTTCCAATTCCTGACGCACCATGGCAAGATATTTCAATGGATTTTGTACTTGGTTTACCCCGAACCAAAACAGGAAAAGATTCAATTTTTGTGGTAGTAGACAGATTTTCGAAAATGTCTCATTTTATACCATGTACAAAAACTGACGATGCTGTTCACATTTCTAATCTTTTCTTTAGGGAGGTAGTGCGCCTTCATGGGTTACCAAGAACCATTGTTTCGGATCGCGATACTAAATTCCTAAGTCACTTTTGGCGATCACTTTGGGGAAAGCTTGGAACGAAGTTACTTTTCTCGACTACATGTCATCCCCAAACCGATGGGCAAACTGAAGTAGTCAATAGGGTGCTATCAACTTTACTAAGGGGCATCATTTGAAAAAATTTGAAATCATGGGAGGAATGCTTACCTCATGTGGAGTTTGCCTATAATCGATCCGTGCATTCGGCGACTAAGTTCTCACCATTTGAAGTCGTCTACGGGTTTAATCCCCTAACTCCGTTAGATTTAATGCCGCTACCTAATGATCAGCTTGTGCATGCAGATGCCAGAAAAAAAGCCGAATACGTGAAGATTTGCATAAACAAGTTTGAGACAACATTGAATCTAAGACTGAAAAGTACGCTCGAAAGGCGAACAAAGGTCGCAAACAAGTTATTTTTGAACCTGGAGATTGGGTTTGGGTGCATATGAGAAAAGAACGCTTCCCAGCCCAACGTAGATCTAAGTTACTACCTCGTGGAGGTGGACCCTTTCAAGTTCTTGAGAAAATTAACGATAACTCCTATAGACTTGATTTACCAAGTGAGTACAATATTAGTGCGACTTTCAACGTAGCTGACTTGAGTCTTTTTGATACAGGTTCTGACTTGAGGGCAAGTCATCTTCAAGAGGGGGAGGATGATGCGAGCATGTTCCATGTTAAGTCGAGCTCGAGTCATGATCCGTTGATGCTACCTCGTGGCCCTATCACTAGAGCTCGATCTAAGCTATTCAAAGAAGCCATCGGAGTTTTTTTCCAGCAAGTGTAGAAAGATAATGAAGCTAACTTACTTGGACGAAAGGAGGGACCAACGTTGGAGCATTTTCGCAATGTTCTACAAGCTCAACCAGCAACCCATGAGCTCGGTTCTAGCTCGTGCTAAGTTTCGATTAAGTTCAACGAGCTTAATTGCCCATTCGACCTTAAGCTAAATAAATTAGTTGGAATTTTATTTAAAAATAAATTTGGATAAATTTAATTTCCTTTAATTAATTTGCTGCTATTAAATAAGGTTATAAGTTGTTCTTAAATCTAGCATATTTACTTGGAAATTAAAGTTGTTTAGCTGAAACTAGTATTTAATGTTGTCCTAAGTTTCAGCCGATTTTTATTAGTTGTTAAATAGCTTAGATTTAATTTGTTTCAGCTCAATTTAATGTCTTAATATGATCTTTAATTGCTGGAATTAATTAGCTAAGTTAATGAACTTAATTGCTTGTAGGTGCATGTAAAGGGACGGCACAAGGAGATTAATGGGCAGTAGCAATTACTTTCATTTAAGCTCACCGAAGTTAATGCAAGAAGGTCAACCATCAGCAGCAACTTGAGCTGAAAAGTCAGCCATTAAAGCTGGAATTTAAGGAGGAATTTAAGGGCATTCATGCATGTTTGGTTGAACAATGAAGAGTCATCCATTTATCCATTAAAGCTGGAATTTAAGGAGGAATTTAAGGGCATTCATGCATGTTTGGTTGAACAATGAAGAGTCATCCATTTATTTATTTCCTTGATGATTCAGCTGCACCTTGGTGATTTAAAAGCTGCCTCTTGAGCTCCCATTCAGCCAATGTGGACTTGGAACTTGAAGAGTTTTCCTATCTAGAATTTTCAAGTTAATGCTAGTATTAATTTTGCTTAGTCATTAAGGCTAGAAGATGACCATTCGGCTAGCTCAAGCAACTATAAATAGTTGGCCATTTTACTTTGTAAGGGACTTTTTCCAAATTTTATATTGTTATTATGCTGAATTTGCGAGAGCAATTTCTCCTATTTCGTTTTAGGATTTGTTGGCTTATCTAGGAGTCTAGTGGCGTCAACCATCCTTCGTTCAATCCCGATACCAAGGTTCCTATCGTACATCGATAGTGGGTCGAGGTCCGTTAAACAACTAAAACCGAAACCTTTAGAAACGTATAAGTAACCGGGTCGATACCTTTCTCGGTATTGGTTCTTACTTGTTTCCTAAAAGTCTTAAACCGAAACCTGAACACTCTTTCATCCTTAAACCGAAACCCAATTCTTACAACTTATCCTAACTTCATCGAAATTTCTTTCTTTCTTCGATTCTCAGGTTTACGATCGAACTCCAAGTATACATCTCGTTTTCTACTCGAGATCGGGATCGTATCAGTCCCTCACACAGCCTTGACACGCTCGTGTCTTTGCCCGTGTGCCAAAACCTTAACATACTGACTATGACATCATCAACTCACTAAGGTCACACGGCCAAGGCACACACCCGTGTCGTTAAACCATGTCTCGAATTAAATTCCACAATTAATGTGCAGACTTGACACGCCCTAGGCACACGCCCATGTCCTAGGCCGTGTCTCCCACACAGCTGAGGCACATAGCCGTTTCTCTGCCCGTGGAGCATCCTAACTTGCAAGCCTAGCATGTAATAGGACACACGGTCGATTAACACGCCCATAGGGTTGATCGTGTGGATAATTTGTTGGCTATCTACCAAGCCCTTTACCACCCTACATTGCACACATACATACCCCAATTCAATACCACATAATATATAGCCCAAAGGCACATCTAAATACTCAATTCAACATCCATACACAAGGGCATACATCTTAGAAATATCACTTTCATTAAGCAAAAGAGTTTCCCAAGTATCGGCTTAACTTAATAGACCATTACAAAAGACCTTGATACCTTACCAAGCCAACACTTTGGCCAACAATTACGACGTAACAAAATACTCGAGTCCTATACATGCCATGCTCAAAACAAGTCTAAATTGTTATACCAAAGTGGTGTCGATAGTGTAATTTCTGCACTCCCACGTCCACGTTCCTCGAGTTATCTTGGCAATACTACAAGGAAAAAGGGGAATGAAAAGGGGTAAGCACAAAGCTTAGTAAGTTTGCATGGAAAATAAATGGCAACAATAAGCTCATAATGTAATCCATCCATGGCATTAATTAACCATACACAAGTCATAGGGTTCTTGCCATACTTACTTAGAATTGCCCTTATTTAGCACATACTGTGGCACACATCGTAATCGTTCCTTCGTGACTCGTTCACGAGTACCTGTAATCACTCATTCACGTGACTTTAGTACAATTCTCATTTCTACTTCTAAATTCATCTACTTATCTCGTTTAATCACTAGGGACAGTCAAAGATGCATTTTCATCATCATTAATTTAGGTATGAAGCCAATGCCATATCCCCGAGGTGGTCTTACATGGAGTCACCTCTAAATGCCAATGCTACCTGGATATGGTCTTATATGGACTATCATATCAAGTATCGATGCCATATCCCAGATATGGTCTTATACGATCCTCATATCATTACCGAAGCCATATCCAGGATATGGTCTTACAGAGGATCTCAATTCGGTGCCGAGGCCATGTCCTGGACATGGTCTTACACGGGACCCTATCTATCTCATCTCTCGATGATAGCATTTTCATATTCAATATCGTCCACTAGGACTTCATCATCTCATTCAACATTAACTACTAAATTTTATAGAGCCTTATGCATCAATATAATGCCAAGCATTCTCAACATGCTAACATAAATGTTGCATTAATCACATACAAACTTACCTAGATTTCAAAATGAGCTAACTCGTCAGTTTAGTCCAAGACTTTGTTCTTTCCCCGATCGAGGCAGATTCTCAGTTCTTCTTGCTCTATAATAGCAATTTAGCTCATTTTAATCATCACATTAATAAAAGCATTTCGATAATCATGTTTTGGCAAAATTACTATTTTGCCCTTAGACTTTGGCAAAATGACCATTTTGCCCCTAGGCTCGAATTAAATTCTAATCACATTTCTACCTTCATCAAGCCTAGGTGAACATTTAATACTCTTATAGCTATCATCAAAACTCAACATTTCACATACTTACTACAAATTTTATAACCTTTACAACAAGGTCAAATTAGGTGTTTTCAAGACAACACCTTTCACAAGAGTTGTTCATCTAACAACTGAGACTCATTTTCTTCCATGAAAATGCAACAAATAATAATGATAGCTCTCATGGCAAAACTCTAAACTCTTCACCATATTGCACAATAGTCTCCTCATTTGAAAGTTTAAGCTTTAGGGGTCTCAAAAGTACAACTATTTTCAAGAAAAGATCACTAGAACACTTACTTGTGAAGAGAAGAGTGTGCTGAAATTTTTGAAGCTTTCAACCCCCATTTTTCTTGCTATTTTCGGTGGAGGAAGATGGAGAGAAAGATGATATCTTTTCTTTCCTTATTCTAATATTAAACTAGTCAAATTGGTCACTAACTTTCACAAACTTTGACCAACATTGTCCATCTTTGTCTCCTATTTTAGCCTCTAGCCGACCAAGCAACTATTGGAGGTCTAATTGCCTTTTAAAGACTTCCAATTATCAATCTATGGCTATTTGGTACCTTTAGCTTATAGAATGGAACTTTCGCACTTAATGCGATTTAGTCCTTTTTCGCGATTAATCAAGAAATCGCTAAAATTAAAGTACCAAAATTCTCATGTACATATACCATGATGCTCTGACTCATAAAATGACATGAAAATAAATTTCTCTAATCTTGGATTAGTGATCCCGATATCACTGTTTCGACTAGCCCCTAAATCGGGCTGTTACATAAATATTAACCCAATATAAAAATTTAAATAACTAGGGTTAAAGTATAAATATCAGCGAACGTGTGGCCACCTCCGAGTCCCTCGCAGCTCCAAATCATCTAAGGCTGGGGATTACCTGTACAGTTAAAAGAAAAGGGTGAGTTATGAGAACTCATTGTGTAATCCCCAATCATGCAGTAACAGTCTGGGCCTGAGCCCTATTTAGTAACAGTACAGCGTGGGCCTTAGCCCAATAGAATATCAGTATGGTACACATATGCAACCCACCCCTAATCCAGCCAACACACCACCCGTACCAACCAACACACCATGTGGGGATAAAATTGACCCACCCAGCCAACAGAACAATGTTGCAGCATAGCTGCCAGTAATAATAACGCAACAGAGCTGCCAGTAACAGTATATGTTGCAAAACCACCAGTAACAATATTGCAGCAGAGTTGTCAGTATCAATATCGCAGCAAAGCTGCAAGTAACAGTATTTGTGGCAAAGCCACCAGTAATAGTACACTTCCTCTATAATAGTATCCCAACCCCAAGCAGTATGCCATGTCATAAATATCTCGTGTATGCAGTATGTCCTACTCAGTACAGTCATATAATAATATACATTCAGCAGTCGACTTACCTCTAGGGGTAAAACGGTAATTTCCATCTATTAGGGGTAAAATAGTAATTTTACCCTTTAGGGGTATTTTGGTCATTTTACCTATTTTACGGTTTCAGTGCAGATAACAACCTTTCAAAGGTCCACAGTCACCTCGAGCGACACAGATAACCTATATGATCAAAATGATGTAAATGGGCCCAAGGTTCAATCTTCGGCGTAAGTGGGCCCACACGCTCGTGTGGCCCATCTAGCCTAAATTCAGTCACGGCTATGCGAACAAAGTAGCCCAGTCCAATGTTTGTCGCTTTTTGTGGATTTATTTTGTGTGGGGCCCATGAGCCCATTGGGCCAACACGACCCATTTTAGCCCAACGAGGCCCATAACGGCCCAAGAGCACGAGAATGCTCGTGGTTGCCTCTACAATCTATCGCCAATAATTGTGGGCTCAGTTTACCACACGAGTGTTCGTACGCCCATGTGGCCTCAATCGTCGTATTTTTGGCTTTTTGGCTTTTGCCGTGTTACAGTCAGATTAGGGTGTGTACACACCTATTTGCAAACACTTGCAAAAACTCTTGAGCACTAACCTACATTCATTCCAACCTTCAGTTATTCTCTTACTTAACAGTGTTCATAGTCATCTAATACCCAAACAGTACTCCTGCTTACCTTGACCGAATGGAGTATGGCCAAATATACTTAGATCGCGGCTAGAATCAACCACACGTATCCTGGTGCTTTACAGCACACATGACAGATAGATAGATAGATAGATAGATAGATAGATAGATAGATAGATAGAACCGATTAAAATGTAGCCTAAAACCTCATACATAACACTTCTAGAATCTAAGAGTAATTGGCCTATACCCAAAAATAAGGTGTCGAAAATACCTTAATTAAATATTGGGAGACAGGGTTTCGACAACTTGAGAACACTTGCACCTTTCACTACTCGGTAATACCTGGAATAATAGCAAACTAGAGAAGGAACATACAAATGCCAACTGATTTCTCTGAAGTCTTGTAAAATTGAAACCAAAATACCAAAGAGTAGCCGGCTTAGTATTTAAGAGGAAAAAAATGGAGTTCAAGGGTCAAAAGAGGAGGAGAATTGACTTGTAAAAGAATAGAGGAAACAAAATAAGAATGATAGAAGAAGAGAGATGTTAAGTTCGGCCAGGACAAAGAGATGTATTGAGAGGAGAAGAAATGTGAATAAATAGGGAAAGAATAATAGTGTAGTCAACTTTGATTGTAAGAAAAGAGGGACAAGGGTTCGGCCAAATGAAGGATTAAGATCGAGAGTAGAGAGACAAGGTTCGGCTTAAAGAAATAAAGCAAAGAAAATGCCCAAAGCAATTTGATCACCAAGGTAGAGCACGAAACTGCAAAAGAGGAGAAAGTAGGAAAATCTGGCACTCAGGAAAACCAAAACTAGTTGCCACAACACCCAAAACTCGAAACTGGCACAACAATAATATCCCAAAATGCTCTCAGATTGCTGAAATGCACACAAAAGAGACTCCTAGCTGAATTTGCATACACAAGCTTCCCCAATCGACTGCAGCTCTCCTTCCTTGATTTCCTCCTCCTAATTCTCCTCTAAATCACCCAACTACCAACCACATCCCCTGATTCTCTCCTCCTTCACCAATTCAAACCTCATCTAGCAAAGTTTCAATCAAACTCAACCTCTCTCACTACAAAGAAATAAAATAAATATCCCTTTACATTCCATGGGATTCGAATTCGAGCTCCCTTGCAACCTTCACCACGCCACTTACCACTGGACTACAAGTTCTTTTGTGACATAAATCTACCACATTTGTTTATAAGGCCTACAGTCCAGAGTCAAGGTTTACTGAAGAGGAAGAACTAAAATTTTGCTAAAGCCTAGGCTTGAATTCAGGACTTCTCACACACTCCCAAACACACCCAAATCACTTAACCACTGAAGTAGAGGAATATTTGTGTCAGAACATGTAAAATTACAGACCCTAAAGTTTTGGGGTGTTACAATTCTACCCCCTAAAAGAAATTTTGGCCTTAAAATTTACCTGGTCAGAATAGGTGAGGGTATTGTTGTCACATCGCCTCTTCAGGTTCCCACGTGGCTTCCTCGGTACTGTGATTTTGCCAAAGAACTTTTAACCAGTGGGATCAATTTCTTCCTTAGTACCTTAACCTGACGGTCCAATATCTGTACTGGTTCTTCCTTGAAGGTCAGATCTGGTCTAACTTCGATCTCCTCGACTGTACTATATGTGTAGGATCAGAGCGATAAAGCCTCTGCATGGAGATGTGGAACACATCGTGAATCCGGTCTAATTTTGGAGGCAACTCAAGTTGATGGGTGACTGGTCCCACATGCTTAAGTATACGGTAAGGCCCAATGAACCTAGGGCTAAGCTAACCCTTTCTCCCAAACCTAAATATCTTTTTCCATGGAGAGACCTTAAGAAATACGAATTCTCCCACAGAATACTCAATCTCTTGGCATTTAAGATCTGCGTATGACTTCTGCCTATCAGATGCTTCCTTCAACAGGTCTCAACTAAGTTTTACCTTTTCTTCAGTATCAGAAACTAACTCTGGCCCCAAAACTCGAAGCTCGCCCAGCTCAGTCCAACAGGTAGGAGTACGACACCTACTACCATACAACGGGTCTCGTACGGTGCCATTTGAATACTGGACTGATAGCTGTTATCATATGCGAACTCTGCTAGTGGTAAATAGTCTTCCCAGCTACCTCAAAAATCAATGACACAACTTCTTAACATGTCCTTCAATATCTGAATCACCTTCTCTGACTGACCATCTGTTTGAGGATGGAACGCAGTACTGAAGTCCAACCTAGTACCCAAAGCCTCGAGTAATTTCTTTCAGAACAGAGACGTGAATCGAGGGTCTCTATCAGATATGATGGAAACCAGTACCCCATACAGTCTCACAATCTCAACCACATACAACTTTGTCAGCTTTTACAATGAGTAATCAGTGCGGACTGGTATAAAATGGGCAGATTTAGTCAACCGGTCTACAATGACCCATATCGAATCCTTTTTAGTAGGCGTTAAGGGTAGCCCACTCACAGAATCTATGGTTACTCTATCCCACTTCCAAAGTGGAATCTTAACTGGATGCAGTAACCCTGAAGGTAGTTGATGTTCAGCTTTAACTTGCTGGCATGTCAAGCACTTACCCACAAAATCAGTAACTTCGCGTTTCAGTCCTGGCCACCAGTATAGCTCACGAAGATCTCGGTAAGACTTGTATCTTCCAGGATGCATAGCATATGGACTACTATACGCCTCTCGTAGTATAGACTGCCTTAGATCAGAATCCCTTGGTACACAGACGCTCCCACGGAAACACAGGACTCCCTCACCATTCAACCTAAAATCTACAATCTCTATATTCTCAACTTGTCGGAAACAAGAAACCAGTGACTCATCCAACAACTGTTTCCCCTTAATTTGCTCAGTCCATGTCGGTCTCATTTGAAGCTCAACTAACAAGCTACCATCATCATACAAGCTGAGACGAGCAATCATTGCTCTCAAATCAGATACAACCCTACAGCTTAGTGTGTCAGCTGCCACATTATCCTTACCAGTGTGATACTCAATCGAGCAGTTGTAATCCTTAAGCAGCTCCATCCATCTTCGCAGCCTAAGATTCAGCTCCTTCTAAGTGAGGAGGTACTTGAGGCTCTTGTGATCTGTGTAGATAATAAACTTCTCATCGTATAAATAATGCCTTTAAATTTTTAGTGCGAATATCACCACGGCTAACTCCAAGTCATGAGTTGGGTAATTTGCCTTGCGAGGCTTAAGCTGACGAGACGCATAAGCAACCACCTTACCCTCCTGCACCAGTACACAACCCAATCCAATGTGTGATGCATCATTGTAGACAGTAAATTCCTTCTCAAACTCTAGCTGTATCAAGATAGGAGCCTCAGTCAGAACTTTCTTTAGTTTCTCAAAATTTTCTTGCTGCTTATCAGTCCAGTTAAACGGTACCCCTTTACGCAGCAACTTAGTCAAAGGTGCAGTAATCAAGGAAAACCCCTCAACAAAACGTTTGTAATACACTGCTAGACCCGAAAGCTTTGAATCTTAGATAATATTTTAGGTGGTTTCCAATCCAACACGACTTTAATTTTTCGAGGATCCACCGTATTCCCCTCAGCAGACACCACGTGACTAAGAAATGTCAGTTCTCGCAGCCAAAACTCACACTTGCTGAACTTAGCGTACAATTGTTTCTCCCTTAAAATTTGTAGAACAATTTGGAGATGTGCATCATGCTCATCCTCGATTCTCGAATACACCAAGATATCGTCTATAGATACCACCACGAACCGATCCAGGTAGGGCTAGAATACTCGGTTCATCAGATCCATGAAAGCAGCTGGTGCATTCGTCAGTCCAAATGGCATCCCTAAGAACTCGTAGTGACCATAACGAGTCCTAAATGCAGTCTTATACACATCAACCTCTTTAACCATCAGCTGATGGTGCCTAAAAAGGAGATCTGTTTTGGAGAAAATCGAAGCTCCTCACAGTTGATCAAATAGATCGTCAATTCTCGGTAAGGGATACTTATTTTTGATAGTCAGCTTATTAAGTTGCTGATAATCGATGTACATGCGCATGGACCCATCCTTCTTTTTTTACGAACAACACTGGTGCTCCCCACAGAGACACACTAGGTCAAATGAATCCACGATCTAGCAGCTCTTGGATCTGAGCTTTTAACTCTACTAGTTCCTTTGGTGCCATCCTATAAGGGGCGATGGACACTGGAGTTGTTCTAGGCAAGAGCTCGATACCAAATTCAACTTCGCGATTCAGAGGCAACCCAAGGAGCTCATCAATAAACACATTAGAAAAATCCTTAACTATCTTGATATCTCCAACAGAAGGACCTTCAGAGTCAGATACTCCAACATAGGCTAAAAACACCTCACAACCCTTGCGAACTAGTTTTTCGGTGCTTAGTACAGAAATCACATTAGACAGGAAGTCCCTTCGCTCCCCAATTACAACCACTTCCTCATCTTCAGTAGTTATCAACACCATATGCTTAGCAGCACAATCCAAACTTGTTCGTGTTTCACCAGCCAATCCATACCCAATATAAGGTCAAATTCACCGAACGGCAATTCCATCAAGCCTGCCAGAAAGGCAACCCCTTAAACCTCTAGGGGCATAATTCTGAACGATTTGTCTACCCTAACCGACTGTCCTAGAGGACTTAACACCATCATTTCATTAACAATACTCTTACACAAGATACCCAAGGTGCCAGACATAGTACATGCAATGTATGAATGCTTAGACCCTATATCAATCAGAGTAGTGTACGGTACATTATGAATGAGGAACATACCGGTTATAACATCTGGACCATCAATGTATGAATGCGTAGACCATTTTTCAATTAGAGCAGTGTATGGTACATTATGAATGAGGAACGTACCGGTTATAACATTTGGAGCATCACCATCTTCTCTGCGAGGAGCAGCATATACCAAGACTGGCTGCCTCGCCTTAGTGTTACCAGCACCTCTGCCTGGGGCTCCACGACCTCGTCTCCTATCATTACCACCTCTGGCCTACCCACGGCCTCTCGGTGGCTACTGACCACCTCTCACTGGCTGAACGTAACCCTATCCTACTGCTTGTATTTGAACAGGCCTCTGCGGACAATTCTTAACCTGATGATCCATGGACCCGCATCTGAAGCACGCCCCAATCCTCTTCCAGCACTCACCTTGGTGAGATCTCCCACAATTAGTGCAAGGTTGTGGTCTCGCAATAGCAACAGGAACCCCAGTCCGAATCGACCCATCAAACCTGGCCTTCTTAATAGGCCTCCCAGAAGAACTTGAGGGCCCAAAATTCCTCTTATTTCTGCCCATATCTTTTTCACGGTTCTGGCACTCCGAGCGCTTCACCTCTTTAGCAATCTTTGCTTTTTCTACAAGAGCAGCAAAATCCTGCTCCCTCTACGGAGCTATCAATACCCTTAACTAGTCTCGAAGGCCATCCTCAAAATGCACACAGTGCTCATGCTCAGTTACTACTATCCCTCGAACATACCGACTCAACCGTAAAAACTCTGCCTCATATTCCGCCACTGTCTTATTCCCTTGGATCATGTTCAGAAATTCCCTTCTTCGAGCGTCCACATAACTTGCGCCCACATATTTCCCTTGAAAAGATGCCTTAAATAAATCCCATGTCATTCGGTCGGCCTGCGTACCCTCTCTCACAATGAGCCACTATTGGTAGGCCTCATCTTGCAATAAGGACACTACCCCTTTTAATTTTTGCTCCGTAGTACAGTCAAGGTCGTCCATTATCTGTTTGGTAGCTTTTAACCAGTACTTCGCCACATTTGGGGCTACTCCAAAAATACCCCTGAAAATTTTTGCTCCATTAGACCGGAGTTGCTCTGAAATTGACCCTTGGCCCACTGTTCCAATACTAGCTCCAACAACCCTATCTAGAATGCGGAGCATCACTTGGGATATAACATCATCACCAACTGCTCGATCATAAGACCCCGTCTTAGTTACTACTAAGGTCGATGCTTCCCCAACAAGTATATGGCCTGATGCCAACGATCCAGCCTGAGCACTTCCTCGGCCTCTACCGCGGCCCCGTGTACCCCTTCCGCGAGTACCTCTTGTGCTCATTTTGATATGCGCTTTATCTGTTTATAAAGTCTTATGCATCAGATTATAATTTTAGTGATTATTAACAAATGTATTATGAAAAACAATCGTTAGGGGTTTGTTTTCGCAAATCAAGGTCTCATGACAGTTTAGTCTCCTACGGTCTCAGTTTCCTCTATCTAGAGTTTCATATTATATTAGTAATCAAAATTTGAGAACTTACAGCTTTAGCGCCGAAGATCGGTGTGCCACACTTGTACATCTTTCAAAAACATTTTAAATCTTTAAAATCTAATTTCAGAAAGACTTTTAAAACCCATTCCACAGCCAAGTTTTGTAACTCGGCTCTGATACCACTAAATATGACACCCTAAACCCAACCTTGACGTTATGACTAAATTTGACGTGTCACATCAAAGTATTTTTTGAAATCAGGCTTGTCGAGAGAAAACTGTTTTTAATCGATTGCCATGTTTGTTACTGTTGGTTTCTTAGTTGGTTAAAAACCCCCAGAAGCTACTCTAATGAATGTCATTTTGAAGTTTGAAAATGTGTGTTTGTCTTTTAAAATGATTATTACTTTTGAAAACTTTTTTGTATCAGTTTGGCAGTTTCCAAAATAAGAAATTAAACCCAATTAAAAGAAATTAAAATCACCAGAGGCCTTATTACATAAATATTAACCCAATATAAAAATTTAAATAACTAGGGCTAAAATATAAATATCAGCGAACGTGTCGCCACCTCCAAGTCCCTCGCAGCTCCAAATCATCTAAGGCTAGGGATTACCTGTACAGTTAAAAGAAAATGGTGAGTTACGAGAACTCAGTGTGTAATCCCCTATCATGCAGTAACAGTCTGGGCCTGAGCCCTATTCAGTAACAGTACAGTATGGGCCTTAGCCCAATACAATATCAATATGGTACAAATATGCAACCCACCCCCACTCCAGCCAACACACCACCCACACTAACCAACACACCATATGGGGATAAAACTGACCCACCCAGCCAACACAACAATGTTGCAGCATAGCTGCCAATAATAATAACGCAGCAGAGCTGCCAGTAACAGTATATGTGGCAAAGCCACCAGTAACAATATTGCAGCAGAGCTGTCAGTATCAGTATTGCAGCAAAGCTGCAAGTAACAGTATTTGTGGCAAAGCGACCAGTAACAGTACACTTCCTCCATAATAGTATCCCAACCCCAAGCAGTATGCCATGTCATAAATATCTTGTGTATGTAGTATGTCCTACTCAGTGTAGTCATATAATAATATACATTCATCAGTCGACTTACCTTTAGGGGTAAAATGGTAATTTCTATCTATTAGGGGTAAAATAGTAATTTTACCCTTTAAGGGTATTTTGGTCATTTTACCTATTTTAGGGTTTCAGTGCAGATAATGACCTTTCTAAAGGTCCATAGTCGCCTTGAGTGACACAAATAACCTATATGATCAAAATGATGTAAATGGGCCTGAGGTCCAATCTTCGGCATAAGTGGGCCCACACGCTCGTGTGGCCCATCTAGCTCAAATTCAATGTAACGCCCTGAATTTGGGCCTAGAAGGAATTGACCTTGAATGTAGGATTAGCTAGGAGACGGCACATATGTGTGCAAGAAAATGACACAAATTGCTTGTTTACTTTAGTGGCTAAGTGATTTAGGAAGAGTTGGGAGTGTTGGAGAAGCCCTAGGTTCAAACCTGGGCTTTAGCAAAATTTTTGCTTTTAGCTCTTAAGTGAATCTTGGCCTTAGCTTGAAGGCTTTATAAATATTTTTGGTGAATTCATGACACAAGGAGTCTGCTGGTAAAGGTGGAAAATGGCGTGTGGAGGGTACTAGTGGTTTGAGGTTTGAATCCCTGTTTATGCAAATGGCGATTATTTTTATTGTTGGCCATGGGAGGAGTTTGTGTTTGACCGAAACACCATAAGTTTGAACAGATTTGAATGGGGTTGTTGTTAGCCGAATTTGGGGAGTGAAAAGGGGGATTTTCGATTGTTGAGGTTTGTGAACAAGAGTGATTTTAGGAGGAAAGAGGGGAATTCAAATTTGGTGGGGTAGTGGTGCCAAAATGGGATTCTTCTCAACCATTCGATTGCCTTTGGAGCCTCTAGCCATTCGGTCATGTTTTGCCCCTTTACCAAATTCTTTAAGGTCTTTTGGCCGAATCTGTTTTTGCTACTCTCTCTAATTCTTCTCTTCTTCTCCACTTTTCTTCCTCTAGCATCTATTTTTCTGCCGTTTGCACTTTTTGTCAATTTCTGGTAAGCCAAGTGCCTCTCTGTACCTTTCGGGTCTTTTTCTCTTCTCCTCTCCTCCATTCTCATTCTCCTCCCCTTTCAATAGTTTTTTACACTTTTCTCCCCTTATCGAATATTGATCCCTGTTCTTCGTCCTTCTCTTTTGGGATACTTGGCCGAATATTCTCTTGTTCTCTTAGTGGTATTATCATATTGGCTTACAATAGTCTTTTGACAAAAAGGGAGTATTGTTGCCCCATTTTATCTCCATCATTCTTTTTCGGCCCTTAAAGGGGGTGTAGGCCGATTATTTTTCTCTTCAACTAGTGACTTTGCGCTGTCAGTAAGTGAGGACTCGTTTAACTTAAACTATTCATTTGAATGGGTGTTTGATAAGATTCGATTCTTATGCAGGGTTTCCCTAAGGCCTAGTGGATAATCTTTGGCAATGGAATAGGAGTGTGGCCTTTTGTTGATTGATCAAGGTAAAGGTTTAGAGTCTCTTTGATTAGTATAATAGTGAAAAGATTTATTAAGTATTGGTCTTGTTCAAAAAGGACTGATGGAGAAATGTGATGAATATAGGTTGGTGCTCAAGAGTTTTTACAAGTGTTCGCAAACAAGTGTGTACACACCCTGATCTGACTGTAGCTCAACAAAAGCCGAAAAGCTAAAAATATGGCAATTAAGGCCACATGGGCTTACGAACGCTCGTGTGGTGACCTGAGCCCACGAAACAAGGGTGTTTGACTGTAGAGGCCACCATGAGCGATCTCATGGGCTTAGTCCGTAGGGCCACATTAGGCCGAAATGGGCCATGTGGGCCCCATGGGCTCGTGGGCCCTATACGGGTAAATCTCAAGGACATGTGGAGAATATTGGACCCAACTGTGTCGTTCACATGGCTAAGGTTGTTTCTGGGCTTATTGGGCCACTCGGGCATGTGGGTCGACATGGGCCGTAAAATGGGCCTTGGGCCAATTCACACTGTTAACCATAGGGTAAAATGACCGTAATGCCCCTGTAGGGTAAAATGACCGAAATACCCTAATAGGGTAAAATGACTGTAATACCCCTGTAGGGTAAAATGACCATAATACCCCTGTAGGGTAAAATGATCGAAATACCCTCATACGGTAAAATGACCGTAATACCCCTATAGGGTAAATAATCGTAATGCCCCTGTAGGATAAAATGACTGTAATGCCCCTGTAGGGTAAATGACCAAAATACCCCCATAGGGTAAAATGATCATAATGCCTCTAGAGGGTAAATGACTATTTTGCCCCTCAAGGGTGAATGACTGATTTGTGCTACAATTTGACTGTGATTTGATTGACTTAATTATGAATGATATGGCTGATTCTGAGCATGGCATACTGCATACACGACATACTGCATGGGGTTGGGATCTTGTATTGGAGGAAGTGATTGATATGTGAGGGTCGCACGGGTCGCACAAGACGACTGTGGACCCACCGATGGCTTTAAGTCGATTATGTGATTGGTAGCTCTGTTGCATTATTGGTTAGTGCCGCAACCAGTGCTATATAAGAAGTGTAGGGATGGGTGGGTCGATTTAATCCCCACAAGAGTGTAGGGATGGACAAGAGACAGAGTGCAGGGTTGGTATGGGTATTTATGCATTACATATACTAATTCTGATATTGAGATGGGCTTAGGCCCAGATAGATGTGATATGTGACATTTGATATGGGCTAAGGCCCAACCGAGGCTGATGGGGGCTAAGGCCAAATTGCCATCGTTACTCTAATGGGCTAAGGCCCACACTGTACTGTTACTGTTAAAGGGCTCAAGCCCAGACTGATTCTATTTCTGTATACTGACTGCTTCTTTAATAAGGAGATTTCACACTGAGTTTTCGTAAACTCATCCCATTTTTAACCTTTCAGGTAATCCCTAGCGTTGGATGGTTCGGAGCTACGAGGGACTCGGAGAGGGCCACACAACTGCACAAGTTTTATTCTGTTTAGCTCATTTACTTAAGAATGAGCTTGTTGGTTCGGGTTGTAATAAAGCCTTTATAATTTTTGGATTTTAAATTTGGGATTTGATTTGATTGTGATTTATATCTGCTAGAAGTAGAACACGATTTTCCAAAACAATAACTATTTTCTAACATTAAACAATAACTATTTTCTAACACTACGTTTCCGCAACTCAATTTTTGAATATCATGTTTTCCTAAATCGTTTGCTTTAAATTAAGCTTCCGCAACAATAAGGTTTTGAAGGTAATAAATTTTTAATAAACCTCGATTAAAAATAAACAAACGCAAACTGAGGTTTTGTACATGTTTTAAATGGCAAAAAGTATGAAATTTCAAGAAGGGTTTTCAATGAAAACATGGTTTTCGAAAAACACTTCAATGTGACTCACCAGATTCGGCCATAACGTCTAGGCCGAGTTTGGGGTGTTACATTCAGTCACGGCTATGCAAACAATGAAGCCCAGTCCAGTGTTTGTCACTTATAGTGGATTTATTCTATGTGAGGCCCACGAGCCCATTGGGCCAACACAGCCCATTTTAGCCCAATGAGGCCCATAACGGTCCAAGAGCACGAGAACGCTCATAGTGGCCTCTATAGTCTATCGCCCATAATTGTGGGCTCGGTTTACCACACAAGCGTTCACACGCCCATGTGGCCTCAATTGTCGTATTTCTAGCTTTTCAGCTTTTGCAGTGTTGCAATCAAATCAGGGTGTGTACACACCTATTTGCTAACACCTGCAAAAAATCTTGAGCACCAACCTACATTCATTCCAACCTTCAGTTAGTCTCTTACTTAACAGTGTTCATAGTCATCTAATCCCCAAACAATACTCCTGCTTACCTTGACCGAATGGAGTATGGCCAAATATACTTAGATCGTGGCTAGAGTCAACCACACGTATCCTGGCGCTTAACTGCACACACGACAGATAGATAGAACTGATTAAAATGTAGCCCAAAACCTTATACATAACACTTCTAGAATCTAAGATAATTGGCCTATACCCAAAAACAAGGTGTGGAAAATACCTTAATCAATTCCTTGATTTCCACCTCATAATTCTCCTCTAAATCACCCAACTACCAACCACATCCCCTGATTCTCTCCTCCTTGACCAATTCAAACCTCATCTAGAAGAGTTTCAGTCAAACTCCACCTCTCTCACCATAAAGAAATAAAATAAGTATCTCTTTGCATTGCATGGGATTCAAACTCGAGCTCCCTTGTAACCTTCACCACGCCACTTACCACTGGACTAAAATTTCTTTTGTGACATAAATCTACCACATTTGTTTATAAGGCCTACAGTCCAGAGTCAAGGTTTACTTAAGAGGAAAAACTAAAATTTTGCTAAAGCCTAGGTTTGAACTCAGGACTTCTTACACACTCCCAAACACACCCAAATCACTTAACCACTGAAGCAGACAAGTATTTGTGTCAGAACATGTAAAATTACAGACCCTAAAGTTTTGGAGCGTTACAACTATATGAAAAACACATTTAAAATGATCAGGATATATCACACTATCACAAACTATATATAATGGCATGCATAGCTAAACTCGTACTTGCTACGTTAGTTCAAGAATCAGCTAAACCGTAGCTCTGATACCAATAAATGTAACACCCTAACCCATATCCGTCACCAGAATAGGGATACAAGCATTATCAAAGTTTACAGAACAAAAATACTTAATTTTTGTCATTTACTATTCATATTCTAAACCAATCATATTGTCCCTTAATTGGACCAACGAGGCCCAATTTATACATTAGAAATAAATCTAGACTAATTCGAGATCTCAGAGAATTTTTCGTAAAGTTTTCAAAATTTCCTTATATGCAGGGGATACACGCCCATGTAATCAGGCCGTGTGGCTCACACGGCCACATGACACGCCCGTGTCCTAGACTGTGTGGGAATTCGATGTTAGCCCGTGCCCAAAATTAGGGTAGCTACTGACTTGGGTCACACGGCCAACCACATGTCCGTGTGTTAGGCCATGTGGACAATTAAATTTTAAAAAATACATGCAAGATTCACACGGCTGAGACACACGCCCGTGTCTCTACCCGTGTGACAAATTCTAAGCATTCTGTTTCTCATTTTTAAGATGCAGGGGACACATGGCCAAACCACACATCCGTGCGCATGGTCGTGTGTCACACATGGTTGAGACACACGCCCGTGTGTCTACCTGTGTAGACGAAAATAGGCCATATTTCTCACCCATTTTGTTTTCCACCTACAACAACATTTAAGCACATTCACCAACCAATTCAAAGCATTTTAAACCAAGCAAAAATCAAGTATTATTCATGACATATCATCACATATCTTCAAGTGTTTAATCTTACCAAAAGCCCATTTATTCTTATAAGCATACTTAATAAATTATGTTAATTCGAAACCATTCATCATCACCATATAGCCATTTCAATACACATTAAAGCTTGATAAGGCCTTATATAATTACATCATAATATGTTTAACACTAGCCATTCCAATGGCTAGTTACAACCAAAATATTTCATCATTTGACTTGTTTTAGCCTATACATGCCATTATATCAAAAGTTAGCTTGTTTCATATACCGAGAGGTCCAAGGGATAGTGTGATGTGTCTCCGAACAAATTCCAACCTTCACGAGCCTTCGAGTACTATAAAACAGAGGAAAATAAAACAAAGTAATCATTTAATGCTTAGTAAGTTCGCATAATAGGAATTTAACTTACAGTTTATGTTCAATTTAAGTAATCATATAAATAACATGCATCCCAACAAATTGACCAATTGTAACATCCGAATTAGGGGTTCTGCATTTTGCACTATGTTATGTGTTTGGCTCGATTAGCTTGTTATTTAGGTGTGTTTAGGGGTCCTGGGGAGGCTCGGGTTCAAGCCAGAGCCTTGGTAAAATTTTGCTTTTTGGGCATAAGGGGAGAGAGCTAGTGGAAGCAGGCCTTAAGGATAATTATTTGTGTTTGATGACTCAAAAGTGAACATAAGGTGGAGTGGTTGCGGCGTCACTGGTAGAGTAAAGGGGGAGGAGTTCAAATCCCATCTGCTGCATTGTGGAGCTTTAATTTTTGGTGCGAGGTTGGTGAGGAGGTGCCATTCGGCTGGGACTCTACCATGGTGGTTGTTGAATGAGTTAAATAATTTGAAATGGATGGAGGAAAGGAGTTTGGGGAGGTTAAAGCTCCTTTTCTTTTGGTGCAAATTAGGTGTATTTCGGGTAATTTTTGCTCTTGTCAAAAACCTCTCTTCTTCTTTCTTTCATCCTTTCTCCTCATAGTATGGTATAGCTAACCTTTAGAGAGTGACCACTCGTACACTCTTTTCATCTTTTCTCTCCAACATCCATCTCTTCCTCCTCCTTTTTATTTTCGACATAGCCGAAACTTTGCTTTTCCTTCACTGCTTTTCCATTTTTCCCTTAAGCCAAATCTCTTTTGTTCATCTCCTACAATTTGTTTTCATCACCATAACTGAACCCCCTTGTTACCCCATTCTAAATCAACTTCTTTCTTGTGTGTTCATCATAGCCAAAACTTTACTTTCCTTCAATCTGAAGTAGTGCTTTGCTTATACTATTAGCCGAATTCCAACTCCTCTCCTACTTGTTTTTATCGATCATTCTTTTCTTAATCCTCTGATTAGCATTGGAGTTTCTTTTCTTTGAGCCTTCATAGCTAAACTTGGATTGCTTCTATTATTTCTGTCAGTACCGAATTGCCTTGGGTTCCATTTGGCTTCTCTCTGTTTAGGGTAATGTTCTCTTCTTTTCATTATTTATTATTTTTTTCATTTCTCTTACTTCTTCTAAAGAAGCCGAACACTTATCTTCTAAATCATCAAATCGAATGTGGTTCCTCTCTTTCGTAACTGTTTACTCCATCACGTTGTGACCTTGCTCTTTATGTGATTCGTGATAGACTCTCGTTAGATAGGCCGAACATCCTGTAACCGAATCTGTGGTGGTGCAATTCCTCATTTATCAAGGTAAGGAGTCATCTTTCCAGTCTCTTAGCTATCATTTCCTTTTCGTTTTACTCTGCCATAACCAAACCTCTTTGTTAGACAACTATTGTTTCACTGTGATACCTTACTGACGAGATTTTCTTCATGGAGGTGAGTGGTAGCCGTTCTAAGGGGTATCGACTAAGGAGCCAGAAGGGAGCAGACTCACAGTCTCCGCTCCTAAGTTGAAACAGCATGCAGTGTCAGCCGTTCAGGATTTTCCACCAGGTTGTGGAAGAGAGGTGGCATCGGATTTGAATAGATAGATCGTAGTTGTCCATGATAGTGAGAGTGACGACGATTAGGAGTGTATAGTCCTTCGCGTAATCAGGTGTGTAATTCCTACACCTTCCTTTGTTTATTTAGTATTAATATGAGTATTGGCTAAAAGCCGAAATAACCGCAATGGCAATTGAGATAGCCTTGTGGGTAAGGTTGGAGATACCAGGTAAGTAACACTTACGACTATGCCATTCGAATAACTTAGCATGATTTATGTGTGTTCTAATTATCTGAAGTACATCGATATATGTCTTGCATTCATCACATTATGATAATATGTTGCATGGGATTGGGATATGATATTGATGAAAGAGGCAGTGTATTTCAGTGACTCTGTCACACTATTTTGGTGGCTATGTCACATATTTCGGTGACTCTGTCACAATTTCGGTGATGAGCAGCATGACTGCAGCGTAACTGCCATCGATGGTGTGTAGCGGATGAGGGTCGATTGTAGAAATCCCCACCGGTGTGTTTTGGCTGGTCGGGTGGTGTGTAGCGGATGGATTACTAGGCTGGGTTGGGTTGCATTGCATTCATTATCTGCTATACCATGCTAATAGGGCTAAGGTCCAGTTTGTTCCGTAAGGGCTAAGGCCCAGTTGGTATCTGAATGGGTTCGGGCCTAGTTATTGATCATGTGGGGGATTACACACTGAGTTCTCGTAACTCACCCTTCTGCTTAATTTTGAAGGTAATCCCTAGCTTGAGGATTTGGGCCGAGGAGAACTCTGTGGTGGCCATGTGTTATTTCTTTCGTAAACTTCGTGTCTCATTACTTTGAACTTGTTTTAATTTGGGAAGTTGTTTTGTAATAAGGCCTCTAGGATTTTATTTTGGTTTTTATTTAAAGCATTGACTGCCTAATATGAAATGTTCAAAATGGAGTTTTCTTAAAAATGTAAATAACCACTTTCCAAAACACTAACAAACAGTTTACGAGTTATAAACAATGAAACTCGGGATTTTCTTAAAACTACAATAATTATTTTCAAAAACATCACAACCTGAAATCCACCGATTTTGATTCTCGTATTATAGAACAAGTTTTCGGCAGTTAGTAATATTCACAATATTTTGCAAGGAAACCTTAAAAAGGAATCTGATTTTCAAAATGAAAACAAAACTCAAAATTTTTAAACAATCGTGAAGTTTCTTTAAATAACCTTCCCATGTGACATACCAGATCCGGTCGTAGCGTCTAGGCCAAGTTTGGGGTGTTACACCAATTGTCTAATCACATACACTCAATCAAGCAAGTTAGTCATAAATTTTTAAATACTTTTCAAGTAATAAAAATGAGCTCATCTTGTAATAACTTTCATACACATATACTTATCATATTTCCATATAACATATACATTTCTATGATAAAACATCTCAAATTTAGATTAGCCATAATAGAACTTTGCCCGTTGAGTTTATTTGAAATATTGATGGATACACATGTAGTACACTTGAAATGTACAACACTGTAAACCGTCAACTCGTATTCAAGGGTACCCAATTAGGGCACGTAATCAGGAAACACTCTCTCGAGCCATATAACAAGATGCTCATGTGAGCCATGTAATAGGAATCTTATCTGGGCTATAATAGGAAACTCATAAGAGTTTAGAACAGGAAGCTCATTGAGCTTAACAGGTAACTCCAAAGAGCTATTATCAAGGAGCTATGGATAGCCATATAACAGGATGTTCAAGAGAGCTATATCAGAAAGCTCAAAAAGAGCCTATATCAGGACGCTCATAAAGAGCTGCATTTGTGTCTGCAGTATATGCAAGATCACAACCGATCATATAACAGGACCTTCACAAAGAGCTGCGGTAGTCTGCAACAAATGCAGGATCACTACCGATCAGAATGCTCGCAAGAACCATATAATCGAAAACTTGGGGGCTTATAATAGGATGCTCTTTCAAGTTATGGTGTGCCTGTAACATATGTAAGACCACAACCAATCGAGAAATCCTGTATCCATCGAATTCCATCTATTCAAACGGGACTTATACTTATCGGGCAATATCATCCATGTAATTAATTTTATACATTAAACATTTATACAATTCATACATATTCAACATTCAATTCCAAACGTATTAATATACATAATCTAGTTATACGAATTTACCTCGATACTTGTTCGTTGTAAGAATCTACTAATCCAACAATTTTTATTTTCCTCAATCCAACTCAGTACTAGGTCTTTTAAGATCTATATAAATAAATTTAATGTAAATTTCTATTTCATACTCAATTTAATTCAATTCACATCCTAGGCAAAATTACCATTTTGCCCCTATATTTTTCATAAATGACAATTTCGTCCCTTGGCTCGGAAAATAAAATCCATGCAATTTAATCCTTATTCCAAGTAATTGATTTTTACATATAATATTTATAGCACATATATTTCATAAAAATTAGAAATTTTCCATGAGTTTTACATTTTTACAGTTTAGTCCCTAAATCATAATTTCATGAAAATTTACTTTACAAAAGTTGTTTATCTATCAAAAACCTTTCATTTTCTACCATAAATTTCAAAATTTTAGCATATTCATCCATGGAAAATTTTTAATACTTTGATAACCTTACAAACTGATCCCAAAAATAGCTAGATCAGGTTATTCCGATCACAAAAAGTATAAAAATTACTAAAAACGGGACAAGATTACTTACCCAATTAGGCTTGCTTGATTTTCTTTCTCCTTCCTAGGGTTTTCATAAAATTTAGGGAAGAAGACGATATAAAATGATGATATTAGATATTTATTTTAATTTATCATCTTTTATTTATTTTAATTTCCAATTAAGTCCTTTTCTTTTTCTAATTTTCCATGGGTGAATCAACAAAAATATCTACTACTTTTCTTAATGGTCTAATTTCCATATAAGGACCTCAAATTTTGAATTCCATAGCAATTTGATACTTATAGCTACTAAATCTCAACTTTTTCATTTCATGCAATTTGGTCCTTTCCATAAATAAACATGTAATCGGAAAAATTTTCTTATCAAAATTTTCATATGTCTTTCCTATCATATTGCAGACCATGCAATAATTTTAAAATAAAATTTCTTTCTGACTCAGATTTGTGGTCCCGAAACCACTATTTTGATTTCACTGAAAACGGCTGTTACAGATCATCTCCTTGCCACTCACACATTTTATTTGTTTGTTTGTATGTTATATTATTAGATATGTCTCCTGTAACAACCCGATTTTGACCCTAATCAGAAAAGTGGTTTCGGAACCATAAATCCGAGTCTGAAAAATATTTTAAAATTATTTTTCGTGTTTATTATGTGTGAATTTGTTGGTGTTAAATTTCCATGACTTAATTTTGTCATTTAGGTGCCCGATTATATAAAAGGACTTAATCACGTAAAATGTAAAAGTTACAAGTTAAAGTGTAAAGTGCTTATTTGCTAGTGGCTTTTTAATATGAGGTCCTTAAAGGGCAATTAGCCTATTTAAAGAGATAGTAGACGGTTAAGGTCACAAATACCCTTAATTTTATATGTTAATATTATTTTAGTCAAAAGGTTAATTAAGTAACTTGGTAATAACATAATATATGTTATAATAAAACATAAAAAAAGATGTTATCATCTTTATTATTAGCTTGGCTGAAAGTTGAACAAGAGAAAAAGAAAGAAAATAAGCTAGAGTTCGGCACTTTAAAGCTTGATTAAAGGTTCATTTTTGTTCGATTTTTGATAATTTTTACGTTTTTGAGATCGTTGCTTAGAGATGTACAAAACCCATGTCTTAATTTTTGATAGTGATGATGATTTTTGTGTTTTTCCATTAATGGTACCTTGTGGTTTTTGATGTTTGATGATGAAATATGAAATATATGTGTTAGATTAACAAGTTTTGTCTTTGAATTTTTGATGAAATTGAGTAATTTGGACTAAATTACAAAAAATAAATTTTTAAAGGACTAAAATGTAAAATAAATGAAATGTGTGGGCTTGTATGGACACTAGGAATATTTGGCCCTTAAGGAGTATAGTCAAATTTTGTGTATTTTGTGTTTTGTGCAAAAAGGACTAAATTGTAAAAGTGTGAAATGTTAGGGGCAAAATTGTTATTTGCCAATTTATGTGTTTTTAGGCTAAATTGAATGTGATGGTGTTTAAATAAGCTTAATTTGAATATGTTTAGATTAAGAATTAAAGAAATTGGATTTGGATTGGGGAAAGACAAAAGTGGTCTAGTGGCCGATTTAACAGTCGACGACATCCGTGGTAAGTCAATAAGCATGTAAATGTTGAAATAACCATGAATATGTACTTGTTATGTATCAAAATGAATTGTTTGAATTTATATATGCTATGGCAGAATGTGGGTATTGTGATTTGGCAAACTTTCAAGCTTGATTAGACCGAGGTTTGACGTCTGTAAGCCTCGTACGAACCTTAGGAATAGATAGGATACATATGTCATGACATAGGATATCCGATATGTGTTATCATGAAAGACCACGTCTGGGACGTTGGCATCGACTTGTGTTTACCAGTAAGGCCCTGTCTGGGATAGTGGCATCGATATGTGATTACATGTAAGACCAAGTTTGGGACGTTGGCATTGTACGAGCTTCTGACTATCTGCGTATCCTTTTGAATTCCGAATGGTTCAACAGGCATGTGTAAGTGAAGGTCAATGTGAAATTCGAACTAAAAGAACTAAGGTACGTATATAAACTGTGTTATGAAGAGAAAGGTAAGTGATATGTATTGGTTTCAATTATGTGTATTCGGCCAAAGGGTATAATTGCCTGACTTTGATATTGAAATTTGAGTAATTGTGATTGTATATAATTTACTTCTTGATATAACTTTGTATATTTGATTTTGCTAAGTTGGTTGATATTACTTCGTTGTTGACTTACTAAGCTTAAATAGCTTACTTTGTGTGTGTTTTTGTTTACCTTTGTTTTATAGATTTTGGATTCACGTTACAAGCTTGGGGATCATCAGCAAAGCCTATCACACTATCAACTCTTTTCGGTATTTTGTTAAGTTTGAAATTGAACTTATGGCATGTATAGTTTAGTTGAAATGCTTGATTTTTGGGACATGTATATATAAAGCCATGTGAAAATGGCTTGGTTGTAATGTTTAAGCTTGTTCGTATGTGGTCGTGATTTAACTATTTTGAAAGTATGTTTTTTTTTGTATATATATGTTTGTGATATGTGGTTATATAATTCTGTAATGAGAAATGGTGAGTATTTGGTATAATTTGACTTGATAATGAAGTATAAAAGTTGATATATGTTTGATTACATATTGGATGTATTTGGTTTTGATGATTCGGTTAATATATAAAGTCTATTTGATATGTGATAAACCGTAAAAGTAACATATTTTAAGCCCACATTTAGCATGCTTTTGGATGATTTAAGCCTTGAATTATGTAAATTGGTGCTCTTAATCCTTTGTTTTCATGTTTTATACTCAGAAGAGCACCGGATGACAAAAAGAACGGAAAACGAGCCCAAAACAGAGTAAATGGGCCATATCACGAAATCGACACGGCCTGGGCCCAAGACCACATGGCCGTGCCCCATTCAACAGGTTCGAACACGGCCTGGCCACTACTTACACCGGCGTGTGCCATGGGCGTGTCCCTGCAGCGGCCAAGAGAAGTTTTACTCGGATTTGGATACTTGGAGGCAAAGAAACACATTCCAAATCCTATTCAAACACCCTAGTAGGAATTCTACTTGAAGTAGGATACTCAGGGGCCAAGTAAGGCATCTCACTGTCTATATAAACACCCAAGAGGGCAACTTAAAGGGAGAGTTCGGTAGAAGCCTTTTGCCAAGGCTTTTGTCGGGGAACCCAGGGCTTTAGTCAGGGGACGGATAGCTAGGCGAAGGAGCCGAGCCAGAAAGGTCAGAATTGTGGAAATCACTCGAAGATAGCCAGTTGATCCATCTCAAGAAGCCAGAATTATACTCAAGACGGAGGATTTCTCCTTCAATTCTTTCAGGGGGTTTTAGGAATTTCTTATGTTTTGTTTTATCTTTTCTTTTGAGATGTTTTTCTTTTATTGTTATGAACTAAACCCTCAGATACCTGAGGGGATGAAACCTATGATGAATCTTGTTATTGTTTGCTAAACTGTATAATAAATATTTGACTTGTTCTTAATTATGTGTTTTTAATTCTTGTGTTGATATTTCCGGGATATTAATTCAAGTATGATGTGCTTAGGTGGAGGAGCAAAAGTCCCTGCCTAAGAGTAGATCTAGCATAATTAAGCGGAGTGATTGCACGCCTAGAGATAGGGTGACGAGATTTTGCCGGATTAGGGTGAAACATAATATGGGAGTCCATAGATCGAGTTAATGTGATTCTAGGGGTTTTAATTAGAAAGAGATTTCAATTAATCAACCTAGGTTAGACGTTATTCACTTCGAGAGAGGGTTTAATATAACTTAGGGAATCTTACGGATCAAGTCAAATGAATAAATCGTCTGGTTCAGAGTTAGATAACAAGTGAAGTCTAGGTGGATTCTTCCTTGGGTGTCGTCTTAATCAATTGGTTTTTCTTCCAAGTTATTTTCTCAATTCATCCTCTTTGTCTTTGCATCTTTAGTTTAGTTGACAGTTAAATTTAGATTAGATACATAAATTCACTTAATTCTTAGGCTAAATAATAGAAAGAGAGTTAGTATTAGTACTTTTGGTTTTTTTGGGTTCGACATTCCGGTCTTGCCTTAACTATACTACTGTTCAATAGGTGTGCTTGCCTCAAATCATTGTCAGAGTTAGTTTCCAGGTTTGGTCATTCTCATTATAAATTTAAAACTCTGAAATCGACGATCAATATGGATTATAATTTGAATAAATGGTATCTTGATCATTTGTTTTGTTTAGTTATGTCATGAATAACTTATAAATAAATTCATAATAGTAAGTTAAAAACATAGTATGTATGTTTTGTAAGATTTTATTATTTGATTCGGTTAAATAGTATGAAAGAGCATGATGTGTATTCAGTTATGATCTAAACTCATTTTGAACTTGTGTTCATGCTATAAATTGGTTGAGAGATATGTCCGGTTATGGTGTGATGTTAGTTTATTATGGATGTATATTTTGTATTAAGAATTGGTGTGGAAATGATAAATGATATACCTATGTGTTCGGTCATGACATGTTTGTTAAAATTAAATTCATATTATTATATGTGCATAGGTCATAGTTTATAATGTAATGAGTTGGTTGAGTAAAGACAAGTCGATATGTTATTTAGACTTAATACTTATAAATTAGGTGTACTTTGTAATTATTAATTGTGACCGAAAATGATGATTGTTATAATAGCAAAATAAATGTGAATTAATGGATGAGTTAATGTTTACTTTGATACATAGTTAAATGTTAATGTTTGATATAATTTGTTGTTAAAATTTAGTTGGTGTTTTGGTTAAGCGGTTATAATTTAGGTATAGTAATTGATATTTGAATTAAGTATACTTTTAATGGATATGTGATATCAAAGTAGTCTAAAGTAATATGGTCATATGCGAATGGTCCTGTAGATAAGAAAGAAGTATGTTTAGTCTTTAATAAATGAGCCAAGTATGTTTGTTCATAATAACCATTTCCAATGCCGCATATGATAGTGGTTATTAAACTTTGTGAATAATCTTGTTTGGTCAAATAAGTGCATGTGTAAATTATAAGAGTAAGTGATTAAAATATATTTTAAAAATGTAATATTATATTGATAAGCTCATGATATATGTACGTAATTAATACATTTAGTGTGGCTTTGAGATATGTATATTGACTTGTAAATATTATATATGTTTGAAGTGAGTTCAGTTAAACTTTGAGATATGATTCATATATTGAATTTTAATTTATTGGATTAATATTTGTAAAATATATATATATATATATTGCGAATACGACCTATGAGACTATGTAAATGTATGAAAGTTGTATTTTCTTTGGTAATGCCTCGTAACCCTAATCCGGCGACGGACATTAGTTAGGGGTGTTGCACCTCCTAGACGTGTTAATGTGAGAGCTAGTGCTCAAGAGTATGGTACATCCTCTGGACCTCCTATGCCACCAGGTAAAGTGAACATACCTGATGAGAGTGTCGGCCCTTTGATGAAAGTTATAATTGGAGCATTTCAGTGGATTGCTATTGCTAACCCTACTCATGCACCTACCAATCCTGCACCTATTAATCGAGGATTGTCACTTGAATGTCTTCGAGCATTGGGTGCTAAGAAATTTTCGAGAGTGAAAGGTGTTGATCTGATTGTAGCTGAATACTGGTTGGATGGAGATCCTTGAGCAGATGTCCTATTCTGACGAAGAGAAGTTGGGTTGTGCTTTGTCTTTATTCAAAAGTGAGGCTCATTGTTGGTGGAATACGGTTAGGAGAGATACTGTTTCTGATAGATTAACTTGGAATTACTTTCTTTAGGTTTTTAAGAGAAAGTTTATGGGGGAGCAGTATATGGAGGCTCGTAAGCATGAGTTTTTTTTATTTGGTTCAAGGAGATTTGTCAGTGGCTTATTATGAGGCTTAGTTCTTATGACTCGGCCAGTATGCTCCTTAGATGGTTCTTTTTTAGAGGGACCATTGTAAGAGGTTTCGTTTTGGGCTTAATCATGAGATTCAAGTTTACTTGGTAGCTCAAAACGTGGACTAAATTGGGTGAGAGGACTTCTAATGGTACATTTGGACGATCATCTAAAAGAAGACGTGATATTCAGGGTTCTGATGGGAGTGCACGACACGAGTAATGACCAATTCAGCCTGGGCAGCAAGATAGTGTTTTTAGTTGGTATTGGTGGTTCGTTGGGTGGTTCTGATGGTTGCATTGTGCACATTGTGAGCATAAGCATTCAGGTAGTATCGTAAGTTGACAAGTGGTTGTTTAAAGTGTTGTTGAAAGGAACATTTTCTGAGGGATTGCCCGAACAGAGTTGAGGTTTCACAGACTTAGAGTTCTTTGCCAAAATCTACACCTGCTAGAGGTCATGGTCATGGTAGAGGTAATGGGGCACCAGTTGTGATTAAGAATGAGGTGGATGAATGCGAAAAGGGATCGTAAAGTTTGTTCAAGTCACGAATTTAATTTCGGGCTCTAGATGTTAGGAAAGAAACTTAGATTTTGACATAATCTAAAACACAATCAGATCCAAGTTAGATAAAACAATTAAAATAAATAACTAAGATAAAATAGAATAATAAATCTACGATTAAAACAATGAGGAAGAAAATAAAGAAGATATATCGAAAGTTAGAACATGGTATGTAGAAGTCCTAATAAGCCTTGAAAATAATAAGAATCCATAACCCACTTCAAGCGGCTCTAATTTCCCCTCCAAGAAAGAAAACTTGGCAAGAAAATGTTTGAATATGATCCTCACAATCTGAAAAAATTGTTAAAACTCTTCTAAAAGAAACTCAAGAGAAATTCCTGAAAAAAGAAAACTTAAAGAGAATTTATTAACTCAAAAGAGAAGTTGAATAATAATAAATTGTGTGATTTGAGTACAATTCAAAGGCGCATATATAGGTGGAACAATGGAAATGTCCAAGTGCACACAATCGCAACAAGTAATAAAATGACAAGTAAATGTTGAGTTATCATACCCACATGGACTGTACAAAGAAATATTTATGAAATATATAATTTAACAAGTTGGTGGTGAAATTTTGATGATTTCCAAAGGGGTTTAATTATGATTAAAAAATAAACAAAGTAAAATAAAATAAAAATAACAAATTTCAATGCATGATTTCAAAACAAGTTTTAATCAATATGACATAAATGTGCTAGATCAATTGCATTCTTTAACTTAACATTATCAGAACCATGTTCATGTTTGTTACGAATTTAGTTCACAACAACTCGGCAATTTGCTAACTCATGAACATACTCACCTACCAAAATTCATTTATCTCTTGACTATATCTCTATGTCAATTCAACCAATTAAACAAATTTTAATAAGCAAAATTGTTAATACACATAAATACTTATGAAATTAAATAATCTCTTGTACATATCTCTATGTCAATTCAAACAATTAATTAAATTTTTATAAGCAAGTAAAAGATTAAGTGGGGTAACAATATATCTCTATATTGAAACAATTTAATCGCAAAATCCTGCAAGTTATGCAAGGCTAATGTATTATTTAATACCATCGCTAATTTAACCTTCAACTACCTTAGAAGATTAAACATGCACCAATTAAATATTGTGTCCATTAATTACAATTTCAAACCGCTTAATAATTAATTCAATTGTTACCTTACAATTTAAATGCAAGCATAACATAAACATAATTTTATTTAATTAAACAAATCAATAAGGCCTATAACAACATAAACATGATTTTTAATAAATTAATGTTATGACCCGAATTTGGGCCTAGTAGAATTGGGCCTATTGGGCCTTGGGCATGGGAGCGTTTAAAATTTTTGAGAATAAGAGAACAGCACTAATGCAAGTTGGACCTATTAGGTGAGTGATTTTGGAAGGTTAGGGGGCTTCTATGAAGTCTCGGGTTCAAACTTGGGCTTTAGGAAAATTTTTGTTTTAGGTGAATAAAACCCTGGGAGTTAGTAAGTAGGCTTTAAGAATAAAATGTGGAGAAAAATGACACAAAAGGAGTTGTGGTCTAGTGGCAAATGGCACCACATTGACTTTGGCCCATAGACTTATATTTAGTTGCCCTTGTTTTAAGTCACAAAAGGAGCTTGCGTTGTGGTGGCATGTAGCGTCTGGAGCATAGGAGAGGGCAAGGGTTCGAATCCCATTGCAAGCAAAAAGGGACATTTATTTTGCTAAGTTGGTACGACAGGTGTTTGTGTTGGATATAAACTCAGCTGAAGGAGGAATCCCACAACGGGAAGCTAGCATGAGGGAGGGTGAGAAGTTGGCATTAAATAGAGCAATCTATGAGGAGAGTAAGCATACCTTGGTTGGCGTTTGGGCATAAGAGTGTTTGGAGCGCGGATTAACTCCAGATTCCTATCAGCTATGTATTTCGCACTACTTTAGCTGTAGAGCGGCAAATGCCAAAATGCCGGTCACACGGCAATGGTAGCCACACGAGTGTGCGAGCGCACGTGTTAGGGACTTCGACGCAATAGTTGAGGCCATCATGAGTGTTCTTGTGGGTTTAGGCTGTTTGGGCCTCGATGGATCGAAATGAGCCATGTGGGGCCAATGGTCCCGTGGGCCCATATGAATAAATTGTATGATTATGTAGTAGATATTGAACTGGTCTATATGAATCTCATATCTATGGCTAGATTTGGGCTAAATGGGCCACACGAGCGTGTGGGTCCATTTGGGTCGAGAATGGGCCCTAGGCCCATTCGCATCGTTATCTCTATTTAGAATACCCTTGGTTTAAAATTACTAAAATACCCCTAGTTTCCAAATTACTGAAATACTCTTGGTTTACAAAATTACCGAAATACCCTCAGATTGCAAAATTACTGAAATACCCCTAATTTGTGAAGTTATCGAAATACCCCTGATTTATGAAATTATCGAAATACCCTCAGATTGCAAAATTATCGAAATACCCTGATTTGTAAAATTACTAAAATACCCTCGATGGATAAAGTTACCGAAATACCCTTTATGGGTAAAGTTATCGAAATACGCTCCACGGGCAAAATTACTGAGATGCCCTTACGAGGCAAAATGACGTTTTACCCCTAACCGATTAAATGACTATTATACCCTCGTAGTAGTACTAGTGTTAAATGTGTTAACTGTATGATTGATTATGTTTGAGATGCACTGCATACATGGATTAGTTCTGAGTAGAATTACCAAATTACCCCTGTAGGGTATGATTACCGAAATACCCTTATAGGGTAAAATGACTATTTTGCCCCTGAAGGTAAAATGACTATTTTGCCCCTGAGGGTAAAAGATTGATTTTGTGCCATGACTTGACTGTGATCGTATGACTGTGTTTTAACTAACTTGACTGTGGTCGTGTAACTGATGTACTTGTAATATATGTTTTAAATGACTATTACTGAGTATGGTCATTCTGCATACACCTATGATGATTGAGCATGACATACACGACATATTGCATTGGGTTGGGACAAAGTTACGGAGGAAGTGTACGGCCCATTGCTGTTCTGTACAAGGCTTTCAGCCTTTCTGCGATATGGCTCTGTGCCATCTTGATTATGGCTTTGTACCAACCATATTTACCCGTGGCTATGTGCCTAACATATATATTGATGACTCTCTGTCGATCATAATTACCCATGGCTGTGTGCTGATTATATTACCGTCACTGATGGTTATGTGCCAAACTTATTACAGTCACTGATAGCTTTGTGCCATCCTGATTATGGCTCTGTGTCATCCTGATTATGGTTTATAACCATTCTGTTTACGGCTTTTAGCCGTTCTGTTAACTGGCAGCGTTGCTGCGATATTTATGGCTTTTAGTCGTTCTGTCTACGGCGTCGAGCTATTCTATTAACTTAGTGCTGCAACCGATGCTAAGCTTGGTGTGTTGGCTGGGTAGGTCGATTTTATCGCCACATGGTGTGTTGGTTGGTACGAGTGGTGTGTTGGCTGGATCGGGGTGGGATGCATCCTCATACTGTTGCATATCTGTTTATGAGATCTGCCACTGTACTGGGCTTAGGCCCACTTGTTCTGTTATTGGTTTGGGCTAGGCCCAATTGATTCTGTATAGGCTGTGACCAAAATGATATGGTAGTGGGCTATGGCCCACATATGCTTTGAGTTGGACTATACTATTACTGTTAAAGGGTTTTGGCCCATACTGTTTTAGTTTCTATTTCTGTATACTGACTGTTACTCTAGTAAGGGGATTACACATTGAGTTTTTGTAAACTCACCCCATTTTTAACTGTGCAGGTAATCCCCAGTCTTGGACGGTTCGGAGCTGCGAGGGACTCGGAGGTGGCCACATGTCAGATATGCTTTAAAGTTAAACTTAGCGACTTTATTTCATTTTTTTAATTTATTGGGTTAATTGTTTTGTAATAAGGCCTCATTATTTGTAACTTATTATTTCTGATATTTATTTATGATGTTTTCTAACTGCTAAAGGTGGAATACGATTTCCAAAATGGTAACTGTTTTCAAAACACTATGTTTCTGCAATGTTTTCAAAATGCTTCTGCAACTCTATTTCTAAACATCACATTATCGTAAATTGTTTATTTTAAATAGATAAGTTTTTAAAAGTAATTCAATTTTCAAGTGGATAACATTTGCTTAAGTGTTTTGAGTTTTAACGAAGAGGCTTTAACTCTCAAACAAGTTTTACCAACAAGAAATAGGGTTTTCGAAAACACTTCCATGTGACACGCCCGATTCGGGCCTAACTTCTAGGTCGGGTTTGGGGTGTTACAATTAAGCAATAGAACACAATCAATCTAACACAAATTAAATTTAAGTCCTTTTAATTAAATCAAGAGTAACGAAACTGTAACGCCCCAAAATTGGGCCTAGGAGAATTGGGCCCATTGGGCCTTGGCCATGGGAGCGTTTAAAATTTTTGAGAACAAGAGAATGACACTAATGCAAGTTGGACCTATTAGGTGAGTGATTTTGGAAGGTTAGGGGGCTTCTATGAAGTCTCGAGATCAAACTTGGGCTTTAGGAAAATTTTTGGTTTTAAGTGAATAAAACCCTGTGAGTTAGTAAGTAGGCTTTAAGAATAAAATGTGGAGAAAAATGACACAAAAGGAGTTGTGGTCTGGTGGCAAATGATGCCATATAAGAGACAAGGGAATGACGCCACAAGCAAGCAAGGGGTCCAAGGTTCAAGTCTTGGTGCTTGCATTTTGATTTTCTTTTTAAATGGACTTTAGACTTTGGCCATAGACTTATATTTAGTTGTGCATGTTTTAAGACAACAAGGAGCTAGTTGGTAAAGTGGTCAGTGGCGTGGATTATGTTACAAGGGAGTCTGAGTTCGAATCCTATTGCAAGAAAAAAGGGATATTTATTTTGCTATGTTGGGACGGCCAGAGTTTGTGTTGGATTTAAACTCTACTGAATGAGGGATCCCACATCAGAAACCTAGCAAGAGGGAAGGTGAGAAGCTGGCTATAAATGGAGCTGTCTATGAGGAGAGGAAGCATACCTCGGTGTGCGTTTGGGCATAGGAGCATTCGGAGCGCGGATTAGCTTCAGACTCCTATCATGTGTATATTTCGCACTACTCTAGCTATAGAGTGGCAAATGCCGAAATGCCAGTCACACGGCAATGGTAGGCACACGAGCGTGCGAGCGCACGTGTGGGGTCTTCAACGCGATAGTTGAGGCCATCATGAGTGTTCTTGTGGGTTAGGCTGTTTGGGCCGAAATGGGCCATATGGGGCCCGTGGGCCCATAAGAATAATTTGTATGATTGTGTAGTAGATAGTGAACTGGTATATATGAATCTCATATCTGTGGCTAGATTTGGGCTCAATGGGCCACACGAACGTGTGGGTCTATTTGGGCCGAGAATGGGCCCTAGGCCCATTCGCATCGTTATCTTTGTTTAGAATACCCTTGGTTTACAAAATTATTGAAATACCCTTGAATTGCAAAATTACCGAAATACCCCTAATTTGTGAAATTACCAAAAGACCTCTGATTTGTGAAATTACCGAAATACCCTCGGATTGCAAAATTACTGAAATACCTCTGATTTATGAAATTACCGAAATACCTCTGGTTTCCAAAATTACCAAAATATCCCCAGTTTATGAAATTACCGAAATGTCCTCAATTTGCGAAATTACCAAAATACTCTTAGTTTCCAAAATTACCGAAATACCCTTGGGTTGCAAAATTATCAAAATATCCCTAGTTTGTGAAATTACCAAAATACCCCTGGTTTGAAAAATTACTAAAATACCCTCTATGGGTAAAGTTACCGAAATACCCTCGACGGGTATAATTATCGAGATGCCCTTACGGGGTGAAATGACCGTTTTACCCCTAACCGATTAAATGATCGTTGTACCCTCGTGGTAGTACTAATGTTATATGTGTTAATTGTATGATTGATTATGTTTGAGATGCACTGCATTCATGGATTAGTTATGAGTAGAATTACTGAATTACCCTTGTATGGTAGGATTATCGGAATACCCTTATAGGGTAAAATAACTGATTTGCCCTTGTGGGTAAATGATTGACTTGTGCTATGATTTGACCGATTTGACTGTGTCTTAACCGACTTGACTGTGTGCGTGTGTCTGATTTGCTGTTAATATGTGTTGAAATGACTGTTACTAAGCATGGCCATTTTGCATACACGTGCAATGATTGAGCATGACATGCACGACATGTTGCATGGGTTGGGTTTGATGATTGGAGGAAGTGATTGATCTGTTAGGGTCACACGGGTCGCCCGAGATGACTGTGGACCCACCAATTTGATTGTTAGGTCACACGGGTTGCCCGAGTTGACTGTGGACCCACCGATTTGACTGTTAAGGTCGCACGGGTCTCCCGAGACGACTGTGGACCCACTGATTTGATTGTTAAGGTTGCATGGGTCGCCCGGGACGACTGTAGACCTATTGATGGCTTAATGCCGCTTATTTTCTGGCAGCTCAGCTGTGTTCTTGGTGTGTAGCGAATGGATTATTGGGTTGGGCTGCATACTCTGTTTGCATTAAAATGTTATAGGGCTAAGGCCCAGATTGTTAGCAAATAGGGCTTTAGCCCAGACTGCTTATGTATGGGCTTCATCCCAGTCTGCTTTCGTATGGGCTTGGGCCCAGTTAATGACCGATTAGGGGATTACACACTGAGTTCTCGTAACTCACCCCTCTGCTTTAATCTTGCAGGTGATCCCCAGCATTGAGAATTTGGAGCTGCGGAGGACTCTGTGGTGGCCATACATCGGAAACTTAGTAAATTTCCGTTTCACTTTAATTTGATATTTATTTTAATTTGGGTTTAATGTTTTGTAATAAGGCCTTTGGAATTTTATTTTTCTTTTAACTTTCAATTCAGTTATTATTAAACTGTTAGACGTTTGAATACTGAGTTTTCCAAAATGTTAACGAACGGTTTTCAAAACTTCACGTTCCTGCAACTCACTAAATCTGTCTTCTGTTATAAACAAGTTTTTGGGAGTAACAACAATAATGTTTTTACAAGAAAACCATAAAAATTAAACTTTGATTTTCCACAAACAACAAAGCTCGAAGTTAAAAAAGAATACGAACTTTTTAACGAACGCGCAAGTTTTTAAACAACCCTTCTATGTGACATGCTAGATCCGATCATAAAGGCTAGGCTGGGTTTGGGGTGTTACAGAAACAATGAGCATTCATCATAACAAAATCAAGAAAATAAAAGAGTAGGGAACTAGTAACAAATCTAGTGTCTCTCTGAAGTCACTAGCGTGCTCCTCTTCTTCTCTGCTCATTTTGTCAAATCGAGGCCTCTACGAACACTTGAGTGCTACTACTCCAAGGCGAAAGAATGATTTTTCTCAAGAGGAGAAATCGGCAAAGGAAGGGACAAAAAAGAAAATGGAAAACAAAGGGAGAAAAATGAGTGAAGAAAGAATGTGTTGTGAATGAATGAATAGGTGAAGGCATATTTATAGGTAGGAGTGGCTACTAAAACTAGCAAATAATTAGCAGCCAGACACTTCCTTTGGCCAGCCACACATGGAACAAAGTTTGAATGTTTCAAATTTTTCTAAATTCAGCTTGGGGCAAATCTTCAAATGCATAAAAATTGGATGGCTTTAAATATGATTTTAAGGAAACTTGAAGGCTATTTTGCAATTAATTTAATCAGATAAATAAGCTGATTGGGTCATCTTATTGGGTCAGTTTTAGGCTACAAATTTTCTTATTGGATCAGTCTTCAATGCTTAGCACACTGGGCCACTTTCAATGCTTAGCACATTGGGCCACTTTCTCCTTCAGGCTTGGCTGTAAAAATATTTAATCTTGCCCTTGGTTCACTCGATGTAAAAATTACCCAACGGTTCAAGCCTTTCAAGGTGTCTGCAGAGCCAATTTTCACCTTTTGTACAAACTGTAGAAAATAAACCAAATTTATGAAAATTTATTATAAAAATAATCAAAATTCAATATGTTAATAATCTAAGTGTGATCGTTGTTTTATGCGATGTCAAAGTCTTAAAATTTATATAAAGAATTATTGAACCTAGAAACTAACTATGACAACGATTTGAGGCAAGCAACACTATTATAGTTAAGGCAAGACCGGAATGTCGAACCCAAAGAAACCAAAAGTACTAATAATAACTCTCTCTTTATTCTTTAGCCTAAAAATTGAATGAATTTTTATCTAATCTAAAATTTATTAACTACTAAACTAAAGACTCTAAGACAAAGAAGAAATTGGGAAATAACTTGGAGGAAAAAAACCAATTGATTAAGACGACACCCAAAGAAGAATCCACCTAGACTTTACTTGTTATCTAACTCTGAACCAGACGATTTATTCATTTGACTTGATCCGTAGGATTCCCTAATTTATATTAATCCCTCTCTCGAGGCGACTAGTGTCTAACCCTAGGTTGATTATGTAAGAGTATGCCCAAAGATCAATCATGAGATGGTTGTAATAACATACTTTATTTACCATATTTATTAATATAAAGCGTTGTCATTATTATTTCAGTTTTTCTATCGGTGTATACAAATAAACTATTTTATAATAATGTCCTGAGAATAATATGATTATTCTTAAAAGATCCTTAGTCGAGTATTATTGTTGACTAGGACAACAATAATGCATTAAGACTAACATGTAGTTGATTGATGATAAAGAGTTGTCATTGATGTGGATTGTCAAAATCAATGCATGAATATGTGTGTTAGAGAACAACATATTGGATTGACCCGTTATGAGTATGTTTATTGGATTATTATGTAATTGTCACAACATTACACATAGTGATTAATATTTATATGATCCTCAGACTTGAGATAATTATTATCTCAACATCGTGAGTTGTATATTTTGATACAGTCAAACGTACACCGTAACTGGTTGTTCTATAAAGGCTGATGTTGGATATACCACAATCTATGTAAAAGGATATGGTTGATCAATATAGGATAAGTCCCTCCTACATAATGGGAGTAATATCTTAGTTCACTTGATTGAGTGAGACTAGAAATGCATGGCCATGCTCAAATAAGTTGACATGAGATGTCATACTAATTTGTATATCATAGTCTACTCAAGATATCAAGAAACATGGGATGGACTATACAAGTGTGACTATTCCATGACTTGTGCCCATTCCAGAGATAAAGGACTTAAGGATTAATGCATGAAAGGTTAATCACAAAAAGTTATGTGGAATCATGACTTCTTGTAACTTAGGTAGCAATGATGCATTGCTAGATGCCACTCATTGTTTGTGACATTAAAATCGTTCTATTATTACTGCTAACGTTGCAAGAACCTACAGGGTCACACCCTATGGTTTAAATGAACGGAATAAAATAAAATTGGTATTGTTTTTGGTTGTCACATGAATTAAATTAATTAAAGAATTAATTTAATTGGGCAATCAAATATTGAACATATTATATGTACAAGGATGTTGTACACATAATGACAACATAATTCTATTAATATATGAATTTGATTCATATATAAATTTAAATAAATTTAGTTTACCAAAATCCTTATTATAATTAATGTAATTATAATTTTCGGATATAATTAATGTAATTATAATTTTCGATTAAAAACTTTATTGTATTTATTTAATCTTATGATACATTCAAGAGATACCAATTATAAAAGGGTATTAAAAGGATACCAATTAAATGGGCCCAATGAAAAAGATACCCATTATAAAAGGCCCCAATTAAAAAGGATACCCAATATAAAAGGTATTTAAAAGAGACAAAGCTGATGGGAAAAAAACCCTAAGTGATTGCTTGTTAGGTCTAGCAGCCGTCAAGCAAATAAACCTCCAAAACAGTTTTGGAGATTTCTTTCGTTCATAGTCAAACCGGGTGGATTACGTAGAGGCCGACATCCGAAAAGGTTGTGGCTTGATTCGACAGTAGATCAAAACTCTTGTTGACAAGGCGTCGCTGTGTACTCAGATTGAAGTTTTGGTAATTTCGAAACCTTTATTTCACCCCGATTCGTTCCTCACACATGGATTCATGATTTGGATCGCCGGATCTAATTTTATTCTGCTGTGCCATGGGGTACCGGCGTTCCAACAGATTAATCGAAATCTCTTTCTAATTAAAACCCCTAGAAGTGATTAACTCGTTCTATGGACTCCCATAATAGGTTTCACCCTAATCTGGAAAAATCTCGTCACCCTATCTCTAGGCGTGCAATCAACTCCGCTTAATTATGCTAGATCAACTCTTGCAGGGACTTTTGCTCCACCGCCTAAGCACATCACACTTGAATCAATACCCCGGAAATATCAACAAAAGAATTAAGAACACATAATTAAGAACAAGTCAAATATTTATCATATAGTTCAGCAAATGATAACAAGATTCATCTTAAGTTTCATCCCCCTCAGGTATCTGAGGGTTTAGTTCATAATAATAAAAGAAAACATCTAAAAAGAAAAGATAAAACAAAACATAAGAAATCCCTAAAACCCCCTGAAGGAATTGAAGGAGAGATCCTCCGTCTTGAGTATAACTCTAGCTTCTTGAGATGGATCAACTGGCTATCTTCGAGTAAATCCCCACAAATCTGCCCTCTTTGGCCTAGTTGGACGCTCCCTGACTAAAGCCTTGGGTTCCCCCCTTTTAGGTCATACTTAGGGTGTTTATATAGGCTTCTGAATATGTTTCTTTACCCCTAAGTATCCTAGTTCGAGTGAAACTCTTCTTTCTCACGGCAGGGACACGCCCATGGCACACGCTCGTGTAAGTCATGGCCAGGACGTGTTCGAAGTTGTTGAATGAGGCACGACCGTGTGGTCTTGGGCCCAGGCCGTGTGGATTTCGTGATATGGCCCATTTACTCCATTTTGGGCCAGTTTTCCATTCTTTTCATCATCCGGTGCTCTTTTGAGTATAAAACATGAAAACATAGGATTAAGAGCACCAAATTAAATAAGCCAAGGCTTAAATCATCCAAAAGCATGCTAAATATGGGCTTAAAATATGTTACTTTTACGGTTTATCAAATACCCCCACACTTAAGCTTTTGATTGTCCTCAAGCAAAATTCTCAACTTACAATTAAAACAAACTTCCTTTATAATATTCATCACTAATGTTTCATCATAATTCAAAGATAATTCATACATTGATAATTTAACTCAAAGGGTCCTAAAGATTTGAACAATCAAAGTCATATATTTATAACTCGAAAAACGTTAGGTGTTTCCCCTTACCTAATTAATTACCTCTGATTCAAAATCGACAAGAGTTGACATCCTCACTAAAGATTCACTCAAACCACTCAAAGTGTTTTAAGGTTCAGAATTAAGTACTCAAAAGTCAAACATAAAGAGTTAATCCCATAGGCTTGCATGAAAATCAAATCTCCATCACTATAATATGAGATGATACACAAATCAAAAGGTCTTTACAGGGTTGTAACGGGGTTTAGGTTAAGGGTGTGGATATAGGATGAATTAGAAGGTTAGAATCGAGATTGACCTGACAATTTACCTAACTAGAATAATGAACTAATCCTAAATAATTACCTCAATTGAAACCTAATAATACGAGTTTTTTTCTTTAAGATTTGGATTTTACATGTATAAGCTCAGCTAACATAGAACTAATAATGAATATACTTCAAATTTTTTTGAACACATAATTAAATGATGAATTTACTATTGAAATAATTAGGCAACCGATCAAATCAAATCTCGATATAAGAGTAGTCAAAAAGAATGGTGATAACAAATACAAAGGGTTTTAGGGGGATATTAGTGGGTAAGTCAATGAAAAGGGTTGTTAGGATCAATGAGGTTCACTAAGGTTAATTATGAAGGTAGGCTTTTAGTGGAGTGAGTGGGTTAAAACCTAGGTGCCTTTATCATCTCTGTTTATCAAATCAAAGGTGTGGTCTCGACATGTATAATCGATGCAAGTTCTAGAATAACAAATCAATGTTGACACACTCATAATCAATAAAGTGAGCAAGAAAAAGAATATATGCTCTAAAACGCTCAAAATCTCACAAAAATTATGGGTGTTTGATATCAACCTTGTAAATTTCAAACTTCAAGGTAATAATTAGATTCAGGTAGACAACCTAAAAAAATTTTTAATTTTGAAAAATAGACTTATCATGCTTGATTTTCTAGTATCCTTTAAATTTAATCATCAATGCACAATTATTCATGACTTACTCTAAAACATATCAACAAAAATCATAAATCAAAGGAAATTTCATTCTAATCATAATATGATAAACTTACTTTAGAACAAGGCATAATTCAGGGATTTTCAAATAATACTATAGTTAACCCCCCACACTTAAGATGTACATTGCCCTCAATGTACAAAGATATATAATAGCAATAGAGTAATCAAAAGATAGGGAGAGAAGTGAAACTTCCTGAATTATGGATAAAATCCTTGGAGGGTGTGGAAACTTGATTTGGAGGTGAAAGATAAGTTGGAGGGGCCGCCTCGAATTCCTGCGCTAGATAAAGAAATTGGGAAGCTCATAGAGAACTAGCCAGGAAATATAAAGACATATTTAAAATAAACTAAATATATAATTAAGGAAAAGAAAGATAAAGAGAAAGAAAATAGAGATGTAAATAAAATTAAAATGAAAGATGAATGGACTGAAAAGTCCTTATTGTTGGATGGTTTGCGAGGTGGGTGTGACTTCTAAGGCTGTAGTGAGGCAGTGGTCGTGGTTCCGGTGTGATTCCCTAGCAGCCTTTAGAACCTAAAACCAAGAAACTAAGATAAAATAAACTAAATTAAGCATAAGATAGTCAAAGAGAAGGAAAATAAATGAGAAGAGTAAAGAAGAAGAAAAATTAAATGGCCTCAAAGATCATTGGTTTGTCGAGTGGATGAAGCGGTCGACATGAACTTATGTAGATTGGTCCCCTGAAAGAAGACTGTGCTTGGATCCTTCCGTTTCTTTGACATAGTTATAGTGTGGCTCGATAGTTGGGGAAAGGTTTAGAGAAGAGAAGTATGAAAGGGTTGGAAGGAAGAAGGAAAATAAAATGGTATGGGAGAGGAGGGGTGGTTGGTTTAAATAGAAATTTGGGGTCTGGTACATCTACACGCCCGTGTACCGTAACATCCTTAAATCGGGGTCTCTGCATTTTTGAGTGTGTTTGCATGTGATGTGATGTCAGTTGTGTTTGTTTGGCATGTTTTGGGGTCTAGGAATGACCTCGGGTTAGTCCTAGGTCATGACCAAAAATTTTGTTTTGGCACTTAACAAGAAGAAGCTAGAAGAATTAGAGGTTAAAAGGAATTTTTGGAGGATTTTAGACACAAGAATTTCCTTGGTAAAGTGGCAAGGGAGGCGCCACTAAGGTGCTAGGAGGGTGACGCCACATGCAGGAAAGGAGGACCTTGGTTCGAGCTGCAGAAATTCCTTTCTGCTCATTTATTTTTGACGCCACAGGTAAGCAGAGGTGTGCTCAGGTGGGACTCTCATGGATAGATGAGGATTGGGTCAAACAGATTTGAATAGATGGAAGGGAGAAAAATTTGGAGTTAACTCATTCAAATTTGTTTGAATGAGTGGATGAGAGGAATTCAAGGAGGGATGAAGGGGACGACAAGTGTTTGAGTAGATGTGGGTTGTGTTTAGCCGAATTTTTGGTTGTGGTATGAGTTTGAGGAGCAATCAGTTTTGGTGTTTGAGAAGGGGGATGTACCGAATGTCTATGGGGGCTTTAGGGAACATTTCGGCTAGTAGGCTGAGTCTGTTCTCTTGCGTCTAGAGTCAAAAACTGAAATCTTTCTTACCTTTCTCCTCGTTTTGGTTTTCTCTTTCGGCAATCTTGAAGCTTAGCCGAGTCATCTTTGCCTCTTCTTTGTAAAAAGCCGAAATTTTAATAGCCAATCTTCCCCTTTTCTTTTCAGTTCTCTTTGGTTAGCTTGTATTGCCGAAACCACTTTTGTTCATTTTCTCTTCTCCCATTTTGCTCAAGCTTAAACTTGACCCTCACTTATTGTTCTCCATTCCATCTTCCTCTTCTCTCTAATCCATTGCCGAACCTATTCTGTAACATCCTAAAATAGGGGTTATTTGTGATTGAATTATTTTGCTTGTGATTGGATTGCTGTGATGTTATTCGTAGTGTAATGGGTCTTAGTTGTGGACTTTGAGTAGGCTCGAATGGTAGGAAAATTTTATTTGTAAGCTTTAAAGGTGGGGAGCCATAGTAAGTAGGGGTTACAAGTGTTAAAGAGGGAATATTTGACCCTAGCAAAGCCTTGGAAAAGCGGCAAAAGGGTGCTACTTAAGGGCTGGAGTTGACGCCACCAAGGGGAGCAAGGGAGCCTGTGTTCGAGTTGCAGAATTCCCCTTTTCTGCTCTTTATTTTGACGGCAAGAGAGAGAGAGAAGTGCTCAATTTAAACACTTCAGGATAATAAGGATATTAATAGGATTTTATTTGGATTTTTTTTGTGGATGACAAGAGAGAAAATATAGGCATTTGATTTATTCAAATTCTTTTGAATAATTTTGAACTTTTGGCCAAGAGTGATTCAGGGTGGTGGCCGAATCTTGAACTCCTTGTTGGAGAGGAGTATTCGGCAAGGGAACTATGTAGGGGAGGGAGGCGGAATTTCCTTAGGCTTTCACTTGACAATTTCGGCTAGGCATTTTCCCATCTTTCACCACTTTTTCCTTCTCTTTTTCATACTCTCTCAAAACCGAAACCTCCATTGGCATTCTCCTCTTTTTCTTCTTTGATCCTTGGCCGAATCTCCCTACACTCTTATCCCCCATCTATTTCTTTTCTTCTCTTCTCAAAATCGAAACCCCTATCTTCTTTTCCCTTCTCTTTTTCTTTCTTCATTAGCCGAATATCCTCCACTCTTGTTGCTGAAAGTCCCTTTCTCCCTATTTTGTGTAGCTTTGACCGAATATTAAGATTAGTATAGTCTCTCCGGGATTTCTTCTTCCAATCGTTTGGTGAAGGTAAGTAGTGGCCGAAACTCTCCTCCCATGTCCTCTTGTTCTTTGTCGACTTTGATGAAAGGGAAAGCCGAAATCCGGCATTGGTTGATGGTTTGGCTAACCTTTCTTTTGAAACCGATTTCACTTAGTGACTCCGGGACTTTGAAGTGTTCAACCTAAGCCTCTATTTCTCTGACAATCGGTTGGTAAGGGTGGTAAGGATCTATATTAAAGTCTCTAATCCTTTGTAGTAATCTAAAGCCGAAGGCTATTAACTTGGATGGTTGCCGATTGTAGGGAAGTAAAGCAGATTCACATCTCGTGTGTTGTGGCTAGTACTCAAAAGCGCTTAGGTGAGATTTTGGATTCATATGGTAACCCTTTTTAGTTCTTGTGGTTTAGCCGTATAGCCCATGTCACTAACCTTAATGTTGGCCGAATATAGGAACAAGGAACCTAGTGTGGCCGAGTGACTCTTTGGGATTTAGGGCTATCGTCAGTATCAGGTGTGTACATACACACTTTATAACTAATAAAAATGTTAATATAAATCGTTTATGCTAAACTGGATGTATGGAGATGTGGACTTAATACCTTAAGGGTATGAGCATGGATTCAGGTAAGTCCTTGTCGATTTGAGCCTGATTATAATGCATGTTGATGCATGGCATATTTGGTATATGTGGCATATAAGGATATGGTTGATGATAAACCCAGTGTATGTATTAATTAAACATGTTTAGCATAATTCCTGTTAAATGCACATTATAACTTGGTGGGTTAAACGAGTGGAGGGGGAAGTGATATTTGTGTCTTTGGACACCAGTGGTTTGGTACCACATTTCGTGACTTCGGTCACCAGAGGTTTGGCACCTCATAGCGTCTCGTCCCAGTGGCTTAGCACCACAGTGGGTTGGCCCCACGGTTGATATTATGGGATCGACGCCAGTGATTTGGTATCACACGTGGGTTGGCCCCACAATTTATTATTTGTGACTTCGGGTCACCAGTGGTTTGGCACCACCAGTGGTTTGGCACCACAATATTGACGGATATCGTGACTTTGGGTCACCAGTGGTTTGGCACCACCAGTGGTTTGTTACCACACGGGGTAGAGAAAAGTGTTTGGATGGCTAGGTTGGGTGCATGTTAACCTTAATTATGATTTGTGTATGATGTTTCATTAAACCGGGAAAAGGGTTACACACTGAGTCTTGGTGACTCACCTTTCTCCTTTAACATTTTCAGGTGGCTCGTAGATTGCGGATGGGGAGCCGGATGGATTCGAGGTGGCCATGCAGTGGAAATGTGATTTAAATGAACTTTGAGTTATTTTCATTTTTATTTTTCGGTTTTATTTATGCAAGTTGTAATAAGGCCTCCTAAAGTTTCATTTTGATTATTTTACATGTTTTGGGTGAATGGTTTAAACTGCTTAATGACTTTAATATGGTTAAACAAGTTTTCTTAAATTCAAACGTAAATGTTTTATTTTGTGCCATCGGGTACCTTGACAAAATTGGTAATAACATGACTTAAAAAATTTTTAACACCCAGGGCTAAGTGTTGTTTTCTTCATACCCCTCAATTTTTTTTCAAGACAACATTTTATTAAGAATAAACGTTTCCTCAAAAGTTGAATCGACAAAACAAAGAAGGGTTTTCAAAATGTTTTCCTCTGTAACATACCAAATTCGGTCGTGATGTTTGGGCCGGGTTTGGGGTGTTACAAAATTGGTATCAGAGCCCAGTTCAAAGCTCGGCTGTGGGGGGCCAAGGCCCAAAATGTTTTGGTAGGTTTTTTTTTTAGAAAGGTTATGGAAATAGTTTTTGGTTTTGAACAGCATGGCACCGAGTCTCCGGCACCAATCCGCCCAGGTAAGTACTCTTAACTACTGTGTGAACTTTTATTATCTGTAGAAGGGTAGGTATGTAACGTAGATAGTATGATAAGTGTTTAAACCCCAGGACTAGTTTACCCCAACAAATTACATAAGACTTTAATGGCTTAATTAAACAAACTTATGAATAAGTCGCCAAGTTAGGGTGTGGTAACCCTTGTGCGCATGTCTAGGATTGGATCCGGAAGAGCCTGGTACTTAAGCAGTCCTAGTGACTCACCTCCTCTTCGCAGGAATCCTACCTGGTGCGTAGCTTCGGTTCACCCTAACCAAGAGGACTCGGTCATAGGCTAAACACAATAAATAAAACCCGGAAGGGATTAGCCATGTTTTGATGGAAACTCTAGTTTTAAAATCATTAAAGTACTCTTTTAAGTAGTAGCAAAAATTCATTTTTGGGAAACTTTCAAAATATTTTCGACTTGCAAAATTACCAAAATGCCCTAGTGGCAAAATTACGAAAATGCCCTTAGTTTCTAAAATTACCGTATTACCCCGATTTCAATAAAATTCTCCTACTCTGCAAAAGTTTCCAAAAATCCTGTATTTCAAAAATAGTATCCTGATTTGGAAATTTACAAAATTACCCCTGATTAACAAAATTACCAAATTACCCCTGGTTTCCAAAATTTTGCCATACCTTCAATTTGAGAAATTTTCGAAAATACCCTCCAGTTTTGGAAATTTCAAAATGTTTCGATTTAATAAAGCTTTCAAAATTTCTTTGGTTTATTACGAAAATACCCCTGTAGGAAAATGACAAAAATACCACTGGGATAGGAACGGACAGAAATGTCCGAAGAGTGAATGTGTATGAAAGGTATTAGGGAATGGATGTACTTTTCTGTGAACTAGGATAGAGGACTTAAAACTTTGATTGATCGAAAGAACAACTTCTAAACTCTTCATAAAATTTCTTCGCGAATAATCAAGAGAAACAAGTACTAATCCATAAAATTCCTTAAACAGATTAAAGCGCCATAGTTAGAAATGAGCTCTAGAGGACGTGGTCATCATGGACGCGGTAGGGGTAGGATGACCGTGTCAGAACCCGTTAGGTCGGGTCAGGGGTTTGAAAATGAGGTACCGCCACCACCACCCCCAACTGTTGGAGCTGAGAAGCGGGATCAGACGGGTGATGACGCAGTGTCACAAGCGATGCTGCGGGTTCTGGAAAGGGTAGCTGGAATGGGTGGAGGGGGAGGAGCTCGGAAGTCGGTACCTGAGCGACTTCGAGCTAACGGAGCTGAACTTTTTCAAGGTGTGTCCGGCGTAGCACCCAATACGGCTAAGTATTGGCCGGAGTCGACTGAAAGAATCATGGATGATCTCGACCTGACGAATGAGGAGAAGCTAAAAGGAGCGGTGTCGCTTCTAAAGGATGAGTCATATCAGTGGTGGCTCACAGTTCGAGATGGTGCTGTGGCAGATGATCTTACTTGGGAGTACTTCAAAGCTGCTTATCAGAAGAAGTATGTAGGGACCAGCTACATCGACGCGCAGAGGAAAGCGTTTCTGGGGTTGGTGCAAGGAAATAAGTCTGTGTCAGAATATGAAGCAGAATTCTTAAGGCTGAGCCGCTATGCTCAGGGAATTGTGTCAACGGAGCATGAACAATGTGTTTGCTTTGAAGATGGACTTAGAGATGATCTAAGGTTGCTGATTGCTCCACAGTAGGAGCGTGAGTTTTCAGTTCTGGTGGAAAAGGCTAAGGTAGCCGAAGGGGTCAAGGAGTCAGTGAGACAGAACTACGATAGGAACAAACAGAAAAGAGGATTTGGGTCGTCTGGATCGGGTAGTAATGCACAAAAGAGGGCTAGGCAGAGTGGGCCGAGTCAGACAGGGAGGCCCATAGCTGCTAATCCGAGACCAGCTCAGTGTAATCACTGTGGGAAATCACATTGGGGAGGATGTTGGACTGGTGGAAGAGGATGCTTCGAGTGTGGATCGTTGGATCACCATGTAAGGGATTGTCCTCGGAAGTTAGCTAAGAATCAGTTAGAGGGTCAGAACCGTGCTCAGGTTAGAAATGAAGGACCACCACAGAGGGGTCGTGGTAATGGCAAAGGAGGCAATGGTTCTAGCCGAGGTCACGGGATTCCGGGCAGAGGAGCAGGCAACACCGAAGCAAGGCAGCCTGGTTTAGTCTACGCAGCAAGACGTCGAGAGGAGGGAGACGCATCGGACGTCATAACCGGTACGTTCCTAATTTTTGGTCTTCCATATGTTGCATTGACTAATGTGGGTTCGACGCATTCATACGTTGCTAGTAGCATAGTAGAGACTATGAATCTAGACTTTAAGATTACTTCTAGGGAGATGACAGTAATTAGCCCTTTAGGTCACTCTATAGAAGTAAACAAATTATATAGAGATGTACCCCTAGAACTCCAAGGGGTAGTGTTTTTAGCGGATTTGATGGAGCTGCCTTTTCAAGAATTCGATTTGATTCTCGGAATGGATTGGCTGGTGAAGTACCAGGCAAAGTTGGATTGCGCTGCTAAACGCATGGTTCTAAAGACGGCTGAGGGTGATGAAATGGTCATGATAGGTAATAGAAAAGATTACCTATCCAATGTGGTCTCTGTACTGAAGGCGAAGAAAATGGTCAAGAAAGGTTGTGAGGCATTTCTGGTTCGAATATGTGCCTTGAGGCTAAGAAGTCAACAGTGGAGAATGTTCGAACAGTAAGGGAATTCACTGATGTGTTTCTAGAAGAACTTCCGGGTCTGCCTCCGGATCGGGAAGTTGAATTCGGTATAGACTTGTTGCCCGGAACAGCGCCAGTGTCCATAGCACCATACCGAATGGCACCAAAGGAATTGGTGGAGCTGAAGGCTCAGATCCAGGAACTCTTGGACCGAGGATTTATCCGACCAAGTATATCTCCGTGGGGAGCACCTGTGCTATTTGTCAAGAAGAAGGACGGTTCCATGCGGATGTGTATCAACTACCGCCAGCTGAACAAGTTAACGATCAAAAACAAGTATCCGTTACCCCAGATCGATGACTTGTTTGACCAACTGAAGGGTGCATCAGTTTTCTCGAAGATAGATCTTAGGTCAGGGTATCATCAACTTAAGGTGAAGGAGGTTGATGTCCACAAGACGGCATTCCATACTCGGTATGGGCATTACGAGTTTTTGGTGATGCCATTTGGGTTGACCAACGCACCGGCAGCATTCATGGACTTAATGAATAGAGTGTTTCAGCAGTACCTGGATCAATTTGTCGTGGTATTTATAGACGACATATTGGTTTACTCAAGGACGGAGGAAGAGCATGATATGCATTTGCGGATAGTTCTGCAAGTACTGAGGGAAAAGCAGTTGTTTGCCAAATTCAGTAAGTGCAAATTTTGGCTTAAGGAGGTGGCTTTCTTGGGCCACGTAGTGTCAGCTGAAGGGATTAGAGTGGATCCTCGCAAGATTGAAGCGGTGTTGGATTGGAAACCGCTTAGGTCGGTGGCAGAAATTTGGAGTTTTTTGGGTCTGGCAGGGTACTATCGAAGGTTTGTGGAAGGATTCTCGTTAATCGCGGCACCGTTGACTAAGTTATTAAGGAAAGGAGTTCCATTTGTATGGTCAGAGAAACAGCAGGAAAGTTTTGACAAGCTAAGAAAGATTCTGACAGAAGCTCCAGTTCTGGTACAGCCTGAGGCAGGGAAGTTATTTACGGTTTACAGTGATGCATCCCATACTGGTTTGGGATGTGTGTTGATGCAAGAAGGGAGGGTAGTGGCCTATGCGTCCCGTCAGCTAAGACCGCATGAGGTTAACTATCCGACGCACGACTTGGAGTTAGCGGCAGTAGTCTTTGCTTTAAAAATATGGAGGCATTACTTGTATGGGGAGAAGTCGATAGTCTACTCGGATCACAAAAGTCTGAGGTATCTTTTAACTCAGAAGGATTTGAACTTGAGGCAGCGCCGATGGATTGAACTGTTAAAGGACTACGACTGTTCCATTGAGTACCATCCTGGCAAAGCTAACGTAGTGGCTGACGCGTTAAGCCGGAAGGTCGTGACGGGCTTAAGGGCGATGTTTGCTCACCTCAGTTTGTATGACGATGGAAGTCTTTTGGCGGAACTACAAGTTAAGCCAACTTGGATCGAGGAGATTAAGGAAAAACAGTTAGTAGATGAAAGTTTGAATGCGCGAAGATTGCAAGTTCAAGATAGTGGTTTAGAAGGGTATAGTTTGTCTGATGATGGAGTATTATGCTTTCAAGGGCGAGCTTGTATGCCGAAAGATGTGGAATTGAGGCAAAGAATTCTTCAAGATGCACATATCAGCCCATACACTATGCATCCTGGAGGTAGCAAGATGTTTGGGGATTTGCGGAAGCAGTTCTGGTGGCCAGGGTTGAAGCGCGAGGTAACCGAATTTGTGGGAAAGTGTCTGACGTGTCAGCAGGTTAAGGCGGAACATCAGTTGCCATCAGGTCTACTTCAACCAGTGAAGATCCCTCAGTGGAAATGGGAGAGGATCATGATGGATTTTGTCAGCGGACTACCCCTCACGTCTAGTAAAAAGAACTCGGTTTGGGTAATTGTGGATCGACTAACCAAGTCAGCGCACTTCATACCAGTAAGGGTAGATTATTCACTTCAGAAGCTAGCAAAGTTATATGTAGCCGAAATAGTGAGGTTGCATGGTGTGCCAGTATCAATTATCTCAGATAGGGATCCGAGGTTTACGTCAAGGTTTTGGAGAGCTTTGCATCAGGCTTTGGGAACGAGGTTGGACTGCAGCACAACTTTTCACCCACAAACTGATGGACAATCGGAGAGAGTGATTCAGATCTTAGAAGATATGCTGAGGGGCTGTATTCTGGATTTCAGTGGTAGTTGGGAAGAGTATCTACCGTTGGCAGAGTTCACTTATAACAACAGTTATCAAGCGAGCATTCGGATGGCACCATTTGAGGCACTATATGGACGGAAGTGCCGTACCCCTACGTGTTGGACGGAATTAAGTGAACGACGTGTCTTGGGTCCAGAGTTGGTAGCAGGAACTGAAGATAAAGTTAAGATGATTTGGGCTCGTCTCAAGGAGGCATCAGATAGACAGAAGCCTTATGCCGATCTTAAGCGCAAGGAAATGGAATATGAGGTAGGAGATAAGGTTTTTCTGAAAGTGTCGCCTTGGAAGAAGGTATTGTGATTTGGACGAAAAGGGAAGCTAAGCCCTAGGTTCATTGGGCCATATACAGTGTTGAAGCGAGTGGGACCGGTAGCTTATCAGCTAGAGTTGCCGGCAGAGTTAAGACAGATTCATGACGTCTTTCACGTGTCAATGCTTAGGCGATATCGGTCGGATCCGTCACACATTGTGCCTGTGGCAGAGATTGAGGTAAACTCGGACTTATCTTTCGAGGAGGAGCCAGTTTAGATCTTAGATCGAGATGTCAAAGTTCTGCGTAGGAAATCAGTACCTTTGGTGAAAGTGCTATGGCGAAACCACGGGGCGGAGGAAGCTACGTGGGAACCCGAGGATGTGACGCGGCAGCAATACCCCCACCTCTTTTGATCAGGTAATTTCGAGGTCGAAATTATTTTAAGGGGGTAGAATTGTAACATCCTAAAATAGGGGTTATTTGTGATTGAATTATTTTGCTTGTGATTGGATTGCTGTGATGTTATTCGTAGTGTAATGGGTCTTAGTTGTGGACTTTGAGTAGGCTCGAATGGTAGGAAAATTTTATTTGTAAGCTTTAAAGTGGGGAGCCATAGTAAGTAGGGGTTACAAGTGTTAAAGAGGGAATATTTGACCCTAGCAAGGCCTTGGAAAAGCGGCAAAAGGGTGCTACTTAAGGGCTGGAGTTGACGCCACCAAGGGGAGCAAGGGAGCCTGTGTTCGAGTTGCAGAATTCCCCTTTTCTGCTCTTTATTTTGACGGCAAGAGAGAGAGAGAAGTACTCAATTTAAACACTTCAGGATAATAAGGATATTAATAGGATTTTATTTGGATTTTTTTTTGTGGATGACAAGAGAGAAAATATAGGCATTTGATTTATTCAAATTCTTTTGAATAATTTTGAACTTTTGGCCAAGAGTGATTCAGGGTGGTGGCCGAATCTTGAACTCCTTGTTGGAGAGGAGTACTCGGCAAGGGAACTATGTAGGGGAGGGAGGCCGAATTTCCTTAGGCTTTCACTTGACAATTTCGGCTAGGCATTTTCCCATCTTTCACCACTTTTTCCTTCTCTTTTTCATACTCTCTCAAAACCGAAACCTCCATTGGCATTCTCCTCTTTTTCTTCTTTGATCCTTGGCCGAATCTCCCTACACTCTTATCCCCCATCTATTTCTTTTCTTCTCTTCTCAAAATCGAAACCCCTATCTTCTTTTCCCTTCTCTTTTTCTTTCTTCATTAGCCGAATATCCTCCACTCTTGTTGCTGAAAGTCCCTTTCTCCCTATTTTGTGTAGCTTTGACCGAATATTAAGATTAGTATAGTCTCTCCGGGATTTCTTCTTCCAATCGTTTGGTGAAGGTAAGTAGTGGCCGAAACTCTCCTCCCATGTCCTCTTGTTCTTTGTCGACTTTGATGAAAGGGAAAGCCGAAATCCGGCATTGGTTGATGGTTTGGCTAACCTTTCTTTTGAAACCGATTTCACTTAGTGACTCCGGGACTTTGAAGTGTTCAACCTAAGCCTCTATTTCTCTGACAATCGGTTGGTAAGGGTGGTAAGGATCTATATTAAAGTCTCTAATCCTTTGTAGTAATCTAAAGCCGAAGGCTATTAACTTGGATGGTTGCCGATTGTAGGGAAGTAAAGCAGATTCACATCTCGTGTGTTGTGGCTAGTACTCAAAAGCGCTTAGGTGAGATTTTGGATTCATATGGTAACCCTTTTTAGTTCTTGTGGTTTAGCCGTATAGCCCATGTCACTAACCTTAATGTTGGCCGAATATAGGAACAAGGAACCTAGTGTGGCCAAGTGACTCTTTGGGATTTAGGGCTATCGTCAGTATCAGGTGTGTACATACACACTTTATAACTAATAAAAATGTTAATATAAATCGTTTATGCTAAACTGGATGTATGGAGATGTGGACTTAATACCTTAAGGGTATGAGCATGGATTCAGGTAAGTCCTCGTCGATTTGAGCCTGATTATAATGCATGTTGATGCATGGCATATTTGGTATATGTGGCATATAAGGATATGGTTGATGATAAACCCAGTGTATGTATTAATTAAACATGTTTAGCATAATTCCTGTTAAATGCACATCATAACTTGGTGGGTTAAACGAGTGGAGGGGGAAGTGATATTTGTGTCTTTGGACACCAGTGGTTTGGTACCACATTTCGTGACTTCGGTCACCAGAGGTTTGGCACCTCATGGCGTCTCGTCCCAGTGGCTTAGCACCACAGTGGGTTGGCCCCACGGTTGATATTATGGGATCGACGCCAGTGATTTGGTATCACACGTGGGTTGGCCCCACAATTTATTATTTGTGACTTCGGGTCACCAGTGGTTTGGCACCACCAGTGGTTTGGCACCACAATATTGACGGATATCGTGACTTTGGGTCACCAGTGGTTTGGCACCACCAGTGGTTTGGTACCACACGGGGTAGAGAAAGGTGTTTGGATGGCTAGGTTGGGTGCATGTTAACCTTAATTATGATTTGTGTATGATGTTTCATTAAACCGGGAAAAGGGTTACACACTGAGTCTTGGTGACTCACCTTTCTCCTTTAACATTTTCAGGTGGCTCGTAGATTGCGGATGGGGAGCCGGATGGATTCGAGGTGGCCATGCAGTAGAAATGTGATTTAAATGAACTTTGAGTTATTTTCATTTTTATTTTTCGGTTTTATTTATGCAAGTTGTAATAAGGCCTCCTAAAGTTTCATTTTGATTATTTTACATGTTTTGGGTGAATGGTTTAAACTGCTTAATGACTTTAATATGGTTAAACAAGTTTTCTTAAATTCAAACGTAAATGTTTTATTTTGTGCCATCGGGTACCTTGACAAAATTGGTAATAACATGACTTAAAAAATTTTTAACACCCAGGGCTAAGTGTTGTTTTCTTCATACCCCTCAATTTTTTTTCAAGACAACATTTTATTAAGAATAAACGTTTCCTCAAAAGTTGAATCGGCAAAACAAAGAAGAGTTTTCAAAATGTTTTCCTCTGTAACATACCAAATTCGGTCGTGATGTTTGGGCCGGGTTTGGGGTGTTACATATTCTCTCTCATTTCACTTTTCTTCTCCATCTTTTTCGAAACCAAACCATCACTTAAGCCGAATCTTGGTTGATCTTTCTTCTCCATCTTCACCATCCCCTAAAGCCGAAACCTTGAGAGTTTTCTTCTTCTCTTCTTTCAGTGATTGGCCGAATACCTTGCTCATAAGCCACTCCTCTTGTGTTTCCTTTTTGGTCATTTGAGTTAGCCGAATCTATTGGTAGCCGAAACCCCTAACATCAGCAAGAGGTGCCGATCTGTGGTGGTTAGAAGCCGAATCAATCATCAAGGGAGGTGTGCAACCCGAATCAGTGGATCTTCGGGATTTGATTGCCGATCTAGTATGTGGCCGATTACAAGGGGGTTTCGTAATGTAGTTCCGGGATTTGGTTGGAAACCAAATTAGCTCTGGAGGAGTGTTGTGACGCCATCTGGTGTGAACTTTCGGGGGTTCATTGGTTGTGAGTTACGCTTAGAGCCTCGGGGTTTCGTCGACTTAGGTAAGGGATCTATTCATTAGGGTTTAATTTCTATTCAATGTTAATCTCTGTGTTAATCCGATTTAGTGAACGAAGGCGTTATGGACCCTTTTGTCAGCCGAACGTTAGGGGGGGTTGGGTCTGAGACCCCAGCCCCTAAGTTCAAGAAGAGGGCAGTGTCGGCTGTTCGCGATTGGCCACCTGGGTGTGGGCCGGCATCGAAACAAAGAAGTAGACAGATAGCGGTAGTATCGATTAACGACAGTACCGACGTAGAGAGCATAGTCTTGCGTGTAATCAGGTGTGTAATGCTTTCACACTTTATTAGTATAATATGCTTATTATGTTACTGTTATAACCATTGGTATTAGTGACTATGCCTTGTGGGCATGAGCTTGGAATCCGGGTAAGTCCCCTGTTATGTGATTTTTGATATACATCATCATGTGTTATTAAATGCTATGTTATATGCAATTTGCATGATCATTCGATATTATGACACGTATGTTATGAACATGATGATGGGTTTGATAAGAGGAGGGGGATGATTCATTTTGGACTGTCACCAGTGGTTTTGACCAGAAGATGGGTTGGCCCCATCATTTGATTTGTGACTACAGTCACTCTAATAGGATTAGAAACCTAGAGGCAAGTAAATTGGATAAATCATAAGATGATTAGAACAAGAGTTGTTCACCAAATATTAGGAGTTACATATGATGTAATTAGCAAATGTTGCTTACCTAAATAACCATAATCTTAAGAGTAAAGCCAAAGCTGACTTAAGAGGTGGTGAAATATGGATCCTTAACCTACTAGAAATACTTTTGAGAAAGTTTTTCCGAAATTAATATACGAGGGTTATTAATTTTGAAATAAAATAGTGGGAATATCATTTAATAAAGTCTTTTTAATGATTGATATAAAATTGGTAAATTTACTCACATGCATATTTAATTGTTGTAGATATATTATGGCTGCAAACACTAGTACACTCTCATTACGATCGATCCTTGAGAAAGACAAACTGAATGGTTTGAATTTTCTTGATTGGTTCCGTAACTTGAGGATTGTCCTTAAACAAGAACGAAAATTATATGTCATTGAACAACCACTTCCTAATGAACCACCCGCTAATGCCTCGAGGACTGATAGAGATGCTTACAAGAAATATCTCGATGACATGATAGATGTTGGATGTCTTATGCTTGCCACTATGAATCCTGAACTTCAGAAGCAACATGAGGACATGGTTGCTTATGATATGATCGAGCACCTGAAAGAACTTTATCAGGGACAAGCACGGCAAGAGAGGTTTGATATCTCTAAGGCCCTATTCCAATGTAAGTTGGCTGAAGGAAGCCCAGTAGGACCTCATGTCCTTAAGATGATTGGCTATATTGAAAGCCTGTCTAAGCTTGGGTTTCCATTGAGCCAAGAGTTGGCCACTAATGTTATTTTACAATCGTTGCCAGATAGCTACAGCCAGTTTGTCCTCAATTTCAATATGAATGAAATTGACAAGACTCTACCACAATTGCTCAGTATGTTACGAACTGCTGAAGGCAACTTGAAAAAGGTTGGACCCAAGCCCATACTGATGGTCCGTAATAACAAGGGCAAGGGAAAGGCCAAAGTTCAAACAAAGCCCAAGGGCAAAGGTAAGCCCAAATTTGGAAAAGGAAAGGCTGCACTGAAACCTAAAGGTGGGGTGTCTAAGGAAGGAAACTGTTTTCATTGTGGTGTGACTGGACATTGGAAACGGAACTGCCCTGTCTATCTTGAGGAAATCAAGAAGGCTAAAGCAAGCGGAATGTCTGCTTCAGGTTGTAACATCCCGAAATTGGGCCTAGTAGAATTGGGCCGATTGGGCCATGGGCTTTAGGAAAAATTTGTGTGTCATCTAGTTACTTGTGTTAGCTCGGGTAGTATTGTTTGTGTGCTTAGCATAGTCTTATGAAGGTTTGATTTTATTTAGAGAGCTAGAATAAATTTTAGTATGGTTTATTTAATGAAGTGGATTAAGTGAGCTTAGCACTTAAGTTAATTTAAGTGTTAATTAAAGCACATGAGGAATTAGTGGCAAAGTGGTTATGGTGTTTGAACTTATAGCTTGAGGTTAGAGGTTCGAGTAGTATGTTTAGTTTTTTTGAAAGTTTATTTTTGTGTTTTAGCATTAATGGCCGGTCAACCTATGTTTATGATAGGTTGGACTTCCATCTTTTGGTAAGTTGAAAATTTGTTATGGAAAGCTTGAAGTTAGGGATAAGAATCTTGAGTTTATGGTATAATGAGGGGACAAAGGCATGGAAGGTGGAGGAAGTTTTGGAAAGAAACCCTATGCCTTAGTGCATGTATGTGGACGGCATGTAAGGCTAGGGGGAGTGGCCGAATTTTTAGTAGGTAGCTTGGGGGGATGTTAGCCAATCTTTTGTTTTGTACATCTTTTTGGTATTTGTTTTTCTCTCCAAAAACTATCATCTTTGGCCGAATGTTTAAGGTACTTTTGGTGCAAAATTTCTTTTGATGACAACTTCATTTTGTTTGAAAAAATACCACTTTCTTTCTCTCATTTGTCTTTTTGAACCAAACTACATTTTTGTATCTTGTGCATTTTCTTCTTTGGTAAAATTGTGTTGACCGAATATCATTTCTTCCATCTCTCTCTTTTTCTTCCTTTGATCAATTCTTTTTCACTCTCCTTTCAACCTTTATCAAAACCAAAAACCATTCTCTCTTTTTCTAGACTTTGGCTGAATCTCCTACACCATCATCTTCCATCTATTTCTTTTCTTTTCTTCTCAAAACCGAAGCCCTTATTTCCCTTTCTTCTCAATAATTTCTTTATTAGCCGAATATACTCCTTTGGGTGTGTCGAAACTCTCTTCTTCCATTTAGAAGTATCTTGGCCGAATATTGAAGGTGGTAAGGATTTATTTTTAAGGATTATTCTTTTGATTATTCAAAAGCCGAAGGCTATTATTATTAATGGTTGCCGATTGTAGGGAAGTGAAGCAGATTCGCGTACCGGTTACTGTAGTTAGTACTCGAAGGCGATTAGGTGAGGTTTTGGGTTCATGTGATAACCCCGTAGAATTATTTGGTTTGGCCGAATAATCCATGTCCCTAACTCTTGTGTTTGGCCGAATATAGGAGCAAGAAATCTAAGGTGGCCGAGTGACTTTTCGGGATTTAGGACTATCGTTGGTGACAGGTGTGTACATACACACCTTATAACTATTAAATGTGCTAAGTGTTATATGTATGCTTAATCGGATTGTGTAGATTCGGATGTAATACCATCATGGTATAAACAAGGATTCGGGTAAGTCTTTGTTGTTAAGAGCTTTCTTATGATGCTTTTGGGAAGCATGGCATATTTGGTATATGCGGATTATAATATATGGCTCATGATATATATGTTGGATGTTGTTAAATAAATCTATTGGCATGAAATTTGTTAAATGCATATTATTGATTGATGTGGGATTAAATAAGTGGAGGGGGCAGTGATATTCGTGTTGACGGACACCAGTGTTTTGGTAACACATTGTGACTACGGTCACCAGAGGTTTGGTACCTCTAGAGGTTTGGCACCTCATAGCGTCTCGTCCCTGTGGCTTAGCACCACCGTGGGTTGGCCCCACTTTGAGATACGGGATTGACGCCAGTGATTTGGTATCACACGATGGGTTGGCCCCATCATTCGATTTGTGTCTTCGGACACTAGAGATTTGGTATCTCCAGTGATTTGGTATCACATCTGTGACTTTGAGTCACCAGTGGTTTGGCACCGCTAGTGGTTTGGTACCACACGGGGTAGAGAAAGGCGTTTGGATGGCTAGGTTGGGTGCATATTAAACTTGTGCATGTTAATTGGTTATGACTTGTGTATGTGTTGCACTAAACCGGGGAAGGGTTACACATTGAGTCTTGGTGACTCACCTTCTCCTTTAATTTTTCAGGTGACTCGTAGATAGCGGATAAGGAGCCGGAAGAACTCGAGGTGGCCATGCAGTGAACATTTGGATTAAATGATTTATGAACTACTTTTATTTTATTGTTGGTTTATTTTGCTTAAATTGTAATAAGGCCTCCTAGGATTATATTTTGGTTATTTTATCTGTTTTGGATAATTTGTTTAACAACTTAATGACTTGAAAATGGATACACATGCTTTCTCAAAATCAAACGCGAAATGTTTTATTGTACCAGCGGGTACATCTGAAATCGGTAACAACATGACTTTATGTATTTTTAATCAACACTAAGTTTTTGTTTTCTTCATTACCAAAAATGTTTTCAACAAAAATTTTAAATCTGCTTAAAGGGATTTTACAAAAATATTTTCCTCTGTAACATACCAAATTCGGTCGAAATTTTTGGGCCGGGTTTGGGGTGTTACACAGGTATTTCTGTTATTGATATTAATTTATCAACTACTACTTCTTGGGTATTAGATACTGGTTGTGGTTCTCATATTTGTACTTCTGTACAGGGACTACAAAGGAGTAGGACTTTGGCTAGAGGAGATGTGGACCTACGAGTTGGAAATAGAGCAAAAGTTGCTACATTAGCTGTGGGAACATATACTTTATCTTTACCTAGTGGACTTGATTTATGTTTAGAGGATTGTTATCTTGTGCCCAGTTTGACTAAAAACATTATTTCAATTTCTTGTTTAGACAAAATTGGTTTTGAGATAATTATTAAGAATAATTGTTGTTCCTTTTATCTCAATAATGTTTTTTATGGTTTGGCACAATTGATAAATGGCCTCTATATTTTAGATCAAACGAATCCCATTTACAACATAAATACTAAAAGATCTAAAATAAATGACTCAAATCAAACTTATCTTTGGCATTGTCGTTTGGGCCACATAAGTGAGAAACGCATATCCAAACTCCATAAAGATGGTCTCCTAAATTCATTTGTTTTTGAACAATTTGAAGTATGTGAATCTTGCTTATTGGGAAAAATGACTAAATCTCCTTTTTCTGGAAAAGGTGAACGAGCCTTTGATTTATTGGGCCTAATACATTCTGATGTATGTGGACCAATAAATACATAGGCCAGAGGTGGATTTCACTACTTCATTACTTTCACTGATGATTTCAGTAGATATGGGTATGTTTATCTCATGCGCCATAAGTCTGAGTCCCTTGAAAAGTTCAAGGAATTCAAAAATGAAGTACAAAATCAATTAGGCAAAACTATCAAGTCACTTCGATCTGATCGAGGTGGAGAGTATTTGAGCCTAGAGTTTGATGATCTTTTGAAAGAATGTGGGATTGTCTCACAACTTACTCCTCCTGGTACTCCTCAATGGAATGGAGTATCTGAGAGAAGAAATCGAACTTTATTAGACATGGTTCGATCCATGATGAGTCATGCTGATCTACCGACTTCCTTTTGGGGACATGCACTTGAGACTGCTGCTTTCACACTAAATCGTGTTCCATCTAAATCGGTTCAGAAGACGCCATATGAGATGTGGACTGGGAAACGTCCTAGTATGTCTTTTATGAAAATTTGGGGTTGTGAAGCTTATGTTAAACGTCAGACGTCTACTAAGCTTGAACCCAAATCTGAAAGGTGTATTTTTGTGGGGTATCCAAAAGAAACCAAAGGATATTATTTTTTTAATCCCATTGAGAACAAAATTTTTGTTGCTCGGACTGGTGTCTTCCTAGAGAGGGAATTTACTTCTAGAAAAGGAAGTGGGAGAAAGATTGAACTTGAAGAAATTAAAGAATCACAAGATACCACTGAACCAGAGATTGAACAAAAGCAAATTCCACAAGAAATTGAGGAACAAACAACTGCTGTAGAAACACAACCACCAAGCAGATCTTTAAGAGAACGTCGTGCACCTGAGAGATATGGATTTCTCATTACAACGCATGATGACGTTCTTCTTATAGATCAAGATGAGCCTAGGACTTATCAAGAAGGGGTGACGAGCCCAGACTCTGAGAAATGGCTTGAGGCCATGAGATCTGAGATGGATTCCATGTATGAAAACCAAGTATGGACTTTGATTGACCCACCCGAAGGGGTTAAACCTATAGGGTGCAAATGGGTTTTCAAAAAGAAAACAGACATGGATGGTAATGTACAAACATACAAAGGACGATTAGTCGCTAAAGGTTTTCACCAAATTCTTGGTGTTGACTATGATGAAACCTTTTCTCCTGTAGCTATGTTTAAATCTATCAGGATCTTGCTCGCCATAGCTGCATTTCATGATTATGAAATCTGGCAGATGGACGTCAAAACAGCTTTCCTTAATGTAACATCCTGAAATTGGGCCTAGTAGAATTGGGCCGATTGGGCCATGGGCTTTAGGAAAAATTTGTATGGCATCTAGTTATTTGTGTTAGCTCGGGTATGAATTTTTGTGTGCTTAGTATATTTGTGTGAAGGCTTGGAAATATTAGGAAGCTAGAATAAATTTTAGTATGGTTTATTTAATGAAGTGGATTAAGTGAGCTTAGCACTTAAGTTAATTTAAGTGTATATTAAAGCACAAGAGGAGTTAGTGGCAAGTTGGTTAAAGAGCTTGAAAGGTTGCATGAGGTTAATGGTTCGAGTAGTAGGTATAGCATTTTTAAAGTTTATTTTTGTATGTTAGCTTTAATGGACGGTCAAACATAATTATGATAGGTGGGCTAATAATTTTTGGTAAGTTGAATTGTTGTTTAAGGAAAGCATGGAATAAGGGATAAGATTCCTAAGGTTTTGGTAAGATATCTTGAAGTTATGGTAAATTGAGGGGACAAAGGCTTGGTTTGTGGGAAGTGTTTTGGAAACAAATTCATGGCCTTTATGCCATGAACTTGGACGGCAAAGTGGCTAAAGGGGGGAGCCGAAATTTTACTTTAGTTTGGCCAGGATTGAAATCTTTTCTTTTTGGTCATTTCTTTCATTTGGTGCAAAAGTTGCAAAACATTTTCTCTCAAACACTTTTCTTTTTGGCCGAATTCTACATTGTGGTAAGCCTAAACTCTTTTGACCATTTGGTCATTTTTGATCATTTGCTATTTTCTCCTTTTCATTCTCTCAAAAACTGAAACCTGCATTAACCTTTTGTTCTCCCATTTGTTTTGCTTAAACATCAAAAACCTCCTATACACTCTTCTTTGCCGAAATTATATTTCTCTTCCCATTATTTTCTTTTTTGTCATATAGCCGAATATACCTCTTTGTTGTGCCGAAAATATTCTTCTTCTATCTTGAATCTCTTAGACCGAATATTGAAGGTAACATAGTTTTCTTTGGGACTTCTCTAGCAATCAGTTTTTGGTAAGTTGGTAAGGGTTTATTTCAAAGGATTATTCTTTTAAGTTTCGTTTAAGCCGAAGGCTAATAAACCTTAATGATGATGGTTGATTGTAGGGAAGTGAGGCCGATCCTTTTAGGAGTGTGTTGGATAGTGTTCGAAGGCTTTTGGGGACAAGGAAAGTTTGTGTGGCCGATTTATCTAATCAGGATTTAAGGCTTTCGTTAAATTCAGGTGTGTGTACATACACATCTTATAACTTTTTAATATGCTAAGTGTTATATTATGCCTAATCGATTTATGTAGACATGGATGTAATATCATCATGGTATTAATAAGGATTCGGGTAAGTCTTTGTGACTATGAGATTACTATTTGATGCTTTTGGGAAGCATGACACATTTGGTATGTGTATTATTGGATATATGGCAATGATAAATTTATTAATGATGTTAAATAAACCTTTCTGCATGATTTCGGTAAATATACATGATTGTTTGATATGGGTTGATGAGTGGAGGGGGCAGTGATATTCGTGTCGACGGACACCAGTGTTTTGGTAACACATTGTGACTACGGTCACCAGAGGTTTGGTACCTCCAGAGGTGTGGCACCTCATAGCGACTTGTCCCTGTGGTTAATTCCACCGTGGGTTGGCCCCACTTTGAGATATGGGATCGTCTGCCAGTGATTTGGTATCACACGATGGGTTGACCCCATCACTTGATTTGTGACTTCGGTCACCAGTGTTTTAGTAACACAATTGTGTCTTCGGACACCAGAGATTTGGTATCTCCAGTGATTTGGTATCACATTTGTGACTATATGTCACCAATGGTTTGGCACCACCAGTGGTTTGGTACCACACGGGGTAGAAAAAGGCGTATGGATGGTTAGGTTGGGTGCATTTAAACTTATGCATGTTAATTGGTTATGATTTGTGTATGTTATTGCACTAAACCGGGGAAGGGTTACACATTGAGTCTTGGTGACTCACCTTCTCCTTTAATTTTTTAGGTGACTCGTAGATCGCGGGTGAGGACCCGGATGGACTCGAGGTGGCCATGCAGTGGAGATTTTTAATAAATGAATTTTGGATTTTATCTATCTTTCGTTTGGGTTTATGTTGCTTAATTGTAATAAGGCCTCCTAGGATGATTTTATTATTGCTGCATGTTTGAATGTTTGGTTTAAACTACTTGATGATGTTAAAACGGTTGCACATGTTTTTCTCAAATTAAACGCAAAATGTTTTTAAAGTACTATCGAGTACATTTGAAATTTTTAAACAACTCGACTCAACAAATATTTTTAAGTGTGGTTTTTAACAAAGAAAATTCAAATTGAAAGGCATTTCGACTAATTTTAAAATCGGCTTTAAAATGGTTTTCAAAATGTTTTCTCTGTAGCAAACCAAATTCAGTCATATTGTTTGGGCCGGGTTTGGGGTGTTACACTTAACGAGAAACTTGAAGAGGATGTGTATATGACACAACCTGAAGGTTTTGTAAATCCAAAGGATGCTAGAAAGATATGTAAGCTACAAAAATCCATTTATGGATTAAAGCAAGCTTCTCGAAGTTGGAATATTCGTTTTAATGATGCAATCAAAGAGTTTGGTTTTATCAAAAATGAAGATGAACCATGTGTTTACAAGAAAGTTAGTGGGAGCACTATCACATTCTTGGTACTATATGTGGATGACATACTTATCATGGGAAATGACATACCTACCTTGCAGTCTATTAAGACTTGGTTTGTAACATCCTGAAATTGGGCCTAGTAGGATTGAGCCCAATGGGCCTTAGGCATAGTAGCATTTAAAATTTTAGAGAACGGTATTAATGCAAGTTAGACTTATTAGGTAAGTGATTTTGGAAGATTAGAGGGCTTCTATGAAGTCCCGAGATCAAATATTGGCTTTGGGGAAATTTTGATTTTAGGTGAAAAAAACCCTGGAAGTTGGCAGGTAGGCCTTAAGAATAAAAATATGGAGAAAATGACACAAGTGGAGTGTGTGGTGTAGTGGCAAAGTGATGCCACATAAGAGACAAGGGGGTGACGCCACAAGGAAGGAAGGAGGTCCAAGGTTCAAGTCTTGGCTTTTGCATTTTGGTTTCTTTTTACTTGGATCTTAGAATTTGGGTCATAGTTTATATTTAGTTGCGCATGGTTTAAGACACAAGAGGAGCTTGTGGCCAAGTGGTTAGCGGCGTGGATTATGCTACAGCGGAGCCTGGGTTCGAATCTCATGAGAAGCAAGGGAGTATTTATTTTGCGGATTGGATGGCAAGAGTTTCAGTTAAATTTAAACTCTACTGACGAAGGGATCCCACATCGGAAAGACACAAAGAATGAAGGTGAAGAGCTAGCTATATAAAGAGCATCCTAGGAGGAGAGTAAACACATCTTGGAGGGCGTTTGGGCACAGGAGTGGTCGCAGCGCGGTTTAGCACCAGAGTCCTATCAGGTGTGTAACTTTCTCTACTCTAGTTGTAGAGCGGCAAATGCCGAAGTGCCGATCACGGCAATAGTAGCCACACGAGCGTACGAGCGCACGTGTGGGGGCTTCGACGCGATAGTTGAGGCCATCAGTAGTATTCTTGTGGGTTGGGGCTGCTTGGGCCACGATGGGCCAAAGTGGGCCCGATGGGCCCGTGGGCCCAAATGAGTAAATTATATGATTGTTTAGTATATGTTGAACTAGACTAGGTGGAATTTATATACGTGGCTAGATTTGTGTAGGTGGGCCACACGAGCGTGTGGGCCCGAATGGGCCGGAATCGGGTTTTAGGCCCAATAGTCCGGTAAAGATAGAATTGGTAGTCGAGTCGCTCGGGGCGACATTGGGCCTTCAGAAAGGCCATTCAGGTATGAAATTACTGAAATACCCTTAGTGGGTAAATTACCAAAATACCCCTAGAAGGTAAATTACTATTATACCCTTAGAGGTTGATTGGCTTGATTATGTCGTATTTGTTATTTTGATTATGATGGTAATTTGTTTCATACGGTATCTGTGATATATGATTTGCATACATGTCATACTGCATACGAATTATTATGTCATATTGCATGGGTATGATGAGAGGAGGGGGAAGATTAATATCCGTGACTTTGGGTCACCAGTGGTTTGGCACCACCAGTGGTTTGGTACCACAGTTAATTTCGTGACTTTGGGTCACCAGAGGTTTGGCACCTCATAGCGACTCGTCCTAGTGGTTTAACACCACAGTGGGTTGGCCCCACAGTTGATATCGGGATTGTCGCCAGTGATTTGGTATCACAATGTGGGTTGGCCCCACACTTGGATTATCGATGTTCGTGACTTTGGGTCACCAGAGGTTTGGCACCTCATAGCGACTCGTCCCAGTGGCTTAGCACCACAGTGGGTTGGCCCCACATTTGATATAACGGGATTGTCACCAGTGATTTGGTATCACAACGTGGGTTGGCCCCACATATGGATTATTCGTGACTTTGGGTCACCAGTGGTTTGGCACCACCAGTGGTTTGGTACCACACGGGGTAGATCTGGGAGTTTCGGATGGATAGGTTGGATGGGTTGCATGACATGCATATTTGCATATGAATTTGTGTACGAGCTTAACATCTTTTGGATGGGGATTTACACACTGAGTCTCGGTGACTCACCCCTTAGTTAATTTTGCAGGTAATCGTTAGATCGCGGATTTGGGAGCCGAGGCAGACTTGTGGTGGCCATACAATGTTTTTCTCGTAAACTCATTCTCTTAGTTAAACTTATTTGTAACTGGGATTTTTGTTATGTAATAGGGCCACTTTTACTGTATTTTTGGTATTTTATTTGGTTTAGCTTTTGATTTGTTTACTGCTTATTATTAAATGATCAATATGGGATTTTCCTAAGATGATAATAAACCGTTTCTTATTCAAAATTACTTAAACTCGATTTTTTACAACAACTATAAAGAATACGAGCTTTTTAACGAACGCACAGTTTTAGACATTCCTTTCATGTGACATGCCAGATTCGGTTGTAACGTTTAGGCCGGGTTTGGGGTGTTACATGGTTAAGAAGTTGTTTTTCTATGGAGGACTTGGGCGAAGCCACTTATATCTTAGGAGTCAAGATCTATAGAGATAGATCAAGACGACTACTAGGTCTAAGCCAGAGTACATACATAGATAAAGTACTGAAAAGGTTCAGTATGGAAGAATCTAAAAGAGGATTCCTACCTATGAGACATGTTATTTCACTCTCAAAGGAAATGTGTCCTTCAACTCTACAAGAGAGAGAACGTATGAGTAAAATTACATATGCTTCCGCTATTGGATCTATCATGTATGCTATGTTATGTACCCGTCCAGATGTCTCATATGCCTTAAGTATGACGAGCAGGTATCAAGTAGATCCCGGTGAAGGTCACTGGACCACAGTCAAGAGTATCCTTAAGTACTTAAGAAGAACTAAGGATACGTTCCTATTATATGGAGGTGAGGAAGAGCTAAGTGTAAAAGGTTACACTGATGCCAGCTTCCAAACTGGCAAGGACGATTCTCGATCGCAATCAGGTTTTGTGTTTTGCCTTAATGGTGGTGCTATGAGCTGGAAGAGTTCAAAGCAAAGTACAGTAGCCGATTCTACAACAGAGGCTGAGATATTGCAGCCAGTGAGGCAGCAAAGGAAGCGGTTTGGATCAATAAGTTCATTACTGGACTAGGGGTTGTGCCTAGCATATCAGATGCTATAGAACTCCGATGTGATAACAATGGAGCTATTGCACAAGCTAAAGAACCCAGATCTCACCAGCGATCCAAACATATACTTAGACGCTACCATCTTATTCGAGAGATTATCGATCGAGGGGATGTAGAGATATGTAGAGTACCTTCAGATGATAACATTGCTGATCCCCTGACCAAGCCTCTGACACAGCAGAAGCATGATCGTCACACTAAGTCACTTGGTATTAGATATATGAGTGATTGGTCTTAGTGCTAGTGGGAGATTGTAAGTGTATGCCCAAAGATCAATCATGAGATGGTTGTAATAACATACTTTATTTACCATATTTATTAATATAAAGCGTTGTCATTATTATTTCAGTTTTTCTATCTGTGTATACAAATAAATTGTTTTATAATAATGTCCTGAGAATAATATGATTATTCTTAAAAGATCCTTAGTCGAGTATTATTGTTGACTAGGACAACAATAATGCATTAAGACTAACATGTAGTTGATTGATGATAAAGAGTTGTCATTGATGTGGATTGTCAAAATCAATGCATAAATATGTGTGTTAGAGAACAACATATTGGATTGACCCGTTATGAGTATGTTTATTGGATTATTATGTAATTATCACAACATTACACATAGTGATTAATATGTATATGATCCTCAGACTTGAGATAATTATTATCTCAACATCGTGAGTTGTATATTTTGATACAGTCAAACGTACACCGTAACTAGTTGTTCTATAAAGGCTGATGTTGGATATACCACAATCTATGTAAAAGGATATGGTTGATCAATATAGGATAAGTCCCTCCTACATAATGGGAGTAATATCTTAGGCCACTTGATTGAGTGAGACTAGAAATGCATGGCCATGCTCAAATAAGTTGACATGAGATGTCATACTAATTTGTATATCATAGTCTACTCAAGATATCAAGAAACATGGGATGGACTATACAAGTGTGACTATTCCATGACTTGTGTCCATTCAAGAGATAAAGGACTTAAGGATTAATGCATGAAAGGTTAATCACAAAAAGTTATGTGGAATCATGACTTCTTGTAACTTAGGTAGCAATGATGCATTGCTAGATGCCACTCATTATTTGTGACATTAGAATCGTTCTATTATTACTGCTAACGTTGCAAGAACCTACAGGGTCACACCCTATGGTTTAAATGAACGAAATAAAATAAAATTGGTATCGTTTTTGGTTGTCACATGAATTAAATTAATTAAAGAATTAATTTAATTGGGCAATCAAATATTGAACATATTATATGTACAAGGATGTTGTACACATAATGACAACATAATTCTATTAATATATGAATTTGATTCATATATAAATTTAAATAAATATAGTTTACCGAAATCCTTATTATAATTAATGTAATTATAATTTTCGGATATAATTAATGTAATTATAATTTTCGGTTAAAAACTTTATTGTATTTATTTAATCTTATGATACATTCAAGAGATACCAATTATAAAAGGGTATTAAAAGGATACCAACTAAATGGGCCCAATGAAAAAGATACCCATTACAAAAGGCCCAATTAAAAGGATACCCAATATAAAAGGTATTTAAAAGAGACAAAGCTGATGGGAAAAAAACCTAAGTGATTGCTTGTTAGGTCTAGCAGCCGTCAAGCAAATAAACCTCCAAAACAGTTTTGGAGATTTCTTCCGTTCATAGTCAAACCGGGTGGATTACGTAGAGGCCGACATCCGAAAAGGTTGTGGCTTGATTCGACAGTAGATAAAAACTCTTGTTGACAAGGCGTCGCTGTCTACTCAGATTCAAGTTTTGGTAATTTCAAAACCTTTATTTCACCCCGATTCATTTCTCACACATGGATTCATGATTTGGATCGCCGGATCTAATTTTATTCTGCTGCGCCATGGGGTACCGGCGTTCCAACAGATTAATCGAAATCTCTTTCTAATTAAAACCCCTAGAATTAATTTACTCGTTCTATGGACTCCCATATTAGGTTTCACCCTAATCTGGAAAAATCTCGTCACCCTATCTCTAGGCGTGTGATCAACTCCGCTTAATTATGCTAGATCTACTCTTGCAGGGACTTTTGCTCCATCGCCTAAGCACATCACACTTGAATCAATATCCCAGAAATATCAACAATAGAATTAAGAACACATAATTAAGAACAAGTCAAATATTTATCATATAGTTCAGCAAATGATAACAAGATTCATCTTAAGTTTCATCCCCCTCAGGTATCTGAGGGTTTAGTTCATAATAATAAAAGAAAACATCTCAAAAGAAAAGATAAAACAAAACATAAGAAATCCCTAAAACCCCCTGAAGGAATTGAAGGAGAGATCCTCTGTCTTGAGTATAACTCCAGCTTCTTGAGATGGATCAACTGGCTATCTTTGAGTAAATCCCCACAAATCTGCCCTCTTTGGCCTAGTTGGACGCTCCCTGACTAAAGCCTTGGGTTCCCCCCTTTTAGGTCATACTTAGGGTGTTTATATAGGCTTCTGAATATGTTTCTTTGCCCCTAAGTATCCTAGTCCGAGTGAAACTCTTCTTTCTCACAGCAGGGACACGCCCATGGCACACGCCCGTGTAAGTCATGGCCAGGACGTGTTCGAAGTTGTTGAATGAGGCACGACCGTGTGGTCTTGGGCCCAGGCCGTGTGGATTTTGTGATATGGCCCATTTACTCTGTTTTGGGCCAGTTTTCTGTTCTTTTCATCATCCGGTGCTCTTTTGAGTATAAAACATGAAAACCTAGGATTAAGAGCACCAAATTAAATAAGTCAAGGCTTAAATCATCCAAAAGCATGCTAAATATGGGCTTAAAATATGTTACTTTTACAGTTTATCAAATACCCCCACACTTAAGCTTTTGATTGTCCTCAAGCAAAATTCTCAACTTACAATTAAAACAAACTTCCTTTATAATATTCAACACTAATGTTTCATCATAATTCAAAGATAATTCATACATTGATAATTTAACTCAAAGGGTCCTAAAGATTTGAACAATCAAAGTCATATATTTATAACTCGAAAAACGTTAGGTGTTTCCCCTTACCTAATTAATTACCTCTGATTCAAAATCGACAAGAGTTGACATCCTCACTAAAGATTCACTCAAACCACTCAAAGTGTTTTAAGGTTCAGAATTAAGTACTCAAAAGTCAAACATGAAGAGTTAATCCCATAGGCTTGCATGAAAATCAAATATCCATCACTATAATATGAGATGATACACAAATCAAAAGGTCTTTACAGGGTTGTAACGGGGTTTAGGTTAAGGGTGTGGATATAGGATGAATTAGAAGGTTAGAATCGAGATTGACCTGACAATTTACCTAACTAGAATAATGAACTAATCCTAAATAATTACCTCAATTGAAACCTAATAATACGAGTTTTTTTCTTTAAGATTTGGATTTTACATGTATAAGCTCAGCTAACATAGAACTAATAATGAATATACTTCAAATTTTTTTGAACACATAATTAAATGGTGAATTTACTATTGAAATAATTAGGCAACCGATCAAATCAAATCTCGATATAAGGGTAGTCAAAAAGAATGGTGATAACAAATACAAAGAGTTTTAGGGGGATATTAGTGGGTAAGTCAATGAAAAGGGTTGTTAGGATCAATGGGGTTCACTAGAGGTAAATTATGAAGGTAGGCTTTTAGTGGAGTGGGTGGATTAAAACCTAGGTGCCTTTATCATCTCTTTTTATCAAATCAAAGGTGTGGTCTCGACATGTATAATCGATGCAAGTTCTAGAATAACAAATCAATGTTGACACACTCATAATCAATAAAGTGAGCAAGAAAAAGAATATATGCTCTAAAACGCTCAAAATCTCACAAAAATTATGGGTGTTTGATATCAACCTTGTAAATTTCAAACTTCAAGGTAATAATTAGATTCAGGTAGACAACCTAACAAATTTTTTAATTTTTGAAAAATAGACTTATCATGCTTGATTTTCTAGTATCCTTTAAATTTAATCATCAATGCACAATTATTAATGACTTACTCTAAAACATATCAATAAAAATCATAAATCAAAGGAAATTTCATTCTAATCATAATATGATAAACTTACTTTAGAACAAGGCATAATTCAGGGATTTTCAAATAATACTATAGTTAACCCCCCACACTTAAGATGTACATTGCCCTCAATGTACAAAGATATATAATAGCAATAGAGTAATCAAAAGATAGGCAGAGAAGTGAAACTTCTTGAATTATGGATAAAATCCTTGGAGGGTGTGGAAACTTGATTTGGAGGTGAAAGATAAGTTGGAGGGGCCGCCTCGAATTCCTGTGCTAGATAAAGAAATTGGGAAGCTCATAGAAAACTAGCCAGGAAATATAAAGACATATTTAAAATAAACTAAATATATAATTAAGGAAAAGAAAGATAAAGAGAAAGAAAATAGAGATGTAAATAAAATAAAAATGAAAGATGAATGGACTGAAAAGTCCTTATTGTTGGATGGTTCGCGAGGTGGGTGTGACTTCTAAGGCTGTAGTGCGGCGGTGGTCGTGGTTCCGGTGCGATTCCCTAGCAGCCTTTAGAACCTAAAACCAAGAAACTAAGATAAAATAAACTAAATTAAGCATAAGATAGTCAAAGAGAAGGAAAATAAATGAGAAGAGTAAAGAAGAAGAAAAATTAAATGGCCTCAAAGATCATTGGTTTGTCGAGTGGATGAAGCGGTCGACATGAACTTATGTAGATTGGTCCCTCGGAAGAAGACTGTGCTTGGATCCTTCCGTTTCTTTGACATAGTTATAGTGTGGCTCGATAGTTGGGGAAAGGTTTAGAGAAGAGAAGTATGAAAGGGTTGGAAGGAAGAAGGAAAATAAAATGGTATGGGAGAGGAGGGGTGGTTGGTTTAAATAGAAATTTGGGGTCTGGTACTCTACACGCCCGTGTACTGTAACATCCTTAAATCGGGGTCTCTGCATTTTTGAGTGTGTTTGCATGTGATGTGGTGTCAGTTGTGTTTGTTTGGCATGTTTTGGGGTCTAGGAATGACCTCGGGTTAGTCCTAGGTCATGGCCAAAAATTTTGTTTTGGCACTTAACAAGAAGAAGCTAGAAGAATTAGAGGTTAAAAGGAATTTTTGGAGGATTTTAGACACAAGATTTTCCTTGGTAAAGTGGCAAGGGAGGCGCCACTAAGGTGCCAGGAGGGTGACGTCACATGCAAGAAAGGAGGACCTTGGTTTGAGCTGCAGAAATTCCTTTCTGCTCATTTATTTTTGACGCCATAGGCAAGCAGAGGTGTGCTCAAGTGGGACTCTCATGGATAGATGAGGATTGGGTCAAACAGATTTGAATAGATGGAAGGGAGAAAAATTTGGAGTTAACTCATTCAAATTTGTTTGAATGAGTGGATGAGAGGAATTCAAGGAGGGATGAAGGGGACGGCAAGTGTTTAAGTAGATGTGGGTTGTGTTTAGCCGAATTTTTGGTTGTGGTATGAGTTTGAGGAGCAATCGATTTTGGTGTTTGAGAAGGGGGATGTACCGAATGTCTATGGGGGCTTTAGGGAACATTTCGACTAGTAGGCTGAGTCTGTTCTCTTGCGTCTAGAGTCAAAAACTGAAATCTCTCTTACCTTTCTCCTCATTTTGGTTCTCTCTTTCGGCATTCTTGAAGCTTAGCCGAGTCATCTTTGCCTTTTCTTTGTAAAAAGCCGAAATTTTAATAGCCAATCTTCCCCTTTTCTTTTCAGTTCTCTTTGGTTAGCTTGTATTGCCGAAATCACTTTTGTTCATTTTCTCTTTTCCCATTTTGCTCAAGCTTAAACTTGACCCTCACTTCTTGTTCTCCATTCCATCTTCCTCTTCTCTCTAATCCATTACCGAATCTATTCTCTCTCATTTCACTTTTCTTCTCCATCTTTTTTGAAACCAAACCATCACTTAAGCCGAATCTTGGTTCATCTTTCTTCTCCATCTTCACCATCCCCTAAAGCCGAAACCTTGAGAGTTTTCTTCTTCTCTTCTTTCAGTGATTGGCTAAATACCTTGCTCATAAGCCACTCCTCTTGTGTTCCCTTTTTGGTTATTTGAGTTAGCCGAATCTATTGGTAGCCGAAACCCCTAACATCAACAAGAGGTGTCGATCTGTGGTGGTTAGAAGCCGAATCAATCATCAAGGGAGGTGTGCAACCCGAATCAGTCGATCTTCGGGATTTGATTGCCGATCTAGTATGTGGCCGATTGCAAGGGGGTTTCATAATGTAGTTCCGGGATTTGGTCGGAAACCAAATCAGCTCTGGGGGAGTGTTGTGACGCCATCTGGTGTGAACTTTCGGGGGTTCATTGGTTGTGAGTTACGCTTAGAGCCTCGGGGTTTCGTCGACTTAGGTAAGGGATCTATTCATTAGGGTTTAATTTCTGTTCAATGTTAATCTCTGTGTTAATCCGATTTAGTGAACGAAGGCGTTATGGACCCTGTTGTCAGCCGAACGTTAGGGGGGGTTGGGTCTGAGACCCCAGCCCTTAAGTTCAAGAAGAGGGCAGTGTCGGCTGTTCGCGATTGGCCACCTGGGTGTGGGCCGGCATCGGAACAAAGTAGTAGACAGATAGCGGTAGTATCGATTAACGACAGTACCGACGTGGAGAGCATAGTCTTGCGTGTAATTAGGTGTGTAATGCTTACACACTTTATTAGTATAATATGCTTATTATGTTACTGTTATAACCATTGGTATTAGAGACTATGCCTTGTGGGCATGAGCTTGGAATCCGGGTAAGTCCCCTGTTATGTGATTTTTGATATACATCATCATGTGTTATTAAATGCTATGTTATATGCAATTTGCATGATCATTCGATATTATGACACGTATGTTATGAACATGATGATGGGTTTGATGAGAGGAGGGGGATGATTCATTTTGGACTGTCACCAGTGGTTTTGACCAGAAGATGGGTTGGCCCCATCATTTGATTTGTGACTACAGTCACCAGTGGTTTTGACCACACTATTATTATTTGTGACTAAGTCCCAGTGGTTTTGACCACCAGTGGTTTTGACCACACAATTGATATTTATGACTACGATTACCACTCGACCACATATGGATATTGTGACTCGTCCCAGTGGTTTGGTACCACAGTGGGTTGGCCCCACATGTTATGTTACGGGATTGTCATCAGTGGTTTTGACCACACGATGGGTTGGCCCCATCACTTAAATTGTGACTTCGGTCACCAGTGGTTTTGACCACACCGATATATATTTGTGACCTCGGTCACCAGTGGTTTTGACCTCCAGTGGTTTTGACCACACGGGGTAGATAAAGGAGATCGGATGGTTAGGTTATGGGTTGCATGATTTGCATGTTTTACTGATGATCTATGTAAGTGCTTGAATTATCGGGTTGGGGATTTATACACTGAGTCTCGGTGACTCACCCCCTTCCCTTATATTTTGCAGATGAGGCATAGTTCGCGGATATGGAGCCGGGAGGACTCGAGGTGGCCATGCATCTTAGTTTGGTTTTGATTTTAAACTGCTGTTTCAATTTTATTAATTTTCCTTAAATTTGGTTTTGGTTTTGTAATAAGGCCGCTAAGTTTATTTTGGGTTTTTATTACTTGCTTTTATTCTGCTTATATTCTACATATGTTGGATTTATGGACTTGATAAAATCAACCGATAAAAAGTAATGTTTCCAAACTATATCTCTTCGCTTTTCAAACGTTACCATCGGGTAACAGAGTTCACAAAATAATAAAGATAATTTGGATGTTTTCACCACTTTAATTTGCAAACAACTTCAAATGCAAATGGTTTTAAACTTAACTATGCTCAACTCGCTCGGTTTATAATAAGTATAACATGATTTTCTAATAACTAGTAATAACGAACGAGTTTTCAAGCATGAGTTCTCCGGGTTTTAAACAACAATAAAAATGGTTTTCAACATCACTTTATAAGAGGCTTTCTAAACTAAAAACAATAAAGAGTTTTCAACAAAATTTAACCTGTAACTTGTTTTATTCAAATGTTTTCCCTCCGTAACATACCAGATTCGATCGTGGTGTGTTGACCGGGTTTGGGGTGTTATAATTTTGGTATCAGAGCCAAGTTCAACAGCTCGGTTGTGGGCCCGAGGCCCAAGAACGTTTTAAAGGTTTATGAAAAGGCTTTTATGGGAAAAGTATGGTGATGAAAGCATGGCACCGAGTCTCCGGCACCAATCCGCCCAGGTAAGTACCCCAAACTGTTGCTTTTGTTGATATGATTATATGATTATGATGAATGGGATGATTGAATAGTAGTAGGAACTACAATAGAGACTGGAACTATAGGATGATGAGTACTCGCGAAAACAACCCCTTATTAAACTTTTCATAAGACTGTGCTTTAATAGACAGTGGAATAAAAGTCTAACGCATAAAACTTTTAATCAGCTCGATTCATATCAGTAAACATGAGTGCACGTGGACGGGGGCATAATTTACGTGGACGGGGTAGAGGTAGGATGGCTATATCTGAGCCAGCTGGGCCTGGCCATGGGTCATGGAATGAGGCACCGCCGCCTCCAGCTGTGGGCGCTGAGTTTCAAGAGCAGACGAGTGGTGATGACGCAGTGTCACAGGCGATGCTGCGAGTTTTAGAGAGGGTAGCTGGGGCAGGTAGAGGTATGGGGGCTCGAAAATCTGTGACCGAGCGACTCAAGGCTAATGGTGCAGAGGTATTTAGAGGTGTATCCGGTGTGGCACCTAGTACAGCGGAATATTGGTTGGAGGCGACGGAACGCATCATGGATGACCTGGATTTTTCAGCTAAAGGGCATGGTATCTCTGCTGCGAGATGAGTCATACCAGTGGTGGCTCACAGTTAGGGATTGAGTGATGGCAGATGACCTCACTTAGGAATTCTTTAGGGCAGCTTACCAGAGGAAGTACATAGGGGCTAGCAATGTTGATGCGCAGCGTAGGGCATTCATGAACCTAGTATAGGGTAATAAGACTGTAGCGGAGTATGAGGCGGAATTCCTTCGGTTGAGTCGGTATGCACAGGGTATTGTGGGTGCAGAGCATGAGGGTTATGTCAGATTTGAGGATGGAGTAAGAGATGAGCTGCGGATGATAATTGCCCCACAGCAGGAGCGAGAGTTTACCGTTTTAGTAGAGAAAGCCAAGGTTGCTAAAGGGGTAAAACAGTCTGTAAGACGGAATCAGGATAGGGGTTGGAATAATCGGAGTTCTGGATCATTTGGGTTTTCTGGGAATCAGCAGAAAAGGGTTAGATATAGTGGGCTGAATCAAGCTGCTAGGCCTGCTGCTGCTAATACTCAGTGGGCGCCGCGGTGTGCTCGGTGTGGGAAGCCTCACACGGGAGAGTGTTGGACTGGTAACATGGGATGTTTTGAGTGTGGATCGCTGGGGCATCGAGTTAGGGATTGTCCACAAAAAACAGCTAGGCTGCAGTCAGAGGATCAGAACCGTATACAGTTCAGGAGGGATAATCAGCAGCCACAGAGGGGCCGTGGTTCAGTCAGGGGAGGTAATGGCTCTGGTAGAGGCCGTGAAGCACCGGGCAGAGGAGCAGGTGGTACAGAGGCGAGACAGCCTGGGTTGGTCTACGCTGCGAGGCGTTGAGAGGAGGGCGACGCACCAGACGTCATAACCGGTACGTTCTTAATTTTTGGAGTACCTTATAATGCTTTAATTGATGTTAGTTCGACGCACTCGTATGTTGCTAGTAGCATAATGGAAACCATGAACTTAGACTCTGAGATTACTTCTAGGAAGATGACAGTGATAAGCCCTCTAGGTCACTCTGTAGAAGTAAGTAAACTGCATAGGAATGTACCCCTGGAACTTCAAGGGGTCATGTTTTTGGCTGATTTGATGGAACTGCCGTTTGGGGAGTTCGATCTGATTCTTGGGATGGATTGGCTAGTTAAGTATCAAGCTAGTTTGGATTGCGCAGCTAAGTGCATGGTGTTGAAGACCATGGATGGTGATGAGGTGGTAATGATAGGTAATAGGAGAGATTACTTATCTACTGTTGTCTCTGCACTGAAGGCTGAGAAAATGGTTAGGAAGGTTTGTGAAGCACTTTTGGTGCATGTTTGTGCCTTGGAAGCTAAGGATGCAGCTGTGATGAATGTCCGAGCTGCGGTGGAAAAGTCGATAGTTTATACGAATCACAAGAGTCTGAAGTACCTCTTGACTCAGGAAGATCTAAATTTGAGGCAGTGAAGGTGGATTGGGTTGTTGAAGGACTACGACTGCTCGATTGAGTACCATCCGGGTAAGGCTAACGTTGTAGCTGATGCATTGAGCCGTAAAGTGGTAGCAGACTTGCGAGCGATGTTTGCTCACCTTAGCCTTTATGATGATGGGAGTCTTTTGGCAGAATTGCAAGTTAAGCCATCATGGATTGATCTAGTGAAGGAGAGACAGCTGACAGATGAGGTTTTAAGTGCTCGGAGGTTGCAAGTGAAGAATGGTGAGTCAGAAGGCTACAGCTTGGGCAGTGATGGAGTACTGTGTTTTCAAGAGAAGGTATGTATGCCTAAGGACGTCGAGTTGAGACAACGGATTCTTCAGGAAGCTCATAACAGCCCATATGCTATGCATCCTGGAGGCAGCAAGATGTACCGTGATTTGAGGGAGCAGTTCTGATGGTCAGGTCTTAAGCGTGAAGTAATGGAGTTTGTGGGCAAGTGTTTGACATGCCAGCAGGTCAAGGCTGAGCATCAGTTACCGTCATGGTTGTTGCAGCCGGTAAAGATCCCACAGTGGAAGTGGGAAAGGATTATGATGGATTTCGTCAGTGGGCTTCCCATTACGCCTAGCAAGAAGGACTCAGTTTGGGTTATTGTGGATCGTTTAACTAAATCAGCTCATTTCGTACTGGTAAGGGTTGATTATTCACTTCAGAAGTTAGCCAAGTTGTATGTGGCAGAGATAGTAAGGTTGCATAGAGTGCCTGTGTCAATTATTTTGGACAGGGATCCCAGGTTTACGTCGAGGTTCTGGAAAGCTTTGCATCAGGCTTTGGGTACTAGGTTGGATTTTAGCACGGCTTTCCATCCGCAGTCTGATGGACAGTCTGAAAGGGTAATTCAGATTCTGGAAGATATGTTAAGGGGTTGTGTTCTGGATTTCAGCGGTAGTTGGGAGGAGTGTCTATCATTGGCAGAGTTCGCTTATAACAACAGTTATCCAGCAAGTTTTCAGATGGCACCATATGAGGCACTTTATGGACGAAGATGTCGTAGTCCTACGTGTTGGACAGGACTGGGTGAACGGCAGATGTTGGGCCCGGAGTGGTAGCAGAAACAGAGGATAAGGTTAGGGTGATTCGGGCTCGTCTTAAGGAAGCGTCGGACAGGCAGAAGTCTTAAGCCGATCTTAAGCGCAGGGATATAGAGTATGCAGTGGGTGATAAGGTCTTTCTGAAGGTATCGCCCTGGAAGAAGGTGTTGAGATTTGGTCGGAAGGGCAAGCTAAGCCCTAGGTTCATCGGGCCATATACGGTGTTGAAGCGAGTGGGACCGGTGGCTTATCAGCTTGAGTTGCCAGCGGAATTGAGTCAGATTCACGACGTCTTTCATGTTTCCATGCTTAGGCGCTATCGATCAGATCCGTCACATGTGGTACCAGTTGAGGAAATAGAGGTGAGCCCTGACTTGTCTTTCAAGGAGGAACCGGTACGGATCTTGGATCGGGATGTCAAGGTTCTGCGATGGAAGTCAGTTCCCTTGGTGAAAGTATTATGGCGGAACCATGGTACGGAGGAGGCCACGTGGGAACCGAGGATGTGATGCGGCAGCGATACCCTCAACTCTTCTAACTAGGTAATTTTGAGGCCGAAATTATTTTTAAGGGGGTAGAACTGTAACATCCTTAAATAGGGGTCTCTGCATTTTTGAGTGTGTTTGCATGTGATGTGGTGTCAGTTGTGTTTGTTTGGCATGTTTTGGGGTCTAGGCATGACCTCGGGTTAGTCCTAGGTCATGGCCAAAAATTTTGTTTTGGCACTTAACAAGAAGGAGCTAGAAGAATTAGAGGTTAAAAGGAATTTTTGGAGGATTTTAGACACAAGAATTTCCTTGGTAAAGTGGCAAGAGAGGCGCCACTAAGGTACCAGGAGGGTGACGCCACATGCAGGAAAGGAGGACCTTAGTTCGAGCTACAGAAATTCCTTTCTGCTCATTTATTTTTGATGCCACAGGCAAGCAGAGGTGTGCTCAGGTGGGACTCTCATGGATAGATGAGGATTGGGTCAAACAGATTTGAATAGATGGAAGGGAGAAAAATTTGGAGTTGACTCATTCAAATTTGTTTGAATGAGTGGATGAGAGGAATTCAAGGAGGGATGAAGGGGACGGCAAGTGTTTGAGTAGATGTGGGTTGTGTTTAGCCGAATTTTTGGTTGTGGTATGAGTTTGGGGAGCAATCGGTTTTGGTGTTTGAGAAGGGGGATGTGCCGAATGTCTATGGGGGCTTTAAGGAACATTTCGGCTAGTAGGCTGAGTCTTTTCTCTTGCGTCTAGAGTCAAAAACCAAAATCTCTCTTACCTTTCTCCTCGTTTTGGTTCTCTCTTTCGGCATTCTTGAAGCTTAGCCGAGTTATCTTTGCCTCTTCTTTGTAAAAAGCCGAAATTTTAATAGCCAATCTTCCCTTTTTCTTTTCGGTTCTCTTTGGTTAGCTTGTATTGTCGAAACCACTTTTGTTCATTTTCTCTTCTCCCATTTTGCTCAAGCTGAAACTTGACCCCCACTTCTTGTTCTCCATTCCATCTTCCTCTTCTCTCTAATCCATTGCCGAATCTATTCTCTCTCATTTCACTTTTCTTCTCCATCTTTTTCAAAACCAAACCATCACTTAAGCTGAATCTTGGTTCATCTTTCTTCTCCATCTTCACCATCCCCTAAAGCCGAAACCTTGAGAGTTTTCTTCTTCTCTTCTTTCAGTGATTGGCCGAATACCCTGCTCATAAGCCACTCCTCTTGCGTTTCCTTTTTGGTCATTTGAGTTAGCCGAATCTATTGGTAGCCGAAACCCCTAACATCAACAAGAGGTGTCGATCTATGGTGGTTAGAAGCCGAATCAATCATCAAGGGAGGTGTGCAACCCGAATCAGTGGATCTTCGGGATTTGATTGCCGATCTAGTGTGTGGCCGATTGCAAGGGGTTTTCGTAACGTAGTTTCAAGATTTGGTTGGAAACCAAATCGGCTCTGGGGGAGTGTTGTGCGCCATCTGGTGTGAACTTTCGTGGGTTCATTGGTTGTGAGTTACGCTTAGAGCCTCGGGATTTCGTCGACTTAGGTAAGGGATCTATTCATTTGGGTTTAATTTCTATTCAATTTTAATCTCTGTGTTAATCCGATTTAGTGACCGAAGGCGTTATGGACCCTGTTGTCAGCCGAACGTTATGGGGGTTGGGTCTGAGACCCCAGCCCCTAAGTTCAAGAAGAGGGCAGTGTCGGCTGTCTGCGATTGGCCACCTGGGTGTGGGCCGGCATCGGAACAAAGCAGTAGACAGATAGCGGTAGTATCGATTAACGACAGTACCGACGTAGAGAGCACAGTCTTACGTGTAATCAGGTGTGTAACGCTTACACACTTTATTAGTATAATATGCTTATTATGTTACTGTTATAACCATTGGTATTAGTGACTATGCCTTGTGGGCATGAGCTTGGAATCCAGGTAAGTCCCCTGTTATGTGATTTTTGATATACATCATCATGTGTTATTAAATGCTATGTTATATGTAATTTGCATGATCATTCGATATTATGACACGTATGTTATGAACATGATGATGGGTTTGATGAGAGGAGGGGGATGATTCATTTTGGACTGTCACCAGTGGTTTTGACCACAAGATGGGTTGGCCCCATCATTTGATTTGTGACTACGGTCACCAGTGGTTTTGACCACACTATTATTATTATTTGTGACTAAGTCCCAGTGGTTTTGACCACCAGTGGTTTTGACCACACGATTGATATTTGTGACTACAGTCACCAGTGGTTTTGACCACATATGGATATTATGACTCGTCCCAGTGGTTTGGTACAGTGGGTTGGCCCTACATGTTATGTTACGGGATTGTCATCAGTGGTTTTGACCACACGATGGGTTGGCCCCATCACTTAAATTGTGACTTCGGTCACCAGTGGTTTTGACCACACCGATATATATTTGTGACCTCGGTCACCAGTGGTTTTGACCACCAGTGGCTTTGACCACACGGGGTAGATAAAGGAGATCGGATGGTTAGGTTATGGGTTGCATGATTTGCATGTTTTACTGATGATCTGTGTAAGTGCTTGAATTATCGGGTTGGGGATTTATACACTGAGTCTCGGTGACTCACCCCCTTCCCTTATATTTTGCAGATAAGGCATAGTTCACGGATATGGAGCCGAGGAGGACTCGAGGTGGCCATGCATCTTAGTTTGGTTTTGATTTTAAACTGCTGTTTCAATTTTATTAATTTTCCTTAAATTTGGTTTTGGTTTTGTAATAAGGCCGCTAAGTTTATTTTGGGTTTTTATTACTTGCTTTTATTCTGCTTATATTCTACATATGTTGGATTTATGGACTTGATAAAATCAACCGGTAAAAAGTAATGTTTCCAAACTATATCTCTTCGAGTTTTCAAATGATACCATCGGCTAACAGAGTTCACAAAATAATAAAGATAATTTGGATGTTTTCACCACTTTAATTTGCAAACAACTTCAAATGCAAATGGTTTTAAACTTAACTATGCTCAACTCGCTCGGTTTATAATAAGTATCACATGATTTTCTAATAACTAGTAATAACGAACGGGTTTTCAAGCATGAGTTCTCCGAGTTTTAAACAACAATAAAAATGGTTTTCAACATCACTTTATAAGAGGCTTTCTAAACTAAAAACAATAAAGAGTTTTCAACAAAATTTAACCGGTAACTTGTTTTATTCAAATGTTTTCCCTCCGTAACATACTAGATTCAGTCGTGGTGTGTTGACCGGGTTTGGGGTGTTACATGTACCATGGTTGTGTTATGTCACACGGCCGTATCGCACGGCCGTGTAGTGCTTTGTTCGCTTTTCCCACGCCCATGTTCTTATCTCCACGCCCGTGTATGATCTAACAGTGTTAGCCACGGCCGCATCGCACGACCGTGGCATGGTAGTTTTAGTCCGTGACTTGAAGATTGATTCGTTCTGACTCATACCATCTCTGCCATGTCAATACAGAGATTCAGAATATCCACACGGCCACGGCCACGGCTGTGTGCAAGGCCGTGTGGCTTGAAATTCTGTACTTTTGGTTAGTTTATAGTTAGGTTCTATAAAGAGAGGATAAAATAAAATAAATAAATAAAATAAAAATGTAGAAGCTAATGGGGTTAGTACTCGAGTTGCCTCCCGAGAAGCGCTCGTTTATAGTTTTAAGCTAGACTTACCTCTCATTTGCATATTCATGGTGGTGAAAGTCCTTCCTCATGCTAGCAGTTCAATGGTAAAGTGTAAGACGAGTAGCGTTTATTTTCAAAGTGCCAAAAATAGGGTTACTTACCTCGACTGTTCCGTAAGGGAAAACATTGACCTCCTTAAAAGGGATTTCTTTGTTTGTGTTAGGATCAGGGGGAGGTATTCGTGGGTCTACTTTATCTAACAATACCTGATCACCGATTTTGAACTTGTCTGTCTCGTAGAGTGGCTTTGATTCTACTTCATGTATCCCTAGTTTTTCTTTGAGATGCGTCTTCCACTCTTCTAGTTCATCAATCTGAATCCCTTGTTCCTCATGAGTTATTTCTTTGTTGGCACAGGGTCTAGGATCGGGATCATGCTGTGGTGTTTCCTGAAAAGAAGGGTTAACTGAATGGTTATCAATAGAATTTACTTTCTCATCTTGATTATTTGATGTCCTAGCTAAATCGAGAGCTTGAAGAGTGACTGTCTCGTCACCTACACAGAGTATGAGTTCTCCTGCATCAACATCGATTTTAGTTCTGGCAGTTGCTAAGAATGGTCTTCCTAAATTAAGGGGATCGTGTTGTCCTCATCCATGTCTAAAATGACAAAGTCTACTGGGAATACGAATTTATCAATTTTTACGAGTACATCTTCAATTATACCCCTAGGAATTCTAACAATTTTATCAGCTAATTGAATGCTTATCCTAGTTTGTTTGGGCTTCCCTAGGCCTAATTGTTTAAACATTTTATAAGGCATGACATTTATGCTTGCCCCTAAATCAGCTAACACATTACTAATAGATAAACTATCAATTAAGCATGGAATTGTAAAACTCCCTAGATCTTTTAATTGCTGTGGTAGTTTATTTTGCAACATTGCTGAGCATACTGCGTTCAGCTCCACATGTGATTCCTCATCTATCTTCCGCTTATTTGTCAATAGCTTCTTTAAAAATTTCCTAGAATCTGGCATCTATGAAAGAGCTTCAAGAAATGGTAAGTTAATATGTAATTTCTTTAAAAGTTTAAGAAACTTACCGAACTGTTCCCCTGTGTCGTCTTTCGTTATCGCTTCGGGATATGGTATGCGAGGTTTGTACTCTTTGATTACTGGTTTTGATTTTACCTCAACCTTTCCTTCTTCTACCACATTCTCGTGCCTTAAATTGGGCTCGTCTAACCTTTCACTATCTTGAGCTGTTATGGCTTGAATTTGCTCCTTTGGGTCAGTCTCTGTGTTGCTTGGTAGGCTTCATTGTGGTCTTTCAAAAATCTGCTTAGCAAGTTGCCCTAACTGATTCTCGATCCTTTGAATCGAGGCTTGTTGATTTTTCAGGGTTGTCTCGGTATTCTGAACACATGTTTCTGTGGCTGCTATGAATTTTGTCAGCATCTCCTCGAGGTTTGGCTTCTTTTCTTGTGGGTAGGGCTGTTGTTGGAAGTTTTGGGATGGTTGTTGTCTTTGATTTCCTTGGCCACCCCATGAGAAATTGGGGTGGTTCTTCCAACCTGGATTAAAAGTATTACTATAAGGGTTATTGTTAGATCGGAAATTGTTATCCATATAGTTCATTTGTTCGCTTTCCGTGCCCTGTCCCTAAGGTGGGTACTCAGGATTCGCCACTCCTCCACTTGTGTCGCACTGCATAACTGGATGTGTCTGCGAAGAACCATATAACCATCAAATATTTTATGTAGCAACTCTACCTGATTTGATAGCGCGGTTACTGCGTCGAGGTTGAAAACTCCGGCTGCTTTGGCTGGCCTTGTCCTCGTAACTTGTGCTGATAGTTATTTAGTGACATCTCCTCTATAAACCCGTAGGCTACTTTAGGAGTTTTGTTATTCAGAGTTCCGCCGGCAGCTGAATCAATTAGTTGCCTTGTTGAAGGGTTCACACCGTTGTAGAAAGTTTGGACCTGTAGCCACAATTCAATCAGTGGTGTGGGCATCTCCTTAACAAATCTTTGTATCTCTCCCATGCATCGTAAAGTGTCTCTAAATCCATCTGCACAAAAGAAGAGATATCATTCCTCAATTTGGTTGTTTTGGCCGGTGGGAAATATTTTAATAAAAATTTCTCGCTCATTTGATCCCATGTAGTGATTGACCCTCGTGGAAGAGAATGCAACCACTGTTTGGCTTTATTCCTCAAAGAAAAGGGAAATAACCGAAGACGGATGGCATCATCAGAAACACCATTTATCTTGAAGGTATCACAGAATTCTAGAAAATTTGCTAAGTGTGTGTTAGGATCCTCATCCTGCAAACCATCAAATTGAACAAACTGTTGTATCATCTGTATAGTGTTAGGTTTCAGTTCAAAATTATTTGCAGCAATAGTAGGCCTAACAATACTAGACTCAGTTCCTGTTAAACTAGGTTTAGCATAATCATACATAGTGCGTGGAGCATAATGTTCGGCCATCTCTGGGGGTGGCAAATTATTCTCAGCCATCTCTTCGGTGGTATTAATTTCGGCTTCTTGCTCTTCTTCTATGTAGTTTAAGCTTCACCTTATTTCTCTACGATTTCTGCGAACGGTACCTCCAATATCACTGTCGTAAAGTAGGGGTCCTGTCAGGTTCCTTCTAGTCATAAACTAGAGGTACCTGAAAGGAGTGAAAGAAGAAAATTTAGAAAAATAAACTTTAATTGCAAAAATAAAAATAAATATGGCTAAAGTAATAAAAATTAAGCGTTCTTAATATTTCAGTTCCCTGGCAACGACGCCAAAAACTTGATTGTTGTTTTATGCGATGTCAAAGTCTTAAAATTTATATAAAGAATGATCAAACCTGGAAACTAACTATGACAATGATTTGAGGCAAGCGCACCTATCGAACAGTAGTATAGTTAAGGCAAGACTAGAATGTCGAACCCAAAGGAACCAAAAGTACTAATACTAACTCTCTCTTTATTATTTAGCCTAAGAATTGAATGAATTTTTATCTAATCTAAAATTAATTAACTACTAAACTAAATACTCTAATACAAAGAAGAATGAAATTGGGAAATAACTTGGAGGAAAAACCCAATTGATTAACACGACACCCAAGGAAGAATCCACCTGGACTTCACTTGTTATCTAACTCTGAACCAGACAATTTATTCATTTGACTTGATCCGTAGGATTCCCTAATTTATATTAATCCATCTCTCGAGGCGACTAACGTCTAACCCTAGGTTGATTAATCGAAATCTCTTTCTAATTAAAACCCCTAGAATTGCATTAACTCATTCTATGGACTCCAATATTAGGTTTCACCCTAATCCGGCAAAATTTCATCACCTTATCTCTAGGCGTGCGATCAACTTTGCTTAATTATGCTAGATCTACTCTTAAGCAGGGACTTTTGCTCCTCCACCTAAGCACATCACACTTGAATCAATATCCCGGAAATATCAACATAAGAATTAAGAACACATAATTAAGAACAAGTCAAATATTAATATAGTTCAGCAAATGATAACAAGATTCATCTTAAGTTTCACCCCCTGGAATCTGAGGGTTTAGTTCATAATAATAAAAGAAAACATCTCAAAAGAAAAGATAAAACAAAACATAAGAAATCCCTAAAACCCCCTAAAGGAATTGAAGGAGAGATCCTCCGTCTTGAGTATAACTTCGGCTTCTTAAGATGGATCAACTGGCTATCTTTGAGTAAATCCCCACAAATCTGCCCTCTTTGGCCTAGCTGGACGCCCCCTGACTAAAGCCTTGGGTTCCCCCCTTTTAGGTCATAATTAGGGTGTTTATATAGGCTTCTGAATATGTTTCTTTGCCCTTAAGTATCCTAGTCCGAGTGAAACTCTTCTTTCTCACGGCAGGGACATGCCCATGGCGCACGCCTGTGTAAGTCATGGCCAGGCCGTGTTCAAAGCTGTTGAATGAGGCATGGCCATGTGGTCTTGGGCCCAGGCCGTAAGGATTTCATGATATGGCCCATTTACTCCGTTTTGGGCCCGTTTTCCGTTCTTTTCATCATCCGATGCTCTTCTGAGTATAAAACATGAAAATAAAGGATTAAGAGCACCAAATTACATAATTCAAGGCTTAAATCATCCAAAAGCATGCTAAATGTGGGCTTAAAATATGTTACTTTTACGGTTTATCAAAGTGCAAATTAATTATTTTATAATTAAAGTGTGAATTTCGACAAAAGTTACTATGAAGCTACATGAGTTAGAGCTCAAAAGGTGCTGAAAAAGTCTATATATTTTTGTGTTTCCAATAGGCTAGCTAAATAAATCTAAATAAAACTCTTAAGTATACTAGAAATTTAATTAATTTAAACAAGAAGTATTTTTAAACTAAACTTTTTATTGTTGACATAAAACTCCTAAATAACTTAAACTACTTAATAATTATTAAAATTTGGAATAATATAATAGTAAGAGCTGATAAATACAATATTGGGCTCATATATAATAAAATTTAAGCATAAAACCCAAAACCAATATGATTTAAACTCAAATTAAAAGTTCAAAACTCATAATTCCCATCATAATCCCATCCAAAAATTCTGCTTGCATAGTCTTTACTAAAATAACCATAACTTGAGCTCCCAAACTCAAAAGCGAGTGATTCAAAGTGTGTAACAACACGTTTTTCAATGGTGTCAGAAACAGTAGTTTTGAGGCCACTAAATTCGATGAGTAAGTTGATAAATATTATTATTTAATATTTACGAGTCAAATGTGATTTTAGAAAAGGTTTTTGATTTGTAACGCCCCTTTTGGGCCTAGAAGAAATGGGCTTCGCGTATAGGAGGGATTGGAATTTAGCTGTGCAAGTGAATAACACAATTGAATGTCTGCTTTACTGGTTTAGGGTCTTGAGAAGTATTGGAGAAGTTCTGGGATCAAACCTGGGCTTTAGCAAAAATTTTGGTTTTAAGAGGATAAAACCCTGAATGCTTGGATGTAGGCCTTTTAAATTATTATGTTAAAAAATGACATAAGGAAGCATGTGGTCTAGTGGTTGTGGCACCACTAAGGTTGTAAGGGAGCCTGGGTTCAATTCTTGGCTCCTGCAATTTGTTTTGGCTTTTCTTTTAAAGGAACCCAGACTTTGGCCTTTAGACCTTTTAATTTGTTGAAGGTAAAATGTGACACAATGAGAGTGGGTGGTCTAGTGGCAAGGTGGCGTTATAGCTGATAAGAGGTCTGAGGTTCAAGTCTTGGGATGAGCAATGGAGTATTTATTTTGCTGATGGGACGCCTAGTGTTTGAGTTGGAGTGGAGTTCTGCTATGGTGGTTGTGGAATCGGTCTTGGGGGAGTGGTTCATGGGATAGGGATAGAAGTTGGTAATGATTTGGAGGAGAAAATGGCGGAGAAAAATGAGAAATTGGAATTGGAGGAGGTTGGAGCCAAAATATGAGTGTAGCACTCAAGTAATTCGGCCAAAGGGGGATTTTGGTACACATTTTGGCTTTTTGGAGTTTTGTTTTCCTTTTCTTTTGATCAGTTTAGTTACCAAACCGAAGCTACTTTTCTCTTTTTCTGGATGTTGCCGAAACTGCACTAAAAGTGACCTCTTGTGCATTCTTTTTGCTCTGTTTCACTCTACTTTCTTCTTAGCCGTTTCTGTGTTACCATTTAGGCATCCTTTTCTGCCTATTTTTTCCTTGGTCGATTACATGTCTTATCTTCTTCTACATCTTTTCTTTCTTATTTTTCCCCATTTATTTCTCTTGAGCCGAACCTCCCTTTTGTGTAACACTATTATCATTTGTTCATAAGTGTGTAAAAGCTGAATACGTCTACTCTCTCACTATCAACTATTGCTGAATCTGTTCTCATTTCTTTCTCCTTCTATAAAGTTGCAGTTTTCTTCTCTGTTTGTCGAGATCGATAGCAAGTAATAGTGATTATTTTATTTAGTTTTCGTTACTGGTATGGTTCATTTCCTTTCTACCGAATCTCCCCTCTTTTCTCTTAGCTGATGATGGTTGGTACCTAAGGTTGCTCGAGGTTTGTTAGAGGGGCAAGTGACTGGAAGCAATCGACATACTACTTTTGGTTCTTGACCAAAGTAAGTGTTCTTTCCTTGCTTTAGTTGAAGGCCGAATATTCCTGATGGCTCTATTAACTGTCAAGTGTGGTTTTAACTATATAGTTATAATCTCTTTTAATAAGGTTTATTTAACGCGGAATCCGACAAGAGGTTTAATAGTCGCTAACAGTTAGGGAGGACTTAGCAAAGCTAGTTCGATTGAGGTGCGGTGCTAGGGATTCGTAGTGTGCTTCGTAACAGGTGTGTACACATACCACCCAAACCGTAGATCGACAAATGCTGAAATGCCGGAATGCCGAAAAGCCGAAAGTACAGCAACGATTGCCACATAAGCGTGCGATCGTACGTGTGGTGAATCGAGCCCACGAATATGGGCATTAATCTGTAGAGGCCACCATGAGTAGTCTCATGGGCTTAGGTCATTTTGGGCCGCGTTGGGGCCGAAATGGGCCGTATGGGCCCAATAGGCCTATGGGCCCCACACAGATTAAATGTGCATATTGTGGTAAATGTTAGACCGAGCCGTGTAGTCCATATGGCTAGGGTCATTTTTTGGCAATGGGCCGTCTTGGCCCACTAGGCTAATGGGCCCCACACAGATAAAATCCATGTTATATAGTTTCTATTGGTTTGAACTATGCTATTCGTATAGCCGAGGTTATTTCTGGGCTAATTGGGCTATACGAGTGTCTGGGCCCACTTAGGCCGAGTAATGGGCCTTAGGCCCGTTTACACCGTTGTAATTGTGTAGGTTACTTAAGTCACTCGAGGTAGCGGTGGACCTTCTGTTGGGTCTCTAAGACCCGATTTGGAAAATTACCGAAATACCCCGATTAGAAAAATTACCTAAATACCCCTCATGGGTAAAATGTCTATTTTGACTCGATAGGATATATGGATGACTATGTATGCCATGAGATGATTTATATATGCATATTTATTATGTCTACATGCATGATAAAATTTAATAGCATGCCACTGGTGTATGTTGCATAACATGGGGTTAGGTTATATGATTGGAGGAAGTATTCTATTGGCAGCACTACTACGTATCTCTGATGGCTATTAGCCTACCGTTCTGGCAGCTCTACTGCAAATTATGTTTAGTGCCGCATTGATACTATTATGTGGTGTGTAGGAATGGGTGGGTTGATACTATATCCCCACATGGTGTGTACAGATGGACGGAGCTGGTGTGTAGAGGCTGCATGGATAGGGTTTTTGCATGCTTGATTATTCTAATTCTGTTCCGTTTAGGGCTAAAGGCCACACTGCATCTGTTTTGTAATGGGCTTAGGCCTAGTTGGATACTACTTTTGAGATGGGCCCACGCCCAAACTGTTCTGATTGATCGCTACTTTTATTTCGAGTGCACACTGAGTTTTCGCAAACTCACCCAATTGTTTAACTATACAGGTAATCCCCATACATAGACGGTTCAGAGCTGCGAGGGACTTGGAGATGGCCACACATTTAAACTTGCTTTTGATTTTATTTACCTTATTTATTATTTTTGGGTTGTTATAAAGCATTTCTAATTTCTGGGTTTTAAATTTGGAATCTTATTTATAGGTTTCGCAATAAAAAAAGTTTCAATGGTAACAACGTTTTACAAGAGAATGACTTTTAATAAACCTCGTTTTAAAACAAGCAAACAAAATCTGAGGTTTTAAATAGCGAAAAGTTTTGATTGTAAAAAGGGTTGTTCAATGAAAACCTGGGTTTCGAAAAAACACTCCAATGTGACACGTCGAACTCGGGCCTAACTTCTAGGTCAGGTTTAGGGTGTTACATAATTTGATAATTTATGTTATTTAAGTAATTTATTAAGTTCAAGTGGTAAGACCCTAAAGTCAAGTGGTTTTAGAAAATGAGGTATCGGGACCTCCTTTCTATAAACCGAGTTGTAAATATTTTTATAAATATTAAAGTTTCATTGAAATATTTTAATGTTTCGATAGTTAATTAAGTAAAAAGGACTAAATCATAAAAGTTGAAAAAGTTAATCGCTATTAATTTAAATGTGTTAATTGATTAAAGTTAATCTTCTTCTTTAACACACCGAATCGCCATGGAAAAAGAAATGGACAAGCTTCAAGCTTTGGCCTTGCTTTGGACGATGCATGTAAGTCCGTTTTAGCCCCTTTTGTAATAATTTTTTTATGTTTTTGAGATCGTTGCAACTAGGTCCAGCTAGCCCGTACCTTTGATTTTGAAACTGTTAAAGATATTGAATGTTTCCATTGATGAACCTTGTGATTTTAGATGTTAAAAGATGAATTTGAAGTGTTAGTTGGTATTTAAAAGTATTTTGTTAAGTGATTTTTGATGAATTTACCGATTAGGGACTAAATTATTGAAATAGTAAAAATACAAGGATTTAATGTAAAATTATTACAAATTGGGCTATTTTGTGCCATGGATATTTGACTGATGTGAATTGGCATTAAAAATGGTTAATTTGCATGTTTTAGGCTTAGGGATTAAATTAAATAAAAGTAAAATTTTAGGGGCAATTTTGTAAAAATTAAAAAATGGCTAAATTGCATAAAATACATTGTTTTACTGTCTAAATTAATATATTTAATAAAATTATTAATTTAGATCAAGATCGAGTGGAAAGTCGAGGAGAATGAAAAATTACCAAAATGCCCTTGTACTTTGTCATTTCTGCAATTTAGCCAGGTAAGTTCGTACATTAAATAGCGCTTTAAATTTTTATTTTAAATGCTATCATGTTATATTATCATATCTCGACAGAAAAACCCAACGAAGATGATTTCGACCATCGAATATGAAAAGGGATGGTGACGACCATCGATTATGAAAAGGGATGGCTTCGACCATCGAATATGAAGAAGGATGGTTTCGACCATCGATTAAAGAAAAGGGATGGTTTTGACCATCGTTTAGCACACTTGAGTGAACTCCGGTAGGGGTTCCGATTGACTTAATTATTACAAATATGGAAAGGTATGATGTACCAATGATCAAAGTATGAATATTCATGATTGTGAAAGGTATGATTAAAGTGATGCTATGTTTACGCACCATATCTTACCATGTGATGTTATTGCTAAGTTATCTGTTTAATCACTAGCTTGTGACTATGGTAAATGTTATGTTTATGTCTTTTGTGTTTTACAAACCAAAAGGTAAGTATTCAATATGAACCAAGACATATGTGTATGAAACTTATTGAAATGGTGATACATGGAAAACATGATATGTTATGAAGGATGATAAATCCAATTGGATCCTGCTCAAGTATAATGGTTATCTATGTTAAGTTCACATGAATTGTATTCAATTATGCTAACATCTGTTTTTGTTGGTGTAAGGCTTGTGCCAAGATTGAATTATTTCATTTTTAATCTTAATGAAATACATTGAAATGATAAGTGCTCAATTGGTAATATGCTTATGTCCATGAAAAGGTGGGATAAATCAAAGTATGTAATTTCTTATGCAATAGTTGATTATGTAGTTGATTCCAAAATAGCTATGTTTAAATGCACTAGCTTGTAGTCATGGTTGATGTTATGCTTATAACTTGTGTGTTATGTATATGAAACGGGTGAGGAAAGGTAATGAAATGGTAAATTCATAGTTGAAATGAAATTGAAAAAAAAAGGAGTAATGAGTTTGAATGATATATTATATGTGAGAAATTTATGTATGCTATGGATGAATATACCTATATCATGGATAAGTACACTAAGTCGGGAATTGTTAATATGGTTTAGGCTTATGATAAGCATTGGGAATAGAATGAAAAGAGAGTAAATTGAAAAGTGTATAATCTTATAGAAAGGTTGTTGATTATCTATTAAGTCCCATAAAATCCTAGTTATGAATGATAAATATATGCGACATTAATGAACTTACTCATTTGTGAGTTGTTGATCATATCTATTTATGAATCTTATGGCATTGGCATAGATTTATGTTTATTCTATAAAGTTTATTATTGAAATGGAATATTATGCTTATATTTTATACGAACTTACTAAGCATACATTGCTTACGTAGTTATTTTCCTTTACTTTACAGATTATTAGAAGCTCAATCGGGAAGGAAGCTAGTCGGAGATCCATCACACTATCCAACAATTTTATCGGTAGATTTTAAGACTTTGATCGTGGTTATAATGGCTTGAATAGGTGGACTATGTCTAATGTTTAGATTATGATACTGATGCATGGTTTTATGGCCAAAGTGGTATGTGTTAGCATGTTTGCAAAGTGACCATTTAGGGCATGTTTTGAAATGAATGTTTTGATGTTACAATTTTATGATAATGCTCTGTAACCCTATTCTGGTGATGGATACGGGTTAGGGGTGTTACAAAGTGCGTTTTGAAGCTATGAGATAGATCTTCTAACACCATGAAGACATCACAACCGAGAAATGCTAGGATCCCATCCAAAAAGTCGTCGTAAGTCTGCTAATTTCTTAAGCTTGAAAATTGACAGCTTCAATGAATGGAATGTAATAAAATTCACCCCATCCGTGCATGTATCATTCCCTCTTTCCTTGAAAAGATTTATCCTCAGATCTTATCTTTGATCGAATCTTGGTTTGATTAGCTTGACCTTTGACATTATTGTTCGGCCTTGAGGTAGTGTGAGCCCATTACATCCATGGGTTTGAAATTAGGCCTTCAGATTCGCATCAAGTTGGGCAGCGAATTGTTGCTCATACTATTGCTTCACAGGTTGAGCTAGTGGTCTAGCTCATTTCTTTCTATTAGGGAACCGTAGGGTCAAGATTCGATTGACGAGATTGAGGGTATTCTTTCCTTGTAATCACTTTTTTTATTCTCATTGATAGATTTAGGTTTTACGCCTTCATAAACTTTAAGTGAATTAGCTAATAAGTAGAGAATCCCAATTAGGACTAGTGAATTAGGAAATATGGTAACGAGTTTTTTAGAGGAGAGTGTCGTAGTGAGTAGAGGAAACTGTTAGCAATGTTACTATAGAATAAGTTTGTGGTAGTGAATAGGATCATTAAGAAAAGTGGTAAGAAGTTATAGACAATAGGAATCAAAGTGCGCAACGAAAGTGTGATAGTTAGTTTAAAAGTAGAAACATATTTTGTGATTAAGCAAGTGACGTGTTAGCAGGGAATTTCACGGACGAAATTCTTTTTAGAGTGGGAGATTTGTAACACCCCAAAATAGGGCCTAGGAGTTTTAGGGGTATTTTAGGGGTTTTAACTGTAGAGTGTTCAGAATAATTGCTTGTGGACATGATTCAATGCGTTATTTGGGAATTTATGTAACATCCCCAAACCCGGCCCATTCACTACGACCGAATCTGGTTATGTCACTGCAGAAAGACGGTTGAAAAAAAACATTTTTGTCTTAGAATAAAACATTACAATTTGTTGACTTTTGAAAAACATATCCATTTAAACTTATGAATAAAACTTTATTATTAAAAACATGTTCATTTTAAAACTTAAATACATATAAACTAATTTGAATAAGTAGGGTGCAAACCATAAAATCCTCCACTTAGTAGCTTAAAACATGCCACCATTAAAATAATACCAAATATAATAAAATGGCCTTTATTACAACCCAATACTTAAAATGAAATACTTATCAAAGTCATGCATAAAATAATTAAACATAATCTTCGGCATGGGCCACCTTGTCCTCTCCGAACCCGGTCCAGCTCACGCATCACCTGAAAAAGTTAAAGGAAAAAGGTGAGTCACCAAGACTCAGTGTGCAACCCTTTTTCCCGGATTAGTAAAATATCATACACAATCATAACAAGCTTATCATGCATCCAATTAATATGCACCCAACCTAGCCATCCACAACACCTTTCTCTACCCCGTGTGGTACCAAACCACTGGTGGTGCCAAACCATTGGTGTCCCAAAGACACAATAATCATCAATGTGGTGCCAAACCACTGGTGTCCCAAAGACACAATATCCGTCAATGTGGTGCCAAACCACTGGTGTCCCAAAGACACGAATGTGATACCAAATCACTGGTGACCGAAGTCACGAATCAAATGATGGGGCCAACCCATCGTGTGATACCAAATCACTGGCGTCAATCCCTCAATACCGCCTTGTGGGGCCAACCCACTGTGGTGCGAAACCACGGGGACGAGACGCTGAGGTGCCAAACCTCTGGAGGTGCCAAACCTCTGGTGACCCAAAGTCACAAGTTGTGTTACCAAAACACTGGTGCCCGTCGGCACGAATATCACTGCCCCCTCCACTCGTACAACCCACATCAACCATTAATATGCATTTTAACAGAAATATACCATCATGCTTGTTTAGCAACATACATAAGTTTTATCATTAACCAAGTAATATAGCACATGCCAGATACATCATGCTTACCAAAAGCATCATAACAGGGACTTACCTGACCCCTTGCCTTATACCTTAATGGTATTTAATCCACCTTTTCATAGGTTCAATCAACACACAATATAGTAAGCATATTTATCAATAGAAAAGTGTGTGTAAGTACACACCTGCAAGCCTTAACCGAAGAACCAACTAAGACCCTTGATAACCCCGATACCTTTCGCTCCTTGCAAATGGTTTGGTTTCCTACCAAACCCGAACCAACAATGGTTCCTCTGACAAACGGCCTCCTCCTAAAACATAAACAATTAGCCTCACAAATCGAAAACTAAAAGAATAAACCAACATCCAACCTCTTACCACCACCTACCAATCGACCAAACAAAGGTGACTGCTTCACTTGATCGCCACCAAAATCCGGAGACCCTATAACGAAATGATTACCAAAACAAGAGATTAACACCTTCCTAAACAAAAGCCAAAACCAACTCTTACCCATGTAGATGTCGACAGAGAACAGAGGACAGACCATAAGGCATTCGGCCTTACCTACTTACTTCCTCCAACAATTGGAAACAAAACCCAAAAGCGATCCACACCACACCTAACAATCGGCTAAGGTGAACACCAAAAGGAGAAGCGGATTTCGGCAACCCAAAAGTAGAGATTGAAGGTAAAACAAATGAAATGCGATTCAAGAGGAGAAGGGAAAATCGGCAAAGGGAATTAGAAATGGAAGAGAGGTGATTCGGCTATGGAGGTAAGGTAAGTTTCGGCACAAGAGCTCTAAGAAAGCAAGACAAAGCCACAAGAGGAAGAAGATGGTTATTTCAGCTTAACACAAGGAGAAAAGAGAAGAGAGAAATAGGATGGTATATGGTTCGGCCAAAGAACAAAAGAAGAAAAAGAAAGCAAAACAAAATAGAAGCTTTAAGAACTTAAAGAGCATTCGGCTGCCAAATAATAAAATGAAGGGAGAAAACAAAGCAAGTTTCGACTAGAAGTATATGCTGTTTGGGGATTTTTCGGTTTCAAGGAAACACCAAAGAGAATTCGGCTTTGGCACCTAAACACAAGCTGGCCGAAAATACCAAAAAAAGCTAGGGAACAACGGCACTCCCACTTAATCACCTACCAAAACCGGCCACTCCTCCCCACACTTGAAGACTCCAACAATCGGCCATAACCTAGAAGCTCTCCAAGCCACTAATTCAAACACATTTGAATTAGTCAAATCCCACCATTCACTCCTTGCCATCCATTCATCCTATTGACTTGGTCCAAGGCAGAGTTTGAACTGCCTACAACCTCTCCTCTCCTTGGTGTCAAAAAGAAAGACAAAAGGTGGCCACTCCGCAGCTTGAACACAGGACCTCCCCCTGCAAGTGGCGTCACACTCTCAAGCCCTTAGTGGCGCCTATCCTGCCACTCCACCAACTTATCTCTTGTGCTAAAATCCACCAAATAATTCTCTTAAGACCCCCAAAAGCCAAGCCCCCCTTTTAGCCCCTAAAACCAAAAATTTCCTAAGGCTTTCCCTACCTTCCAGGGTTCTCCAAACCCCCTAAAAACTTGCCCAAGCACACCAGCAACCTACCAACACCTGAGATATGCACTAGATGTATAACCCCTAAAACCAGGGTGTTACAATGCTACCCTCCTTAAAATAATTTCGTCCTCGAAATTACTTGGCTAGACTAACGGTCCAATTCCTCCCACTACGCTATAGCTGCGCACTCTGATCTCCAAGAACTAACACACTTTCTAGGCGTACTTTCTAAGTCTATACCCAAGGTTCTTAGATACTCTACTAACAATAAACAAACAGCCACCAAAACAAACAAAACAACAAGGAATATTCCAACCAAGAGAAGCTTACCCGCTGACACATCCGGCACATCACTATCCTTCTTCCGACGAACCATTGCTTCACGACCCCGACCAGAACCATTCCCTTCATGGTTCGGACCACAACCTCTCGTCGCTTGCTGACCACCTCTGCCAGGCTGCACCAAGCCTTGACCCACTGTCCGAGTCCTTTTCGGATCCAGGGGACAATGCTTAACCAGATGCGACTTGGACTGGCATCTGAAACATTCTCGAACACGATTCCAGCACTCGCCAACGTGATACCTTCCGCACTGAACACACGGACGATCTGGATTCCCAGCAGCTGACTTAGAAACACGAGCAGATGTCTCGACCCTCGGTCTTTTCTGAGACCTCTCAAACGATTCCGAAAATCCCGAGCTCCTCTCATCCCGGTTCCTTATTCTATCCCTATTCTGCCTCTCAGTCCTTTTGACTTCCTCAGCTATCGGAGCTTCTTCCACGAAAATAGCGATACCACTGACCACACTGGCTCTGCCACTTGCTCGAGCACCTGCAGCATAGCCTGCGATACTGCGTTATCTCCTCCGGTCTGATCCGGCTGCTCAGCCTCAACAGCTGGTGACGGCGGCACATTGCTCTCTGACCCAACCGGTTCCGATACTGCCATCCTGCCTCTATCACGTCCACGATCATTGCGACCACGCCCCCTAAAACTCATATCTAGCGCCTCGATTTAATCTGATTAAAAATTTTATGCATTAGAAATTTGGTTCCACTATTTATCCACAAGCAAATTTTATGAAAAGAAGTTTTCGAGAGTAGTTCTTTCGAGCAACCAAAGTTTCATTCTCAACCCAAGGGTAAATTCGTCATTTTCCTATAGGGGTACATCGGTGATAACTCAGGGTCAATTTCGAAAATAGTTTTCCAACTTAAAGGTACTTCAAAATTTACAAAATCTCAGGGGTCATCTTGAAGATTTTGTTTTTCAAACAAAATGTTTTGCAAAAATTTCAAAAAAACAGGGTTATTTTTGTAATTTTGGAAATTATGGGCATTTTCGTAAATTCTCCAAATCGGAATATCACAATATTTCACAAAATAAGATTTTATGATATTTGGTAAAATAGGAATATTTCAGTAAAAGTCGAGAGAAATCTGAAAATTTGGAAATCAAGGGCATTTTGGTAATTTTATCAACCAAGGGTATTTTCATAAATTTTCACAAACCAGGGTATCTTAATATTTCGAAACCTCAAGATTTTGATATTTTGTAAAGTAAAAATCATTTTATCAAATGTTGAGGGTAGTACGGTAATTTTACAATACAGGGGCATTTTTGTAATTTTGCCGCAAGGGCCATTTTGGTAATTTTGTAAATCGAAAAAAAATTGTCTTTCATAATCGAATTTAGGGTTTATAGACCAAAGGGGTAAAGTTGAAAATTTTAAAACGGGGAATTTAAAACAATCAGGCCAAATCCCTTTCGGGTTTTAATAACCGGTTTAGCCTATGAACAAGTCCTCTTGGTTAAGGTGAACCGTAGCTACGCACCAGGTAGGATTCGAGTAAAGAGGAGGTGAGTCGCTAGGACTGCTTAAATACCAAGCTCTTACTGAATGCCACTCCTAGGCATGCGTACAGTGGTTACCACACCTTAACTCAGCGACTTGCTTCACAGGTTTGTTTAATAATCAATTAAGGTCTTATGCACAAGTTTGAGTAAACTAATCCTAGGGTCCAATAGTCCTAATATTCTAATATACGAGCCCAAACTAAGCCCATAATAGATCACACAAACAAAACACTTCAAGAGCTAGAAGTACTTACCTGGTGGACTTCGGGTCGGAGGTACAGGTGCCCTGCCAGAATAACCTGAAAACCTTTTACAAAAGCCCATTTTTCACAAAGCCCATTTTGAAAACTGTTTCGGGCCCAAAAACCCTCAAAGCTGAGTTTTGAACCGGGCTCTGATACCAATCTGTAACATCCCCAAACCCGGCCCATTCACTACGACCGAATCTGGTTATGTCACTGCGGAAAGACGGTTGAAAAAAAGTTTTTGTCTTAGAATAAAACATTACAGTTTGTTGACTTTTGAAAAACATATCCATTTAAACTTATGAATAAAACTTTATTATTAAAAACATGTTCATTTTAAAACTTTAATACATATAAACTAATTTGAATAAGTAGGGTGCAAACCATAAAATCCTCCACTTAGTAGCTTAAAACATGCCACCATTAAAATAATACCAAATATAATAAAATGACCTTTATTACAACCCAATACTTAAAATGAAATACTTATCAAAGTCATGCATAAAATAATTAAACATAATCTTCGGCATGGGCCACCTTGTCCTCTCCGAACCCGGTCCAGCTCTACGCATCACTTGAAAAAGTTAAAGGAAAAAGGTGAGTCACCAAGACTCAGTGTGCAACCCTTTTTCCCGGATTAGTAAAATATCATACACAATCATAACAAGCTTATCATGCATCCAATTAATATGCACCCAACCTAGCCATCCACAACACCTTTCTCTACCCCGTGTGGTACCAAACCACTGGTGGTGCCAAACCATTGGTGTCCCAAAGACACAATAATCATCAATGTGGTGCCAAACCACTGGTGTCCCAAAGACACAATATCCGTCAATGTGGTGCCAAACCACTGGTGTCCCAAAGACACGAATGTGATACCAAATCACTGGTGACCGAAGTCACGAATCAAATGATGGGGCCAACCCATCGTGTGATACCAAATCACTGGCGTCAATCCCTCAATACCGCCTTGTGGGGCCAACCCACTGTGGTGCGAAACCACGGGGACGAGACGCTGAGGTGCCAAACCTCTGGAGGTGCCAAATCTCTGGTGACCCAAAGTCACAAGTTATGTTACCAAAACACTGGTGCCCGTCGGCACGAATATCACTGCCCCCTCCACTCGTACAACCCACATCAACCATTAATATGCATTTTAACAGAAATATACCATCATGCTTGTTTAGCAACATACATAAGTTTTATCATCAACCAAGTAATATAGCACATGCCAGATACATCATGCTTACCAAAAGCATCATAACAGGGACTTACCTGACCCCTTGCCTTATACCTTAATGGTATTTAATCCACCTTTTCATATGTTCAATCAACACACAATATAGTAAGCATATTTATCAATAGAAAAGTGTGTGTAAGTACACACCTGCAAGCCTTAACCGAAGAACCAACTAAGACCCTTGATAACCCCGATATCCTTCGCTCCTTGCAAATGGTTTGGTTTCCTACCAAAACCCGAACCAACAATGGTTCCTCTGACAAACGGCCTCCTCCTAAAACATAAACAATTAGCCTCACAAATCGAAACTAAAAGAATAAACCAACATCCAACCTCTTACCACCACCTACCAATCGGCCAAACAAAGGTGACTGCTTCACTTGATCGCCACCAAAATCCGAAGACCCTATAACGAAATGATTACCAAAACAAGAGATTAACACCTTCCTAAACAAAAGCCAAAACCAACTCTTACCCATGTAGATGTCGACAGAGAACAGAGGACAGACCATAAGGCATTCGGCCTTACCTACTTACTTCCTCCAACGATTGGAAACAAAACCCAAAAGCAATCCACACCACACCTAACAATCGGCTAAGGTGAACACCAAAAGGAGAAGCGGATTTCGGCAACCCAAAAGTAGAGATTGAAGGTAAAACAAATGAAATACGGTTCAAGAGGAGAAGGGAAAATCGGCAAAGGGAATTAGAAATGGAAGAGAGGTGATTCGGCTATGGAGGTAAGGTAAGTTTCGACACAAGAGCTCTAAGAAAGCAAGACAAAGCCACAAGAGGAAGAAGATGGTTATTTCAGCTTAACACAAGGAGAAAAGAGAAGAGAGAAATAGGATGGTATATGGTTCGGCCAAAGAACAAAAGAAGAAAAAGAAAGCAAAACGAAATAGAAGCTTTAAGAACTTAAAGAGCATTCGGCTGCCAAATAATAAAATGAAGGGAGAAAACAAAGCAAGTTTCGGCTAGAAGTATATGCTGTTTGGGGATTTTTCGGTTTCAAGGAAACACCAAAGAGAATTCGGCTTTGGCACCTAAACACAAGCTGGCCAAAAATACCAAAAAAAGCTAGGGAGCAACGACACTCCCACTTAATCACCTACCAAAACCGGCCACTCCTCTCCACACTTGAAGACTCCAACAATCGGCCACAACCTAGAAGCTCTCCAAGCCACTAATTCAAACACATTTGAATTAGTCAAATACCACCATTCACTCCTTGCCATCCATTCATCCTATTGACTTGGTCCAAGGTAGAGTTTGAACTGCCTACAACCTCTCCTCTCCTTGGCGTCAAAAAGAAAGACAAAAGGTGGCCACTCCGCAGCTTGAACACAGGACCTCCCCCTGCAAGTTGCGTCACACTCTCAAGCCCTTAGTGGTGCCTATCCTGCCACTCCACCAACTCATCTCTTGTGCTAAAATCCACCAAATAATTCTCTTAAGACCCCCAAAAGCCAAGCCCCCCTTTTAGCCCCTAAAACCAAAAATTTCCTAAGGCTTTCCCTACCTTCCAGGGTTCTCCAAACCCCCTAAAAACTTGCCCAAGCACACCAGCAACCTACCAACACCTGAGATATGCACTAGATGTATAACCCCTAAAACCAAGGTGTTACAATGCTACCCTCCTTAAAATAATTTCGTCCTCGAAATTACTTGGCTAGACTAACGGTCCAATTCCTCCCACTACGCTATAGCTGCGCACTCTGATCTCCAAGAACTAACACACTTTCTAGACGTACTTTCTAAGTCTATACCCAAGGTTCTTAGATACTCTACTAACAATAAACAAACAGCCACCAAAACGAACAAAACAACAAGGAATATTCCAACCAAGAGAAGCTTACCCGCTGACACATCCGGCACATCACTATCCTTCTTCCGACGAACCATTGCTTCACGACCTCGACCGGAACCATTCCCTTCATGGTTCGGACCACAACCTCTCGTCGCTTGCTGACCACCTCTGCCAGGCTGCACCAAGCCTTGACCCACTGTCCGAGTCCTTTTCGGATCCAGGGGACAATGCTTAACCAGATGCGACTTGGACTGGCATCTGAAATATTCTCGAACACGATTCCAGCACTCGCCAACGTGATACCTTCCGCACTGAACACACGGACGATTTGGATTCCCAGCAGCTGACTTAGAAACACGAGCAGATGTCTCGACCCTCGGTCTTTTCTGAGACCTCTCAAACGATTCCGACAATCCCGAGCTCCTCTCATCCCGGTTCCTTATTCTATCCCTATTCTGACTCTCAGTCCTTTTGACTTCCTCAGCTATCGGAGCTTCTTCCACGAAAATAGCGATACCACTGACCACACTGGCTCCTGCCACTTGCTCGAGCACCCGCAGCATAGCCTGCGATACTGCGTTATCTCCTCCGGTCTGATCCGGCTGCTCAGCCTCAATAGCTGGTGACGGCGGCACATTGCTCTCTGACCCAACCGGTTCCGATACTGCCATCCTGCCTCTATCACGTCCACGATCATTGCGACCACGCCCCCTAGAACTCATATATAGCGCCTCGATTTAATCTGATTAAAAATTTTATGCATTAGAAATTTGGTTCCACTATTTATCCACAAGCAAATTTTATGAAAAGAAGTTTTCGAGAGTAGTTCTTTCGAGCAACCAAAGTTTCATTCACAACCCAAGGGTAAATTCGTCATTTTCCTATAGGGGTACATCGGTGATAACTCAGGGTCAATTTCGAAAATAGTTTTCCAACTTAAAGGTACTTCAAAATTTACAAAATCTCAGGGGTCATCTTGAAGATTTTGTTTTTCAAACAAAATGTTTTGCAAAAATTTCAAAAAAACAGGGTTATTTTTGTAATTTTGGAAATTATGGGCATTTTCGTAAATTCTCCAAATCGGAATATCACAATATTTCACAAAATAAGATTTTATGATATTTGGTAAAATAGGAATATTTCAGTAAAAGTCGAGAGAAATCTGAAAATTTGGAAATCAAGGGCATTTTGGTAATTTTATCAACCAAGGGTATTTTCGTAAATTTTCACAAACCAGGGTATCTTAATATTTCGAAACCTCAAGATTTTGATATTTTGTAAAGTAAAAATCATTTTATCAAATGTTGAGGGTAGTACGGTAATTTTACAATACAGGGGCATTTTTGTAATTTTGCCGCAAGGGCCATTTTGGTAATTTTGTAAATCGAAAAAAAATTGTCTTTCATAATCAGATTTAGGGTTTATAGACCAAAGGGGTAAAGTTGAAAATTTTAAAACGGGGAATTTAAAACAATCAGGCCAAATCCCTTTCGGGTTTTAATAACCGGTTTAGCCTATGAACAAGTCCTCTTGGTTAAGGTGAACCGTAGCTACGCACCAGGTAGGATTCGAGTAAAGAGGAGGTGAGTCACTAGGACTGCTTAAATACCAAGCTCTTACTGAATGCCACTCCTAGGCATGCGTACAGTGGTTACCACACCTTAACTCGGCGACTTGCTTCACAGGTTTGTTTAATAATCAATTAAGGTCTTATGCACAAGTTTGAGTAAACTAATCCTAGGGTCCAATAGTCCTAATATTCTAATCTACGAGCCCAAACTAAGCCCATAATAGATCACACAAACAAAACACTTCAAGAGCTAGAAGTACTTACCTGGTGGACTTCGGGTCGGAGGTACAGGTGCCCTGCCAGAATAACCTGAAAACCTTTTATAAAAGCCTATTTTTCACAAAGCCCATTTTGAAAACTGTTTCGGGCCCAAAAACCCTCAAAGCTGAGTTTTGAACCGGGCTCTGATACCAATCTGTAACATCCCCAAACCCGGCCCATTCACTACGACCGAATCTGGTTATGTCACTGCGGAAAGACGGTTGAAAAAAAAAGTTTTTGTCTTAGAATAAAACATTACAGTTTGTTGACTTTTGAAAAACATATCCATTTAAACTTATGAATAAAACTTTATTATTAAAAACATGTTCATTTTAAAACTTTAATACATATAAACTAATTTGAATAAGTAGGGTGCAAACCATAAAATCCTCCACTTATTAGCTTAAAACATGCCACCATTAAAATAATACCAAATATAATAAAATGGCCTTTATTACAACCCAATACTTAAAATGAAATACTTATCAAAGTCATGCATAAAATAATTAAACATAATCTTCGGCATGGGCCACCTTGTCCTCTCCGAACCCGGTCCAGCTCTATGCATCACTTGAAAAAGTTAAAGGAAAAAGGTGAGTCACCAAGACTCAGTGTGCAACCCTTTTTCCCGGATTAGTAAAATATCATACACAATCATAACAAGCTTATCATGCATCCAATTAATATGCACCCAACCTAGCCATCCACAACACCTTTCTCTACCCCGTGTGGTACCAAACCACTGGTGGTGCCAAACCATTGGTGTCCCAAAGACACAATAATCATCAATGTGGTGCCAAACCACTGGTGTCCCAAAGACACAATATCCGTCAATGTGGTGCCAAACCACTGGTGTCCCAAAGACACGAATGTGATACCAAATCACTGGTGACCGAAGTCACGAATCAAATGATGGGGCCAACCCATCGTGTGATACCAAATCACTGGCGTCAATCCCTCAATACCTCCTTGTGGGGCCAACCCACTGTGGTGCGAAACCACGGGGACGAGACGCTGAGGTGCCAAACCTCTGGAGGTGCCAAATCTCTGGTGACCCAAAGTCACAAGTTGTGTTACCAAAACACTGGTGACCGTCGGCACGAATATCACTGCCCCCTCCACTCGTACAACCCACATCAACCATTAATATGCATTTTAACAGAAATATACCATCATGCTTGTTTAGCAACATACATAAGTTTTATCATCAACCAAGTAATATAGCACATGCCAGATACATCATGCTTACCAAAAGCATCATAACAGGGACTTACCTGACCCCTTGCCTTATACCTTAATGGTATTTAATCCACCTTTTCATAGGTTCAATCAACACACAATATAGTAAGCATATTTATCAATAGAAAAGTGTGTGTAAGTACACACCTGCAAGCCTTAACCGAAGAACCAACTAAGACCCTTGATAACCCCGATACCCTTCGCTCCTTGCAAATGGCTTGGTTTCCTACCAAAACCCGAACCAACAATGGTTCCTCTGACAAACGGCCTCCTTCTAAAACATAAACAATTTGCCTCACAAATCGAAAACTAAAAGAATAAACCAACATCCAACCTCTTACCACCACCTACCAATCGGCCAAACAAAGGTGACTGCTTCACTTGATCGCCACCAAAATCCGGAGACCCTATAATGAAATGATTACCAAAACAAGAGATTAACACCTTCCTGAACAAAAGCCAAAACCAACTCTTACCCATGTAGCTGTCGACAGAGAACAGAGGACAGACCATAAGGCATTCGGCCTTACCTACTTACTTCCTCCAACGATTGGAAACAAAACCCAAAGGCGATCCACACCACACCTAACAATCGGCTAAGGTGAACACCAAAAGGAGAAGCGGATTTCGGCAACCCAAAAGTAGAGATTGAAGGTAAAACAAATGAAATGCGGTTCAAGAGGAGAAGGGAAAATCGGCAAAGGGAATTAGAAATGGAAGAGAGGTGATTCGGCTATGGAGGTAAGGTAAGTTTCGGCACAAGAGCTCTAAGAAAGCAAGACAAAGCCACAAGAGGAAGAAGATGGTTATTTCAGCTTAACACAAGGAGAAAAGAGAAGAGAGAAATAGGATGGTATATGGTTCGGCCAAAGAACAAAAGAAGAAAAAGAAAGCAAAACGAAATAGAAGCTTTAAGAACTTAAAGAGCATTCAGCTGCCAAATAATAAAATGAAGGGAGAAAACAAAGCAAGTTTCGGCTAGAAGTATATGCTGTTTGGGGATTTTTCGGTTTCAAGGAAACACCAAAGAGAATTCGGCTTTGGCACCTAAACACAAGCTGGCCGAAAATACCAAAAAAAGCTAGGGAGAAACGGCACTCCCACTTAATCACCTACCAAAACCGGCCACTCCTCCCCACACTTGAAGACTCCAACAATCGGCCACAACCTAGAAGCTCTCCAAGCCACTAATTCAAACACATTTGAATTAGTCAAATCCCACCATTCACTCCTTGCCATCCATTCATCCTATTGACTTGGTCCAAGGCAGAGTTTGAACTGCCTACAACCTCTCCTCTCCTTGGCGTCAAAAAGAAAGACAAAAGGTGGCCACTCTGCAGCTTGAACACAGGACCTCCCCCTGCAAGTGGCGTCACACTCTCAAGCCCTTAGTGGCGCCTATCCTGCCACTCCACCAACTCATCTCTTGTGCTAAAATCCACCAAATAATTCTCTTAAGACCCCCAAAAGCCAAGCCCCCCTTTTAGCCCCTAAAACCAAAAATTTCCTAAGGCTTTCCCTACCTTCCAGGGTTCTCCAAACCCCCTAAAAACTTGCCCAAGCACACCAGCAACCTACCAACACCTGAGATATGCACTAGATGTATAACCCCTAAAACCAGGGTGTTACAATGCTACCCTCCTTAAAATAATTTCGTCCTCGAAATTACTTGGCTAGACTAACGGTCCAATTCCTCCCACTACGCTATAGCTGCGCACTCTGATCTCCAAGAACTAACACACTTTCTAGACGTACTTTCTAAGTCTATACCCAAGGTTCTTAGATACTCTACTAACAATAAACAAACAGCCACCAAAACGAACAAAACAACAAGGAATATTCCAACCAAGAGAAGCTTACTCGCTGACACATCCGGCACATCACTATCCTTCTTCCGACGAACCATTGCTTCACGACCCCGACCGGAACCATTCCCTTCATGGTTCAGACCACAACCTCTCGTCGCTTGCTGACCACCTCTGCCAGGCTGCACCAAGCCTTGACCCACTGTCCGAGTCCTTTTCGGATCCAGGGGACAATGCTTAACCAGATGCGACTTGGACTGGCATCTGAAACATTCTCGAACACGATTCCAGCACTCGCCAACGTGATACCTTCCGCACTGAACACACGGACGATCTGGATTCCCAGCAGCTGACTTAGAAACACGAGCAGATGTCTCGACCCTTGGTCTTTTCTGAGACCTCTCAAACGATTCCGACAATCCTGAGCTCCTCTCATCCCGGTTCCATATTCTATCCCTATTCTGCCTCTCAGTCCTTTTGACTTCCTCAGCTATCGGAGCTTCTTCCACGAAAATAGCGATAGCACTGACCACACTGGCTACAACCTCTCCTCTCCTTGGCGTCAAAAAGAAAGACAAAAGGTGGCCACTCTGCAGCTTGAACACAGGACCTCCCCCTGCAAGTGGCGCCACACTCTCAAGCCCTTAGTGGCGCCTATCCTGACACTCCACTAACTCATCTCTTGTGCTAAAATCCACCAAATAATTCTCTTAAGACCCCTAAAAGCCAAGCCCCCCTTTTAGCCCCTAAAACCAAAAATTTTCTAAGGCTTTCCCTACCTTCCAGGGTTCTCCAAACCCCCTAAAAACTTGCCCAAGCACACCAGCAACCTACCAACACCTGAGATATGCACTAGATGCATAACCCCTAAAACCAGGGTGTTACAATTTAGTTGTAGCCTAAAACCCTACTCTAAATTCCGAGTGTAAGCTTTCTCATATGTTTGTTTATCTCGTGAATTACAGTAAAACCTTTATAAACTAATACCCTTCGAACCCAAAAAATTATTATTTTATTGTGGTTTTTAGGTTATCGATAAATGAATATTTTATTAATTATCGATAAATTAATATTTATTAATTTAGAGAATATTTCATACTTTATGCATGGGTTTTTTTTTATTATCAAAATCCAATATGCATGTAGGTGCAATGAATCAAAGTTAATTGGTTGATTTAACAAAAGAAAAAGAGTTAATTAATTGGTTCATGTAACCAAATAGAAAAAAGAGTTAATGGTTTCAAAACCAATACGTATATATTCATTGGATAGATTAAAAATTAATTATAAATAAACACATGTACGTATCAAAATATTGTAATTCATATAATCTTTTCCTTCATGGCTTCCCATTTGAAAGGTGTAAAAAAGTCTACATTGACAGATGAGATGAGAAAAGCATTATGTGAATACAAAAATGAGCATCCCTCTTTAAGTAAAAAAGATTTGAAATAGTGGATTCAACAAACATTTGATCTCTCTGTTGGCCAATCAACAATATCAAATACTCTTAAGAGGTCATCTAAATATTTGTCAAAAGAGATAAAGAATAGTGATGTTAAAAGGAACAAATCAGCCAAAAGTCCCAAATTAGATAAGGTATTTTATGAGTGGTTTCTCCAATAACAAGAGAAAGTAAACATGACTGGAGAAATGTTTCAAACTAAAGCAAAAGAGATTCTACAGAAAATGTATGGTGATGCAAGTTCTAAATTTAACTTCTCAATTGGTTGGCTAGAACGGTTCAAGGCAAGACCTGAGATTGAGTCTTATAGAAGATTTGGTGAAAGTGGTTCAGTTGTTATGGAGAATATTGAAGATGCTTTAACTCAAATAAGAGCTAAATTGGAAAATTTTGATTGGAAGGATATCTATAATATGGATGAAACAGACTTATTTTATCATTTGCAAGCATATCATTCACTGGCTACAAAGTAATTAGAAGGACGAAAAAAGGACTAGGAAAGACTTATTATTGTGGCTTGTTGCAATGAGGATGGTTCATATAAAGTGCCTCTTTTGGTTATTAGTAAGTTTGTAACACCCCAAACCCAGCCTAGACGTTATGACTGGATCTAGCATGTCACATCAAAAGGGTGTTTAAAAGCGACGCGTTCGTTGAAAACTTCGTATTCTTTTTGACTGAATTTCGTTGTTTGAAGAAAAAAACAAGATTTGCTTAAAGTGTATTCTTGTAAAGATATTATTTTTCAAAAACTTGTTTATTGCAGAAATCTAACTTGAGAATTGCGGAAACGTGATATTTTGGAAAACGGTTGTTATCGTTTTAAAAACCCATGTTAAATTGTTTAGCAGTTCATAACTAAAAGAATTACCAATGAAAGTCAAAAGAAAATCCCAAAAATATTAATATAAAATAAACTAAAACTAAAATTACTAAGTTCCAATCCACGATCCACGATTACCCACAAGGAATTTTTCTTAGTAGGCGTTAAGGGTAACCCACTAATAAAGTCCATCGTTATCCTTTCCTATTTCCATAATGGAATTTTCACCGGTTGCAGCAACCCTAACGACAGTTGATGTTCTGCCTTCACCTGCTGACATGTCAAGCACTTGTTCACGAAATCAGTAACCTCCCGTTTCAACCCTGGCCAGCAATATTGCTCACGGAGGTCTCGGTACATTATTATTTCCCCCGGGGTGCATAGCATATGGGCTACTATGCGCTTCGCGTAGAATCGTTTGCCTCAATTTCGAATCCTTGGGCATACAAACTCTTCCGCAGAAACACAATACTCCATCGCTATTTAATCCAAAATCCCCTATCTCACCATCTTCCACTTGCTGAAGTCGAGAACCCAACATTTCATCTGTCAACTGCTTTTCCTTAATCTGATACCCATGCAGGCTTCAGCTGAAGTTCGGCTAACAGGCTACCATCTTCACAAAGGCTGAGATAAGCGAACATTGCTCTCAAATCTGATATCACCTTACGACTCAATGCATCTGCCACTACGTTAGCTTTTCCTGGATGATACTCGATTGAGAAGTCATAATCTTTCAACAGTTCTATCCACCTCCACTGTCTTAAGTTCAACTCCTTCTGGGTAAGGAGGTACTTCAGACTCTTATGATCCGTATAGATAATTGACTTCTCCCCGTACAGATAGTGTCTCCAAATCTTCAGAGCAAACACCACTGCAGCTAACTCCAAATCATGTGTGGGATAGTTTACCTCATGCGGCCTTAATTGACGAGATGCATAATCCACTACTTTTCCCCCTTGCATCAGCACACAACCCAAGCTCGTGTGTGACGCATCACAATAAACAATAAACTCCTTACCAGCCTCAGGTTGAATCAATACTAGTGCTTCTGTCAGAATCTTCTTCAATTTCTCAAAGCTCTCTTGCTATTTATCTGACCACACAAACGGTACTCCCTTACGCAACAGTTTAGTTAGGGGTGTAGCAATCAACGAAAACCCCTCAACAAAATGCTTGTAATACCCAGCCAAACCTAGAAAACTCCGAATTTCTGCCACTGACTTCGGTGGCTTCCAATCTAATACAGCCTCGACCTTTCGGGGATCAACTCTAATTCCTTCGGCAGACACAACATACCCTAAAAAGGTTACCTCCTTCAGCCAAAATTCACACTTACTGAATTTGGCATATAGCTGTTTCTCCCTTAATATCTGCAATACTACCCGTAGATGCGAATCATGCTCTTCTTCAGTCTTTGAGTACACCAGGATGTCATCTATGAACACAACCACAAACCGGTCTAGATAGGGTTGAAAGACACAGTTCATCATATCCATAAATGCAGCTGGTGCATTTGTTAACCCAAACGGTATCACCAAGAACTCGTAATGTCCATAACGAGTTCAGAACGCAGTCTTGTAAATATCCTCCTCCTTGACTTTAAGCTGGTGATATCCCGATCTCAAGTCTATCTTCGAGAAAACCGAAGCTCCTCGCAGCTGATCGAACAGATCATCGATCCTCGGTAACAGATACTTGTTCTTGATCATCAACTTATTCAATTGCCTATAATCAATGTACATACGCATCGACCCATCCTTTTTCTTCACGAACAAAATCGGCGCTCCCCACGGTGACACACTTGGTCGAATGAATCCGTGATCCAACAACTCCTGAATTTGAGCTTTAAGCTCCGCTAGCTCCTTCGGCGCCATTCTATAAGGAGCAATAGACACCGGAGCTGTTCCTGCTAACAGCTCAGTACCAAACTCCACCTCCCGATCCAGAGGTAATCCTAGAAGCTCCTCGGGAAAGATGTCTGAAAACTCTTTCACTATTCTAACACTCTCAACCGACAACTCTTTGGCATTCAAAGCATTGATAAAGGCTAAGAACGCTCCACACCTCTTTCGCACTAACTTTTCTGCCTTTAAAGCAGATACCACATTAGACAGATAGTTTCTTCTTTCACCTATCATCATCACTTCCTTATCCTCCGAAGTTCTTAGTACCATCTGCTTTGCAACACAGTCCAAGTTTGCACGGTGTTTAACCAGCTAATCCATGCCCAAAATAAGATCAAACTCGCCAAATGGCAGTTCCATCAAATCCGCCAGAAATACTTTCCCTTGAATTTCTAAGGGCACATCCCTAAACAACTTATTTACTACAACCGACTGTCCTAAAGGGCTAATTACAGTTGTTTCTCTAGTAGTAATCTCAGATTTAATATTCAAAGTTTCAGACAAAGCACAAGCAACATACGAATGGGTGGATCCAATGTCTATCAAAGCGGAAAAAGGTACATTGGATATGAAGAATGTACCGGTTATGACATCCGGTGCATCGCCATCCTCTCGACGTCTGACCGCGTAGAACAGACCTGGCTGTCTTGCCTCCGTGTTACCCCTGTTACCAGTACCTCTACCGGTGCACCCTGGCCTCGTCCTATGCCATTACCACCTCGACCTGGACCACGGCCTCTCAGTGGCTGCTGAGCGCCTCTAGCTGGTTGCTCAAAATTGTTACGAACAACCTGAGTCTGAGCAGGCTCTCGAGGACAATCCCTAAATTGATGGTCTTTGGAACCACATCTGAAACAACCACCAGTCCTCTTCCAGCATTCACCGGAGTGAAGTTTCCCACAATCCGCCAGGGCTGTAACTGATTGGTAGTAGCTGGAGCACCGACTCGAACTGGTCCCTCACTCCTGGGCCTTTTCTGAAAACCTCTAGCAGAACCTGAGTACCCAGAGCCTCTCTTATTCCTGCCTCTATCCTTGTCAAGGTTTTGTCGCTCCGAGTGTTTAACCTCCTCAGCTATCTTGGCTTTTTCCACAAGTGTGGCAAATTCCTCTCCTTCTGTGGGGCTATCAGTACCCGCAACTCATCACGCAACCCGTATTCAAAACGCACACAGCGTTCATAATCAATCGACACTATTCACCGGGCATACCAACTTAAATGCAGAAATTCCGTCTCATATGCTGCCACAGATTTACCTCCTTGGACCTGATTCAGGAATTCCTTCCTTCGGGCATCCACATAGCTAGCCCAAACATACTTTCCCTGGAATGCCGTCTTAAAGAAATCCTAGGTAATACGATCGGCCTGAGTGCCTTCCCGAACAGTGAGCCACCACTGATACACCTCGTCTCTCAGCAAAGACACCACTCCTTTCAATTTCTGCTCGGCGGTGCAGTCCAAGTCGTCCATAAATCGCTCCACCGTCTCAAGCCAGTACTCTGCTACACTAGGGGCTACACCCGAAATACCCATTCAATCTAAGTCGCTCCGATATCGACCCACGAGCTGCCGACCCAATTCTCGCTCCAGCTACCCTTTTCAGAACTCGCAACATCGCTTGAGATAGAGCGTCGTCTTCTCTCATTCGATCGTGTGACCCAGCTTTAGTCACTGGTGACGTAGGGGCATCCATTTTCGGCATATGTCCCGATGCCTCAGATACAGCTCCAGCACCTCGGCCTCTACCACGGCCATGTCTACCGCGTCCACATCCTCTAGCGCTCATGTTCACTAATGTCGATTTAATCTGGTTATAAGTCTTATGAATTAGTATACTATTCCATGTTTATTAAGCAATGTTTTATAGAGTAAAAGAGTAGAAGTTGTTTTCGCAAATCGTATCCTAAAGTCTCAATCTCTATAATTTTCAGTTCCTAAAGTTAAAAGTTCTAGAGTATTTCTACAGTTATACCACAATAATCATAAATGAAAACATTCACTTACTTGACTTAGTACCAGATACATGTGGTGCCATACTTCCTTTGGAACATGCATTTATAAATTAAAATTTTAAACAGCTTTGGAAAATGCTTTTGAACCCAAACCACAGCCGAGTTTTGCAACCTGGCTCTGATACCATACAATGTAACACCCCAAACCCAGCCCATGCGGTATGACCAGATTTGGCATGTCACATGAAGAAAACAAGTAAAGAACTTGTGATTCTTGCTAAAGATGTTGTTATTAGGCTATTGTTTAAGAAAACAAATTTGATTTGATAAAATACTACTAATCTTGAAAGGTTGATTGAAGAATCGGTAATTGAACTAGTGATCTTTTAAAGCCGTGACTTTTGAAAATATTGTTGATAATTTGAAAGAGAATCCGAGTTAAATTATTTGTGTATATTTATCATGAAAACTATTTAATAATCGATTTTGGAAAAACTATTATTTATGATTTTAGAAAATCTCCGTTTAAAACAATTTAAGAAAAATAATAAATACGTCCAAACATAAAGCAAATTAAAGTTTATCCCAGAGGCCTTATTACAACTTTAAACCCAAAATATTAAAAGTAATGAAATAAAGCAGAAAATGAAAATTGGCTAAAGTTCGAAAACACCATTTCTAAAGTATGGCCTTCACCGAGTCATCCATGGCCCAAGTCCACATCACTGAGCATTACCTGCAAGGTTTAAGAATGAGGGGTGAGTTACTAGAACTCAGTGCATAATCCCCTTACCGTTATCCATTGGGCCTGAACCCGTATAGTAAAATCTTGGGCCTAAGCCCATTTACAGAACAATATTAAATGATGAAAATGTATGAACCCTACCCATCCATCCATCACACCCTCGACCCACCAATCACACCTGTGGGGATCAAGTCAACCCACCCCGCCGCTCACACCTAAATTTGCAGTCAAGCTGCTATCACATAGTATTTTGTGGTCAAGCCACCGAAATTATATTTATGCACGATGATCAATAGATTGTGGCTAAGCCACCAGGCTACACTTCTCTTCGTACAATTTTTCCCACCCCATGCAATATGTAAAAATACATCATAATAGGATATATTCACATACATAATAAAATATCCATAAGTAAATATCAACCACTTAATCTAGTAATTTATTTTATAAACTTAGTCCACTAAAGTAATTTAATAAATCATCCACTAAGACATTCTAACAATTCGGCCCATAGGGGCATTTTCAGAATTCGACCCATAGGGGCATTTTGGTAAATCGGCCCATAGGGGCATTTTCATAAATTGGCCCATAGGGAAATTTTCGTAAATTGGCCCGTAGGAGCATTTTGGTAAATCAGCCCATAGGGGCAATTTCGTAATTTTAACAATTTTAATACTGATTTTGACAAATCTATAGAAATAATGCAATTTAAGTAAATTTCTCGGTTTATGCCATATTACGATTTTTAGCCATATAGATAACAACGATCTATTTTCCATCATAATATCGAATCATAAAACTATGAAATTTCAGTGTGAGATTACACACCTGATTACGGTAAGGACAAGACTTTCTTGATCGTCAGCACCTAAAACCATTACACTCGATTAACCAACAAACGAGATTTATTAATCTAACTCTAAATCATCTGATCTTACATGCTTACCCTTAGAATCGTGAGCGACCACGATTTGTCTATTCTCACCGGATGATGGTCCACAACCCTGTAACATCCTAAAATTTGAATTTTTATATGTTGCATTATTTTGGTGCTGAGCTAATTTAATTATCCTATGTGTGTGTTAAAATAGTCCTGAGAAGGTTTGGGATTTATTTGGATTTGGTATATTTTTTTGGAAATTAGTACTTTAATGAAGTGGAACAAGTGACCTTATAGCTTAAGGTAATTAAGTGGTAAAAAGATAGCATAATTGAGCTATTGGTTAAGAGGATATGTGCCATATGTATTGTCTTGAGGGGAGAGGTTCGAATCCCTTAGTATGCATTTTTGTGACTTAAATTTTTGCACTCATCTAGCATGTGTCAGCCAAGCTTTATTTTTGGAAGGTTAGACTTTTAGTTTATGGCAAGGTGGCTCAAGGATTAAGGCAAGAATTGACCATAGGGAAAGGAATCAATGGGATAAGGTATGTAGGGGAACAAGTGGCTTAAATTGAGGAATGTGCTATGGAAAGTAATGTTGGCAAATGTTGACCGCTTTTTGGCTTGAACATGGACGATTTTTGGGGCTAGGGAGAGTAGCCGAATGTTGTTAGTAGTTTGATTAGGATTATGAGTTAGTTTTGGTCAATTTCTTAGCATCATGTGTATCAAAAATTCTCTCCAAACTCTTCCTCCTAGCCGAATTTTGACATAAGAAAAAGGGTAAAGTTTTTGTTTTTCTTTTGGCCATTTCATCTTTTTGACCATTTTGGTACCATCCTTTCTTCTCCCTAAACTCTTTTCCTTTTTGTGCCAAAATCATACAACCTTGTGGGACATTTTCAATTCCTTTCTTCCTTGGCCGAATGAACACCAATATCAAAACTTCTTCCTTGCCCATTCTTCTTCTTTGAAAACCGAAACATAAACTCTCTCTCTTTTATCTCTTTTTCTCTTTTCATTCTTCTTGTAAAGAACTCTTAACATAACTATTTCTTTTCCAAAATCTTTCACCATGGTCGAATGTTAATAACCATCTTCATAGCCGAAACTTCCATTTCTCATATATTTCTTCTCAATCATTTCTTCTATTCAAACTTTGGACAATCGGTAAGAATTCTCTTCATTGGTTTTTAATTTGTTATTTGTTTGCTTTTGGCCGAATTCATAAGTTGGCTTGATAAAGCCTATTTGACCAAAATCATCATCCATTTCTCTTAACAAATCCTTTTCATGAAAAAGTGAAAAGCCGAATTGCCATCTCCTCGAAGTTATCTTGTAATCACTAGAATTCGGATAAAAAACCTTCAAGGTGAGAGTTATTCACAGTTTTCACGATCATCCTTTATTTATTAAGATGATTAATAGTACGGAAAGGAGTAACTGATTCTTATATATAGGGGTTTATTCGTGGATCACTTGGAATATCGTGGTAAGCCTATCTATACCATTTCTTAAGTCCATACTTTAGTATATTATCGATTTACTAAAGATATAACGAATGGAGGCCCGTAGTGACGTTTTGAAAGGGAAATCTAGTGGTGTTTCCAAAAGGAGTGGTTTGGCGTTCTCAACTCCTAGATTCATACGAAGGGCTGTTTCGGCAATTTGAGACTTTCCACCGGGTTGTGGACCCTCATCCGGGGAGAATCAATTATTCGAAGTTGTTCGTAGTTCGGAGCCATTAGCTGTTCGGGGTTTTCCAAAGGGTTGTGGACCGTCAACCGGGGAAAATTGACAAATTGTAGTTATTCGTGATTCCGAGGGTAAATCTTAGATCGTTTCTTTAGAATAGCTCTATTAGATCGCGTTTATTTTTCTAATCGAGCATTAAAAATATTCTAGGTGTTGACGATCAAGAAAGTGTATTGCTCATCGTAATCAGGTGTGTAAATCTCGCACCGTATCTCATGGGTTAGATGACTATATCGTTGTAATCGTGGGATTAAATCACAAGTTAGTGAAATCGGGTAAAATAGTATATTTATCACTCTAATGGTAAAAACTATTAAAATCGGTATTAAGACCGTGAAAATTATGAAATTGCCCTTAATGGGCTAAATCGATAAATGTGACTAAATGGGTCATAAGTGATATGTGACTAAATGGGCCTTATGTGATATGTGATAAATGGGCCATAAGTGATAATTGATAAGTGGGCCATAAGTGATATGTGATAAATGGGCTATATGTGATATTTGATAAATGGGCCAAGTGTAATATGAGATTATATAGGCCAAAATGTGTAATGGGCCAGATTGTAATAATTTGAATAATGGGCCTTATGTTGGAATAATTGTATGAATGGATTGTTATGCGTATTATATACATGATTGCATGGGTTGGGCTTTTTGACGAAGAGAAGTTCTGGTAGCTTTGCTACAAAATTCTGATAGCTTCGTGCCAAATTTAATATATGGCTTCGTGCCCAGTTTAATATATGGCTTTGTGCCCAGTTTAATACATGGCTTCGTGCCCAGTTTGATATATGGCTTAATGCCCAGTTGGTGTGTTGGCGAGGTAGGTGACTAAAGCTCCCCACAGGTGTGTTGGTTGGTACGGGAGGTGTGTAGCGGATGGAAATTTAGGTTTGGTTTTGGGAATTGTATATCACATACATTCTATACATGATAAATTGATATATTTGTAATGGGCTCAGGCCCAGATAAATGGTTAATTGATTATTGGCCTAGTGAACAATGGTAAGTGGATTACACACTGAGTTCTAAGTAACTCACTCCTATTTTCTTTACCCTCCTCAGGTAATGATCAGTGATGGAGGCTTGGGCCGGGAACGACTCAGTGGAGGCCATACTACGAATAATGGTTTATTTAAATTTTGGATTTCTTTTAAGTAGGCCATACTACGAATAATGGTTTATTTAAATTTTGGATTTCTTTTAAGTACTTTTTAATATTTGCTTTTAAGTTGTGATGTAATAAGGCCTCTGCTTAAATTTTTATGGATGTTTTACTTGTGGATGGATTTTATATTATGTTCTAAAATACTTAAGTGGGATTTTCTTTTCTAAAAATAGAGATAAATGTTTTCTTAAATAAACGTACGAAAAGGATTTCATTCTTAATTATTTTTAACTCGGAAAACCTTCTGGAATAACTCTTTTAAAAATCTTGTTTTTTTTTTTCAAAATTTCTTTCGAACTCTTTTACATTTCTCGAAATATTGAATCAATTATTTTTTTTAAATTTCAATTTATATGCTCTTACATCTTTAAATTATTAAATTTAACAATCAACCTCAGTTTTCAATAAACACCTTCTTTTTTTAAAATTTATTTTGAAAAATCTGATTTCTGCAAATCTTTAAAAGACTTTACATATGATCATTTCGTGTGACTTGTCAAATCTGGTCTTAAGGCATAGACCGGGTTTCGGATGTTACGTTTTATGGTATCAGAGCCAGTTTCAAAACTCGACTGTGGTTTGGGTTCAAAAACATTTATTGTTCAAAACTACTTGAATTATAGAATTTATGTTTTTAAAGGTAGTATGGCACCACGAGTATCCGGCACCAAGTCAAGCAAGTGTATGTGAATTGAATAATTCTTATTATTGTGAAATGACTATAGGAATACTCTAGAACTTTTAGTTTTAGGTGTTGAAACTATAGAGATTGAGACTATAGGATGTGTTTGCGAAAAACAACTCTACCTCTTATATCTCATAAAGTATCATTAATAAACACTAAAATAGTATACTGATTCATAAAACTTGTAATTAGACTAAACCGAAATAGTCAAAATGAGCTCTAGAGGACGTGGATGTGGTAGACGTGGCCGTGGTAGAGGTCGAGGTGCTAGGGTTGCCTCTGAAGCGTCGGGACATATACTAGAAATAGACGCACATGCATCACCCGAGACTGAGATTGGACCACATGATCATACGAGAGAGGACATTGCTTTGACTCAAGCAATGTTACGAGTCTTAGAAAGGGTTACTGGGTTAGAACTGGGCCAGCAGTTCGTGGATCAATATCTGAACGACTTAAATCAAGTGGTGCTGAGGTTTTTAGGGGTGTCTCGGGTGTAGCTCCAAATGTAGCGGAGTATTGGCTCGAGGCTGTGGAGTGGATCATGGACGATCTGGAGTGTACTGCCGAGCAGAAACTGAGAGAAGCTGTGTCCTTGTTGAGGGACGAAGCGTATCAATGGTGGCTTACTATTCGAGAAGGCGCTCAGGCTGAACAGGTCGAGGTGGTAATGGCGGAGGAGGAGGTCAAGGTCCACCGGGTAGAGGAAATGGCTTCAGAGGTAACGCGGAGGTGAGACAACCAGGGTTAGTGTATGCGGTCAGATGCCGAAAGGATGGTGATGCACCTGATGTGATAACTGGTACGTTCTTTATCTCTGATGTACATGTTACTACTTTGATAGATATCGGATCTACCCATTCGCATGTTGCTAGTGCTATATCTGGAAATCTAAATATTAGATCTGAGATTACCAATAGAGAGATGATGATAATTAGTCCTTTAGGACAGTCTGTGGTAGTGAATAAATTGTATAGAGACGTGCCTCTAGAATTTCAAAGAGAAATATTTTTTACGGATTTGATGGAGCTGCCTTTCGGCGAGTTCGATCTTATTTTGGGCATGGATTGGTTGGCAAAGCACCGTGCGCACTTGGATTGTGCTGCAAAGCCGATGTCGATAAGTACTTTGGAAGATAAGGAAGTAGTAATGATAGGAGAATGGAGAAACTATTTAGCAAATGTGGTATCTGCTTTAAAGGCAGAAAAGTTGGTGCGAAAAAGGTATGGAGCATTATAGCCTTCATTAGTGCTTTGGATACCAAGTAATTGTCGGTGGAAGATGTTAGAATGGTGGAAGATTTTCCTGATGTCTTTCCTGAAGAACTTCCGGGTCTACCTACAGATCGGGAAGTAGAGTTTGGCATTGAGCTTTTGCCCGGAATAGCTCCGGTGTCCATTGCTCTTTATAGAATGGCGCCGAAGGAGTTAGCAGAGCTTAAAGCTCAAATTCAAGAATTGTTGGATCGGGGATTTATTCGACCGAGCGTGTCTCTGTGGGGAGCACCAGTTTTGTTCGTCAAAAAGAAGGATGGGTCGATGCGTATGTGCATTGATTATAGGCAGTTGATAAATTGACAATCAAGAATAGGTATCCATTGCCGAGAATCGATAACCTATTTGATCAGTTAAGAGGAGCTTCAGTTTTCTCCAAGATAGATTTAAGATCGGGTTATCATCAACTTAAGGTTAAGGAGGCGGATATTCATAAGACAACATTTCGAACTCATTATGGACATTTTGAGTTCTTAGTGATGCCGTTTGGTTTGACCAATGCACCAGCTGCATTTATGGACATGATGAACTAAGTCTTTCAACCCTACCTAGACCAGTTCGTGGTGGTGTTCGTAGATGATATCTTAGTATACTCGAGGAATGAAGAAGAGCATGACTCACATCTGCAGATAGTATTGCAATTACTGCGAGAAAAGCAACTTTATGCCAAATTCAGTAAGTGTGAATTTTGGCTGAAGGAAGTGACTTTCTTGGGACATGTTGTGTTGGTAGAAGGAATCAGAGTTGATCCTCGGAAGGTAGAGGCTGTGTTGGATTGGGAACCACCGAAGTCAGTGGCTGAGATTCGTAGTTTCCTAGGATTGGCTAGTTATTATAGACGTTTTGTTGAGGGGTTTTCGTTGATTGCTGCACCCTAACTAAACTGTTGCGAAAGGGAGTACTGTTTGTGTGGACAGAGAAACAACAAGAAAGTTTTGAGAAATTGAAGAAGATTTTGACGGAAGCGCCAGTACTGGTTCAACCTGAGGCTGGAAAAGAGTTTACCGTTTACTGTAATGCGTCACACACGGGTTTAGGATGTGTGTTGATGCAAGGTGGAAAAGTGGTAGCTTATGCATCTCGTCAGTTGAGGCCGCACGAAGTCAACTATCCTACCCATGATTTGGAGTTGGCTGCGGTGGTTTTTGCTTTGAAAATTTGGAGGCACTATCTCTACAGTGAGAAGTCGATCATTTATACGGACCATAAGAGTTTAAAGTACCTCCTTACCCAAAAGAAGTTGAACTTAAGACAACAGAGATGGATAGAGCTGTTGAAGGATTATGACTTCTCAATTGAGTATCATCCTAGAAAGGCTAACGTGGTGGCAGACGCGTTGAGTCGTAAGGTGATATCGAAGTTGAGAGCAATGTTTGCTCATCTTAGTTTGTATGAAGATGGCAGTTTGCTAGCGGAACTTCAAGTGAAGCCTATGTGGTTAGAACAGATCAAGGAGAAGCAGTTATCAGATGAAAAGTTGGGTCCCTTACTTCAACAAGTTGAAAGTGGTGTAATAGGGGATTATGGAATGGATAAGGATGGAGTACTGTGTTTTCGCGGAAGAATTTGTATGCCCATGGATTCGGATTTGAGACTTATGATTCTACGAGAGGCGCATAGTAGCCCCTATACTATGCACCCCGGAGGAAATAATATCTATTGAGACCTTCGTGATAGTATTGGTGGCTAGGTTTGAAATGGGAAGTTACGAATTTTGTGAGTAATTGCCTGACGTGTCAGCAAGTTAAGGCGGAACACCAATTGTCGTCGGGATTGCTACAACCGGTGAAAATTCCATTATGGAAATGGGAACCGATAACGATAGATTTTGTTAGTGGGTTACCCTTAACACCTACTAAGAAAGATTCCGTCTGGGTAATAGTGGATCGATTGATGAAGACTGCCCATTTTCTACCAGTTCGTACGGATTTCTCATTGCAGAAGCTGGCTAAGTTGTACGTAGCGGAGATCGTGAGGTTGCATGGGGTACCAGTGTCTATTATATCGGACAGGGACCCTAGGTTTACATCACGGTTTTGGAAAGCTTTGCATGAGGCTTTGGGAACGAAGCTAAACTTCAGCACGGCTTTTCATTCTCAGTCAGATGGTCAGTCGGAGAGAGTAATCCAGATTTTGGAAGACATGTTAAAGGGTTGTGTGATTGACTTCAGAGGTAGTTGGGAGGATTTTCTACCGTTGGCAGAATTCGCGTATAACAACAGTTATCAATCCAGTATCCAAACGGCACCTTATGAAGCATTATATGGTCGTAAGTGTCGTACCCCTACTTGCTGGACTGAATTGGGGGAACGACAGTTGTTGGGTCCTGAATTGATATCAGAGACGGAAGAAAAAGTAAAGGTGATTCGAGCACGGTTAAAGGAAGCTTCGAATAGGCAAAAGTCATATGCAGATCTGAAGCGTAAGGACATTGAGTTTGCTATGGGAGATCAGGTTTTTCTAAAAGTCTCACCTTGGAAAAAGTTCTTCAGATTTGGAAGGAAGGGCAAGTTGAGCCCTAGGTTCATTGGACCGTACCGTGTGTTGAAGCGTGTAGGACCAGTGGCTTATCAAGTTGAATTTCCTTCGGAGTTGAGTCAGATTCATAGTGTTTTCCATGTCTCTATGTTGAGGAGTTCTCGATCGGATCCGTCTCACATAGTACCAGTAGAGGAAGTTGAGTTAAGGCCTGACTTGTCATTCGAGGAAGAGCTAGTGAAAATTTTGGATCGGGATGTTAAGGTGCTAAGAAAGAGGTCAGTACCGTTGGCTAAAGTTCTATGGCAAAATCACAGAGCGGATGAAGCTACATGGGAGCCTGAGGACATGATTCGACAGCAATACCCTCACCTCTTTTAACCAGGTAAATTTCGAGGAAGAAATTTTCTTTAAGGGGGGTAGAATTGTAACATCCTAAAATTTGAATTTTTATATGTTGCATTATTTTGGTGCTCAGCTAATTTAATTATCCTATGTGTGTGTTAAAATAGTCCTGAGAAGGTTTGGGATTTATTTGGATTTGGTATATTTTTTTGGAAATTAGTACTTTAATGAAGTGGAACAAGTGACCTTATAGCTTAAGGTAATTAAGTGGTAAAAAGATAGCATAATTGAGCTATTGGTTAAGAGGATATGCGCCATATGTATTGTCTTGAGGGGAGAGGTTCAAATCCCTTAGTATGCATTTTTGTGACTTAAATTTTTGCACTCATCTAACATGTGTCAGCCAAGCTTTATTTTTGAAAGGTTGGACTTTTAGTTTATGGTAAGGTGGCTAAAGGATTAAGGCAAGAATTGAACATAGGGAAAGGAATCAATGGGATAAGGTAAGTAGGGGAATAAGTGGCTTAAATTGAGGAATGTGCTATGGAAAGTAATGTTGGCAAATGTTGACCCCTTTTTGGCTTGAACATGGACGGTTTTTGGGGCTAGGGAGAGTGGCCGAATGTTGTTAGTAGTTTGGTTAGGATTATGAGTTAGTTTTGGTCAATTTCTTAGCATCATGTGTATTAAAAATTCTCTCCAAACTCTTCCTCCTAGCCGAATTTTGACATAAGAAAAAGGGTAAAGTTTTTGTTTTTCTTTTGGCCATTTCATCTTTTTGACCATTTTGGTACCATCCTTTCTTCTCCCTAAACTCTTTTCCTTTTTGTGCCAAAATCATACAACCTTGTGGGACATTTTCAATTCCTTTCTTCCTTGGCCGAATGAACGCCAATATCAAAACTTCTTCCTTGCTCATTCTTCTACTTTGAAAACCGAAACATAAGCTCTCTCTCTTTTATCAATTTTTTTCTTTTCATTCTTCTTGTAAAGAACTCTTAACATCACTATTTCTTTTCCAAAATCTTTCACCATGACCGAATGTTAATAACCATCTTCATAGCCGAAACTTCCATTTCTCATATATTTCTTCTCAATCATTTCTTCTATTCAAACTTTGGACAATCAGTAAGAATTCTCTTCATTGGTTTTTAATTTGTTATTTGTTTGCTTTTGGCCGAATTCATAAGTTTGCTTGGGAAAGCCTTTTTGACCAAAATCATCATCCATTTCTCTTAGACAAATCCTTTTCGTGAAATAGTGAAAAGCCGAATCACCATCTCCTCGAAGTTATCTCGTAATCACTAGAATTCGGATCAAAAACCTTCAAGGTGAGAGTTATTCACAGTTTTCACGATCATCCTTTATTTATTAAGATGATTAATAGTATGGAAAGGAGTAACTGATTCTTATATATAGGGATTTATTCGTGGATCACTTGGAACATCATGGTAAGCCTATCTATACCATTTCTTAAGTCTATACTTTAGTATATTATCGATTTACTAAAGATCTAACGAATGGAGGCCCGTAGTGACGTTTTGAAAGGGAAATCTAGTGGTGTTTCCAAAAGGAGAGGTTTGGCATTCTCAACTCCTAGATTCAAACGAAGGGCCGTTTCAGCAATTTGAGACTTTCCATCGGGTTGAGGACCCTCATCCAGGGAGAATCAATTATTTGAAGTTGTTCGTAGTTCGGAGCCATTAGCTGTTCGGGGTTTTCCAAAGGGTTGTGGATCGTCAACCGGGGAAAATCAACAAATTGTAGTTATTCACGTTTCCGAGGGTAAATCTTAGATCGTTTCTTTAGAATAGCTCTATTAGATTGGGTTTATTTTTCTAATCGAGCGTTAACAATTTTCTAGATGTTGACGATCAAGAAAGTGTATTGCTCACCGTAATCAGGTGTGTAAATCTCGCACCGTATCTCATGGGTTAGATGACTATATCGTAGTAATCGTGGGATTAATCACAAGTTAGTGAAATCGGGTAAAATAGTATATTTATCACTCTAATGGTAAAAACTATGAAAATCGATATTAAGATCGTGAAAATTATGAAATTGCCCTTAATGGGCTAAATCGATAAATGTGACTAAATGGGCCATAAGTGATATGTGACTAAATGGGCCTTATGTGATATGTGATAAATGGGCCATAAGTGATAATTGATAAGTGCGCCATAAGTGATATGTGATAAATGGGCTATATGTGATATTTGATAAATGGGCCAAGTGTAATATGAGATTATATAGGCCAAAATGTGTAATGGGCCAGATTGTAATAATTTGAATAATGGGCCTTATGTTGGAATAATTGTATGAATGGATTGTTATGCATATTATATATATGATTGCATGGGTTGGGCTTTTTGACGAAGAGAAGTTCTGGTAGCTTTGCTACAAAATTCTGATGGCTTCGTGCCCAGTTTAATATATGGCTTCGTGCCCAGTTTAATATATGGCTTCGTGCCCAGTTTAATACATGGCTTCGTGCCCAGTTTGATATATGGCTTAATGCCCAGTTGGTGTGTTGGCGAGGTAGGTGACTAAAGCTCCCCATAGGTGTGTTGGTTGGTACGGGTGGTGTGTAGCGGATGGAAATTTAGGTTTGGTTTTGAGAATTGCATATCACATACATTCTATACATGATAAATTGTTAAATTTGTAATGGGCTCAGGCCCAGATAAATGTTTAATTGAATTTTGGCCCAGTGAACAATGGTTAGTGGATTACACACTAAGTTCTAAGTAACTCACTCCTATTTTCTTTACCGTCCTCAGGTAATGATCAGTGATGGAGGCTTGGGCCGGGGACGACTCAGTGGAGGCCATACTACGAATAATGGGTTATTTAAATTTCGGATTTCTTTTAAGTACTTTTTAATATTTGCTTTTAAGTTGTGATGTAATAAGGCATCTGCTTAAATTTTTATGGATGTTTTACTTGTGGATGGATTTTATATTATGTTCTAAAATACTTAAGTGGGATTTTCTTTTCTAAAAATAGAGATAAATGTTTTCTTAAATAAACGTACGAAAAGGATTTCGTTCTTAATTATTTTTAACTCGGAAAACTTTCTGGAATAACTCTTTTAAAAATCTTATTTTTTTTCAAAATTTCTTTCGAACTCTTTTACATTTCTCGGAATATTGAATCAATTAATTTTTCTAAATTTCAATTTATAAACTCTTACGTCTTTAAATTATTAAATTTAACAATCAACCTCGGTTTGTAATAAACACCTTATTTTTTTAAAATTTATTTTAAAAAATCCGATTTCTGCAAATCTTTAAAAGACTTTACATATGATCATTTTGTGTGACATGTCAAATCTGGTTTTAATGCATAGACCGAGTTTGGGATGTTACAAACCCGGAGAGAAATCTCAAACAGCCGAAACCACTCTACGCTTGAACTTAGGAGTAGGAATCGCAAATCCACTCCTTTTGTTTTCTCCAAACGCTTTTCCTTTCAAATCGGTTCCACTTGCCTCCATTGGAAAAAGTCGTAATCAAAACGATATTACGATTATATAAAATGATTGTCTAAGGGAAAGGTTCGGCTTACCACTATTTCCGTATGATCAACAAGTGGATAAGATCGAGCGATTTAGTCCCTAAAAATAAACGATTAGCCACAACCATTATTCCGTTTAGCAAACTAACTGATCAACGAAAAAGATCAAAATGAACCATGATGAATTCCTTACCTTAATGATGATAAAACCGATTCCCAATGATTGTATTTATGGCTACGGATGAGTCAAAGGTATAAGATTCGGCTTTTCCACTATTACACTACAAAAAGAAAATGATTAAGATATGAAAGAGTATGGAAAACACCATTTCGGGTTGAGAAACACTCATTAGGCTAGAGAGAAAAGAGAATGAAAAGATTAGAATAAAGTCATTTACCTGATTTAATCAAGGAAGAAATGTTCAACTTGTAAGATGGAGAAGAGAAGATGATCAAGATTCGGCTAGTGGAGAGAAAGGGAGAAAGATTGAAGGATTAGTGGAAAGGAAAAGAAAGATGAACAAATGGCTAGTGTTTTTCGGCCACAACGAGAGAAGAAAAAAATGCTCAATTTGGCTTTAGAGTTTCGCCAAGCAAAGAAAAAAAAACATCAAAGAAAATGCTAAAAGAAAATAGGCATCTCAAGCACCAAAACTAGCAAAATGACTAGGAAAAATTTGGCTCTCATCACCCCTCCCAAAACCGTGTATTCTTTTACCAAAAGGATCAAAATTGACCAAAAAATCTTTCCAAAACATCTTCCCCAAAATCGGCCAACATATCCCCCTTCTTACTCCTTTTTTTACTCCTTTCCTTACACTCCTCCTTACCTTATTTCCTTAGCCACCTTTCTATAAATAAAAAGTCTCCCTTACCATAAATACAACCATAGTCGACACTTAGGAAAGAAGCACAAAAATTAGCCAAAATAATTTGCACTAGGTGGGATTCGAACCTCTTCCCTCCATGATCTCTACTTGACGCCACAACCTCCTTGCCATATGCTCACTTATGCTAGCAAAATACACACTTATTTCCTTAAGCATTGATGCCACTTACCTACTCTCCTTAAAGTGCTTAAACACAAAAATTTTTGCTAAGGCCCAACTCGACCCCAAGCCTTCTTAGGACCCCTAAACATGCACAATTAACATTCTTAACTAGTCTATCGCATGGCATAAAATAAAATGTAAAAATCTTGTATTTTAGGATGTTATTACCTTCTAATATCACTCACCTAATAGGTCCAACTTGCATTAGAGCCGTTCTCTTGCTCTCAAAAATTTTAAACGCTCTCGTGCCCAAGGCCCAATTCTACTTGGCCCAACTTCGGGTCATTACAAAGTTTGATAATTCTAGATGCTTTAAACATGTGAATATTGATAATCATAATTGTCATGATCGAGCCAACAAAAAAGCATGGATAATTGGATTACTTTTTCAAGATTTTGTTCGTTGCTTTGATGCTAGAATGATTGGTAGAAATGTGTCACTTATAGTTGAGAATTGCCCAGCCCATCCCAAGGTTATTGAAGGCTTGAAAAACATTGAATTATTCTTTTTGCCTTCAAATTCAACATAAAAAATTCAACCATGTATGCTGGAATTATTAGAATAGTTAAATTTTATTATTGGCATCGCTTTTATTTTAGCATCTTGGAAGGTTACGAGAAAGGAGAAATAAATCCTGAAAAGATTAATGTATTGGATGCAATCCATTTTATTAATGCTGCTTGGAATATTGATGTGAAGCCTACAACTATTGCAAAATTAGATCCGAGGAGGACATACCTCTCGAATAAGAAATTGGTGATGTTGGAGGCATTCATAAATTAAAAGAAGTAATTTATGATTTACACTATAGAAATGCCATGGATGTTGAGCAGATTTTGAATTATCCAAGTGAAAAAGAATCTTTGATGGAGTCACCTACGGATGAAGAAATATTCAAGGAGTAATGGATATGCCAACTGATGACGAGTAAGATCCAGATGAAAGTAGTGTTTTACCACCAAAAGAGGCTTTTCTAGCTATGGATACCTTGAAGAATTATTTAATACAAATAATAAGAATATACCAGATTTGGTTTATGCCCTTCTAAAAGTTAAAAATGAAATTATATTTGTTTCACACGCAAAGAAGAAGTAGTTAACTATAGATCATATTTTAACAAATAATTAAATTGAAAAAAAATAAGAGTTGTCTAGAAAGCACTTTAGTTTTATGTATTATAAAAGTTTTAATATATTTAATGAATTTTATTTTATATTTTCATTTGGCCCTTAAGGATTTTTCTAAAAAATTAGTATCTTATGCATTTAGTGAGGTTATTATTTTATCCTCTTGGCCCAAGTCGGGACCAAAGAAGATTATAATTTAACCGAGATTATTAATTTATTGAATATTCATTTATCGAGGTTTTATTGTATGTGCTTATGTGAATGTGAACATGTGAATTGGGATGTGATGCTATAACAAGTGATATGTGGTTATGATAATTGTTATGAAAATACAAATTTGTATATGTTATGTATATGTTAAATGTTAGTGATAGTGTTTTGCTAAAAATGAAAATATGCAGTGATGGTGCACATATAATCGGTAAGTGATATGTGTTTGTTTCAGATATTTTGGCCTTGTGATATTGAAATCGTTAGATAAACATGCCATATGATTTTGAGTACTCACCTATATGTACAGTGCTTTTGGGTGTTGAGGTCCTAGGACATGTTGGAGGGATAAGGAAATGTGAGCTAAGCTCCATTCAACAGGACATGTGAGGGGAAATAAGGATAGTGTTAGCTTTGTGCTTCACTTTCGGGACATGTTTGAATTTATGAGTCTATGTAGTGTGTTGGAGATTAATGTATCCGATGAGTGATGATAGAGCTCACTTTTATGTTTCATGGCTCAAGTGCCAATTTATCTATAAACAAGTTTTTGAGTATTGTGATATATGCTTGAATGTTATGTGATTATATGTGTAATGTGGTATATGATTAAAATATGAATGTGTGTATTATTAATTGTGTTTATATGATATGTGACTATTATTGTAACACCCCAAACCCGGCCTAGACGTTACGACCGAATCTGGCATGTCACATTAAAGGAATGTCTAAAAAAAACTGTGCGTTCGTTAAAAAGTTCGTATTCTTTTTGCAACTCCTCTTTCTGTGGTTTGTTTATAAAAGTCGATTCATTTCAATGCCCATTTTACAAAGTTGTTATTAATTTGAATAAAATTGTATTTGTTGTGAAAATCGAGTTTAAGTAATTTTGAATAAAAACGGTTTATTATCATTTTAGGAAAACCCCATATTGAACATTTAATAATAAACAGTAACCAAATTGAAAGCTAAAACCAAATAAAATTACAAAGGCCTTATTACATAACAAAATCCCAAAAATTAAAAGTAAGTTTAAATAAAAGAAATGAGTTTACGGAAAAACATTGCGTGGCCACCACAAGTCCGCCTCAGCTCCCAAATCCGCGACTAGGGTTTACCTGAAACATTTAAAAAGAGGGGGTGAGTTTACGAAAACTCAGTGTGTCATCAGTAAGAACATGCATCAAAACAATCTGGGTCGAAGCCCATTACAAATCACTTTGGGCGAAGCCCGTACAGAACAGACTGGGCTTTAGCCCTTTTAGCATAGTATAGCAGATAATCAGATAATTAATGCGATATGATGCAGAACCCAATCCCAACCTAGATATCCAACCTCTACACACCACCCGTACCAGCCAGTCACACCAATGGGGATTACTAAATCGACCCTCCATCCGCTACACACCCTCGAAGGCAGTCGCTGCAGTCAACTGCTCATCGCCCTTAATACGTGGCATAGCCACCGGATAATGTGACAACGTCACCGGAAACATAATATTGTGACATGAGTCACCGAATAATATGGTAAAACCACCGGAACACTTCCCCTTTACATTTTAACCCTTGTGCCCATGCAATATACAATATGATGAAATGACAATGTAATCATTATGAACATATCAGACAACGTATGAAACGAATTACCATCATAATCAGAATAATAATATACAACATAATCAAGCTAACCAAACTCTAAGGGTATAACAGTAATTTTACCTACCAAGGGTATTTTCGTAAATTCGCACCTGCAATGGCCTTTCCATAGGCCTAATGTTGCCACGAGCGACTCAACTGCCATTTCCGATCGTTACCGAACTAGTGGGCCTAAGACCCAATTTCAACCCATTCGGGCCCACACGCCGTGTGGCCCACCTAGCACAAATCTAGCCATGTATAAAAGTTCCACCTAGTCTAGTTCAACATATACTAAACAATCATACAATTTACTCATTTGGGCCCACGGGCCCATTGGGCCCACTTCGGCCCATCGTGGCCCAAGCAGCCCAACCCACAAGAATACTACTGATGGCCTCAACTATCGCATCGAAGCCCCACACGTGCGCTCGCACGCTCGTGTGGCTATTATTGCCGTGACCGGCACTTCGGCATTTGCCGCTCTACAACTAGAGTAGAGAAGTACACACCTGATAGGACTCTGGTGCTAAACCGCGCTACGACCACTCCTGTGCCCAAACGCCTACCAAGGTATCTTAACTCTCCTCCTGGAATGCTCTTTATATAGCTAGCTCTTCACCTTCATTCTTTGTGTCTTTCCGATGTGGGATCCCTTCGCCAGTAGAGTTTAAATTCAACTGAAACTTTTGCCGTCCAATTCACAAAATAAATACTCCCTTGCTGTAACATCCCGAAGTTGGGCCTAGTAGGATTGGGCCCAATGGGCCTTAGGAGTAGTAGCATTTAAAATTTTTGGGAGAATAGGAGCTCGGCTTTAGTACAAGTTGGACTTATTAGATAAGTGATTTTGGAAGGTTATAGGGCTTCTATGAAGGCCCGGGATCAAACATTAGCTTTGGGGAAATTTTGGTTTTAGGCGAAAAAAAACCCTGGAAGTTAGCAGGTAGGCCTTAAGAATAAAAAGTGGAGGAAAATGACACAAGTGGAGTGTGTGGTGTAGTGGCAAAGTGACGCCACATAAGAGACAAGGGGGTGACGCCACAAGGAAGGAAGGAGGTCCAAGGTTCAAGTCTTGGCTTTTGCATTTTAGTTTCTTTTACTTGGATCTTAGAATTTGGGCCATAGTTTATATTTACTTGCGCATGGTTTAAGGCACAAGAGGAGCTTGTGGCCAAGTGGTTAGCAGCGTGGATTATGCTACAAGGGAGCCTGGGTTCGAATCTCATGAGAAGCAAGAGAGTATTTATTTTCCGGATTGGACGGTAAGAGTTTCAGTTGAATTTAAACTCTACTGACAAAAGGATCCCACATCGAAAAGATACAAAGAAGGAAGGTGAAGAGCTAGCTATATAAAGAGCATTCTAGGACGAGAGTTATCATACCTGGTTGGCGTTGGGCAAAGGAGTGCTCGGAGCGCGGTCTAGCAGCTTCAGATTCCTATCAGGTGTGTAACTCTCTTTACTCTAGTTGTAGAGCGGCAAATGCCGAAGTGCCGGTCCCGGCAATAGTAGCCACACGAGCGTGCGAGCGCACGTGTGGGGCTTCGACGCGATAGTTGAGGCCATCAGTAGTATTCTTGTGGGTTGGAGTTGCTTGGGTCAAGATAGGCCCAATAGGCCCGTGGGCCCAATTGAGCAAAATGTATGATGGTATAGTATATAGTGAACTAGACTAGGTGGAATTTATATACGTGGCTAGATTTATGTTAGGTGGGCCACACGAGCGTGTGGGCCCGAATGGGTCGGAATCCGGTTTTAGGCCCAATAGTCCGGTAAAGACAGAATTGGTAGTCGAGTCGCTTGGGGCGACATTGGGCCTTCGGAAAGGCCATTCCGGTATGAAATTACTGAAATACCCTTAGTGGGTAAATTACTAAAATACCCCTAGAAGGTAAATTACTGTTATACCCTTAGAGGTTGATTGGCTTGATTATGTCGTATTTGTTATTCTGATTATGATGGTAATTCATTTCATACGTTATCTGTGATATATGATTTGCATACATGTCATACTGCATACGAATTATAATGTCATATTGCATGGGTATGATGAGAGGAGGGGGAAGATATGATTCTAGACTGTCACCAGTGGTTTTGACCACACAGTGGGTTGGCCCCGCTTCCTATATTATTTTTGTGACTAAGTATCAGTGGTTTTGACCACCAATGGTTTTGACAACACCGATATTATTTGTGACTATGGTCACCAGTGGTTTTGACCACATATTGCTATCTTTGTGACTCGTCCCAGTGGTTTGGTACCACAGTGGGTTGGCCCCACATATCGATATATGGGATTGTCATCAGTGGTTTTGACCACATTGTGGGTTGGCCCCACACATACTATTGTGACTACGGTCACCAGTGGTTTTGACCACACCTATATTATTTGTGACTACGGTCACCAGTGGTTTGGACCACTAGTGGTTTTGACCATACGGGGTAGATTTGGGAGTTTCGGATGGATAGGATGGATGGGTTGCATGACATGCATATTTGCACATGGATCTGTGTATGAGCTTAACATACTTTGGATGGGGATTTACACACTGAGTCTCGATGACTCACACCTTAGTTAATTTTGTAGGTATTCGTTAGATCGCGGATTTGGGAGCTGAGGTGGACTCGTGAAGGCCATACATTATTTTCTCGTAAACTAGTTCTCTTATTGCAACTTATTTTTAATTCGGGATTTTAAGTTGTAATAAGGCCGCTTTAACTGTATTTTTGGTATTTTATCTGGTTTAGCTTTTAATATGATTGCTGTCTATTATTATCAAATGTTCAATACGGGAATGTCCTAAACCCTTAATAACCATTTTCCAAAATGCTAACAAAAGGATATCAAGCGAATAAATATTTAAACTCGAAATTTTTAACAAACGCGCAGTTTTTAAACAACCCTTTTATGTGACATGCCAGATCTGGTCGTAATGTTTAGGCCGGGTTTGGGGTGTTACAATTATGGTATCAGAGCCTAGGTTCAAAAACTCGACTGTGGGTTTGGGTTCAAAAATGTTTTCAAATGATGGTTTAGAAAAATATATATCTCTTTTCTAGAAGTATGGCACCCGAGACTCCGGCACCAAATCCGTAAGTTTCCTTTTTACTATATTCTAGTGTATGCTGAATGATTGTGTTTATTCTGTGATGTGTGGATGTGATGCTTGAATATAGGAATTGTATGTATGTGTGAAAAATATTTGTTTTCTTTGGTGTTATGTGAAAGGGTTCTAAGATTTAGTTAGAAAGTGTGTTAGTTTTATTAAGATCAGAGTGCGCAGCAAGAGCGTAGTGTGGTGGGTTAGGAGGTGTGACTGTTAGTTAGTTGGAAATTTCGAGGACGAAATTTCTCTAAGGAGCGTAGATTTGTAACATCCCGAAGTTGGGCCTAGCAGGATTGGGCCCAATGGGCCTTAGGAGTAGTAGCATTTAAAATTTTTGGGAGAACAGGAGCTCGGCTTTAGTACAAGTTGGACTTATTAGATAAGTGATTTTGGAAGGTTAGAGGGCTTCTATGAAGTCCCAGGATCGAACAGAAGCTTTGGGGAAATTTTGGTTTTAGGCGAAAAAAAACCCTGGAAGTTGGCAGGTAGGCCTAAGAATAAAAAGTGGAGGAAAATGACACAAGTGGAGTGTGTGGTGTAGTGGCAAAGTGACACCACATAAGAGACAAGGGGGTGACGCCACAAGGAAGGAAGGAGGTCCAAGGTTCAAGTCTTGGCTTTTGCATTTTAGTTTCTTTTACTTGGATCTTAGAATTTGGGCCATAGTTTATATTTAGTTGCGCATGGTTTAAGGCACAAGAGGAGCTTGTGGCCAAGTGGTTAGCAGCGTGGATTATGCTACAAGGGAGCCTGGGTTCGAATCTCATGAGAAGCAAGAGAGTATTTATTTTGCAGATTGGACGGTAAGAGTTTCAGTTGAATTTAAACTCTACTGACGAAAGGATCCCACATCGGAAAGATACAAAGAAGGAAGGTGAAGAGCTAGCTATATAAAGAGCATTCCAGGAGGAGAGTTATCATACCTGGTTGGCGTTGGGCAAAGGAGTGCTCGGAGCGCGGTCTAGCAGCTTCAGATTCCTATCAGGTGTGTAACTCTCTCTACTCTAGTTGTAGAGCGGCAAATGCCGAAGTGCCGGTCCCGGCAATAGTAGCCACATGAGCGTGCGAGCGCACGTGTGGGGCTTCGACGCGATAGTTGAGGCCATCAGTAGTATTCTTGTGGGTTGGAGCTGCTTGGGTCGCAATAGGCCCAATGGGCCCGTGGGCCCAATTGAGCAAAATGTATGATGGTATAGTATATAGTGAACTAGACTAGGTGGAATTTATATACGTGGCTAGATTTATGTTAGGTGGGCCACACGAGCGTGTGGGCCCGAATGGGCCGGAATCCGGTTTTAGCCCCAATAGTCCGGTAAAGACAGAATTGGTAGTCGAGTCACTCGGGGTGACATTGGGCCTTCGAAAAGGCCATTCCAGGTACAAAATTACTGAAATACCCTTAGTGGGTAAATTACCAAAATACCTCTAGAAGGTAAATTACTGTTATACCCTTAGAGGTTGATTGGCTTGATTATGTCGTATTTGTTATTCTGATTATGATGGTAATTCGTTTCATACGTTATCTGTGATATATGATTTGCATACATGTCATACTGCATACGAATTATTATGTCATATTGCATGGGTATGATGAGAGGAGGGGGAAGATATGATTCTAGACTGTCACCAGTGGTTTTGACCACACAGTAGGTTGGCCCCGCTTTCTATATTATTTTTGTGACTAAGTCTCAGTGGTTTTGACCACACCGATATTATTTGTGACTATGGTCACCAGTGGTTTTGACCACATATTGCTATCTTTGTGACTCGTCCCAATGGTTTGGTACCACAGTGGGTTGGCCCCACATATCGATATATGGGATTGTCATCAGTGGTTTTGACCATATTGTGGGTTGGCCCCACACATATTATTGTGACTACGGTCACCAGTGGTTTTGACCACACCTATATTATTTGTGACTACGGTCACCAGTGGTTTTGACCACCAGTGGTTTTGACCATACGGGGTAGACTTGGAAGTTTCGGATGGATAGGATGGATGGGTTGCATGACATGCATATTTGCACATGGATCTGTGTATGAGCTTAACATACTTTGGATGGGGATTTACACACTGAGTCTCGATGACTCACCCCTTAGTTAATTTTGCAGGTAATCGTTAGATCGCGGATTTGGAAGCTGAGGTGGACTCGTGAAGGCCATACATTATTTTCTCGTAAACTTGTTCTCTTATTTCAACTTATTTTTAATTTGAGATTTTAAGTTGTAATAAGGCCGCTTTAACTGTATTTTTGGTATTTTATCTGGTTTAGCTTTTAATATGATTGCTGTCTATTGTTATCAAATGTTCAATACGGGAATGTCCTAAACCCTTAATAACCATTTTCCAAAATGCTAACAAAAGGATATCAAGCGAATAAATATTTGAACTCGAAATTTTTAACAAACACGCAGTTTTTAAAGAACCCTTTTATGTGACATGCCAGATCCGGTCGTAATGTTTAGGCCGGGTTTGGGGTGTTACACTTGCTTCTCATGAGATTTGAACCCAGGCTCCTTGTAGCATAATCCACGCTGCTAACCACTTGGCCACAAGCTCCTCTTGTGTCTTAAACCATGCGCAACTAAATATAAACTATGGCCCAAATTCTAAGATCCAAGTAAAAAGAAACCAAAATGCAAAAGCCAAGACTTGAACCTTGGACCTCCTTCCTTCCTTGTGGCGTCACCCCCTTGTCTCTTATGTGGCGTCACTTTGCCACTACACCACACACTCCACTTGTGTCATTTTCTCCATATTTTATTCTTAAGGCCTACCTGCCAACTTCCAGGGTTTTTTCCGCCTAAAACCGAAATTTCCCTAAAGCCTAAATTTGATCCCGGGACTTCCTAGAAGCCCTCTAACCTTCCAAAATCACTTACCTAATAAGTCTAACTTGCATTAATATCGTTCTCTAAAATTTTAAACGCTACTACGCCTAATGTAATATCCCGGGTTAGGGGCTATTTTTGTTATAGCATGGTTTGCATGTGTTGGGTCTGTTATGTTGTGGTTTGTATGGTTTCGGGGCTTAGTTGTAAGCTAGGTGTGAGCCGGAGAGGTAGGAAAAATTTTTGTTTTTAGGCTTAGGTGAGAGGAGCTGAAAAGCTGGGGTTTAAAGGTTTTATTTGGTGGTTTTTAGTACAAGAAATAAGTTGGTGGAGTGGCAGGATAGGCGCCACTAAGGGCTTGTGAGTGTGACGCCTTTGACAAGGGGTGAGGTCCTGAGTTCAAGCTGCAGGATGCCCACTTTTTGTTCCATTTTGACGGCATGGAGGGGAGGAGTTGTAGGCAGTTTAAACTCTGCCTAAGACCTAGTCAAATGGTTGAATGGTGGGTGGAGAGTGATTGTAGGAGGTGGACTTGTTCAAAATGATTTGAAGTAGTGGTGTGGAGTGTTTGGGGGAGTTGTGGCCGATTTCTTGGAGTGATTTTGGGGAGTGGCCGGTTTGGTGAAGGAGTTAGGGGGTAGTGCCGAAATTCCTTTGGCATTTGGTGTACAATTTCGGTCAAGTGTAGGTAAGCCAAATTCTCCTTTTTGTCAAAAAGCTATTCGAAACTTCATATGTGTTTCTCCATTTTTTCTTCTTGAAACCGAAAGTCCAAGTACCTTTGCCGAAATTTGTTTGGTTTTTCATTGATAGCCGAATGCTCCCTTGAGTGCAAAAGTCTTCTTTGTTTTGCTTCTTGTTATCTTTTTGTCAGTGTGGCCGAACCCTCTACTGTTCATTTCTCTTTTGTTTTTTTGTTCTCTTTGTGATAAGCCGAACCTAGCATCTCACTTTCATTTCTTTCCTCTTTTGAAACCTTGATAGCCGAAAGTTTCCCCAAAGTTTTCTTCTCCATTTCCTTTTCTTTTCAAAGAAAACCGAAGGTGCTTCTCTACTTCTTCTCTTTCCATTTCGATTCTTGGCCGAATATCAACCCATTTCTTCTCATCTATACTCTCTTTTCTTTCCACACAAAGCCGAAAGTAGGAGTGTTAAACATCTAGGCCGAATCCTCTTTTCCTTTTGGTTCAAGGTCTTAGCCGAATCTCCCTTCTCCCCTAGTGGTGTTTTGTTGGCCGAATATTGGTTGTTGTTGGGTGCTTGTTTTCAATCGGCTGGTAGTGGGTAAGAGTTTGGCCGAATGGTCATTTTCTTTCTTTCTTTTTCTTAATCAATTTGGGTTTGATTAAGGGCCGATTTCGGCATTGGTTGAAGGGTATTAATCTCTTGTGTTTAATTGATTTTATTATAGGACATCCAAATTTTGGAAGCAAACAAGAGGAGTCTTCCTACTCTGTTAATCTTTGAGTAAGTGGTGGTAAGAAGTTGATTAATGGTCTATCCTTTAGTTTTTGTTAAGCCTAAGGTTATGAGACTAATTGTTTGTGTTTTAGAGGAAGGCCGATTGTCAGAAGAACCATTGTTGGTTTGGGGTTGTTAGGAAACCAAACCGTTTGCAAGGTAAGGGTTCGGATGATAACCCTTTGGTTTATTGGTTGTGGCCGAATGGTATAAGTACTAATCCCTTGGTTGGTCGATTTTTAGGAGCAAGTGATCGAGGGATTTAGACTGATTCTTGGGATTAAGACCTTCGTTAGTTCAGGTGTGTAAACTAACACACTGATTTCCTAGTAATATGTTAATAACCTGTTTGTGTAAAGTGAAACAATGCGGTTGATGCATTTGGTACCCAAATGGGGTATGTGTACGGATACGGGTAAGTCCGTTTCATTACGAGTTCTATTGCTGGTATATGATATCATGATTGCTGATGTATGTGATATGAGATGCGATATTAAGCATAATGGCATGATTGCATAATTTACATGATTTGCATCGGTATGACATGTATGGGTGATATGAGAGGAGGGGGAATATGATATCCGTGTCTTTGGGACACTGTGTCTTTGGGACACCAGAGGTTTGGCACCTCCAGTGGTTTGGTACCACAGATGATATTTGTGACTTTGGGTCACTAGGGGTTTGGCACCTCAGCGTCTCGTCCCAGTGGCTTAGCACCACAGTGGGTTGGCCCCACAGTTGATTATACGGGATTGACACCAGTGATTTGGTATCACACGATGGGTTGGCCCCATCATTCGATTCGTGACTACGGTCACCAGTGATTTGGCATCACACCTGTGTCTTTGGGACACCAGAGGTTTGGCACCTCATTGCGACTCGTCCCTGTGGTTAACACCACCGTGGGTTGGCCCCACTTGAGAGATACGGGATTGTCGCTATTGATTTGGTATCACACGTGGGTTGGCCCCACAGTTGGTTATTTGTGACTTTGGGTCACCAGTGGTTTGGCACCACATTGATGGATATCGTGACTTTGGGTCACCAGTGGTTTGGCACCACCAGTGGTTTGGTACCACACGGGGTAGAAAAGGTGTTACGGATGGTTAGGAACGGGTGCATTAATTGTATGGCTTTGTTATGATGTGTGTTAGCATGTTGTATTATCGGGAGGGGGATTTATGCACTGAGTCTTGCGACTCACCCACTCCTTTGACATTTCAGGTGACACATAGACGCGGACATGGAGCCGGGATGGACTCGAGGTGCTCATGCCATGCAAAAATAAGGATTTGCTCAGACTTTTATAAAATTTGGTACTTTAGTTTATTTATTACTATTTGGTTTTATTTTGGATTGTAAACGGCCTTTAAAATTATGTTTTGCTATGTTTATGCTTAAAGTCGATTTTTAATATGCCTTAACAAATTAATTGGGTTAGAATTTGCCAAAACTTGGAAAGACAACGATTTCAAAACTACCAAGCGATATGTTTTAAACTATACCATCGGGTATCACACTATGACTGAGACAAAGGGAACTCAAATGTTTTTCTAACTTAAACTCGATTTTCCACTAAGTCAAAATGTTTTAGTAACAATAAGAAACTACTTGACTTTCTAAATGAGATAAACTTGTTTTACCTACACATCTGATTAAGTTTTCAAAATTTCTGGGTTTTCAAATACACCATCAGATTTTAATCAAGCCTACTCAAGTTTTCTTCAAATACACAATATAGCGAAGTGTTTTCATCAAATTTTTACACGGAAACCTACCTTCTCAAAATTTCGATTTTCCTCGTAACATACCAGATTCGGTCGTGGTGTGTTGACCGGGTTTGGGGTGTTACACCTAAGGCCTATTGGGCTCAATCCTACTAGGCCCAATTTCAGGATGTTACAATTATGGAAATTGTCTATAAATATGTTTGAATGTATTGTGAAGTATATATGACAGTGTATGAGATGACCTAACCAATAAACGATTAAACGTGCATGTGTAAATGAAATTGTCGAGAAGGTTGCGATTATTCTAGCCGTGTATGTGTTCTACTAGTGCTTGATGACATGTTTGCATGATAGTTGCTCTAGGCATTCACTGAGCTTGTTAAGCTCACCCACTCCTTTTAAAACCATTTTAGATTAGTAGTGTCTCAGTGTGAGCAGTGTGATTCCGAGGGGTGCTCTAAGCAAGTCCTTTTCTGTTATTTCATAGGTGTTATTCCATCCGTTTTCATTTCGGGAATAAGGCATTGTGGTAGATGATCGCTGAAACCAGAGCTTTAAAATTTATAAAATGAATGATAAAACCTGGAAACTAACTCTGACAACGATGAAAGGCTAGTGTACCTATCGAACAGTAGTATAGCTTAGGCAAGATCGAATTGTCGAACCCAAAGGAACTAAAAGTACTAATACTAACTTTCTTTTTATTATTTAGCCTAAAATAAAGTGAAGTTGCTTTAATCTAATCTATCGACTACTAAGCTAAAGACGCAAACAAAAAAAAATTGGGAAATAACTTGAAGAAAAACTCAGTTGATTATGACGATACCCTCAGGAAGAATCCACCTAGACTTCACTTGTTATTTAACACTGAACCATATGATTTATTCACTTAGTTTGATCCATAGGACTCCCTAATGTATATTAAACCCTCTCTCAAGGCGAATAACGTCTAACCCTAGGTTAATTAGTGGAACTCTCGTTCTCTTATAATAACCCCCTAGAATAGCAGTAAATCGATCTATGGATATCCCATATTAGGTTTCACCCTAATCCGGCAAAATCTCGTAACCCTATCTCTAGGCGTTCGATCAACTCTACTTAATTATGCTAGATCTACTCTTAAGCAGGGTCTATTCCTCCTCCACCTAAGCACATCAGATTTGGATTAAGCATGCATAATTAAGAACAGACTAAGTATTTATCATATAATTCAGAAACAATAACAAGATTTGTAACAGTCCGAAATTGACCCTAATCGGAAAGGTGGTTTCGGGACCACGAATTCGAGTCTGGAAAATTTTTAAATATTATTTCTGGTGTTTTTTATATGTGAATTAATGTGTGTGGAAGTTTCGTATGAAAATTTTATCGTTTGAGTGTTTAATTTGACAAAAAGGACTTAATCGCGTAAAGTGTAAAAGTTGCATACTATAGTGAAAAGTGCTAAAATGATAATGGCTTTTTAATATGAGGTATTAAAAGGGAAAATAGCCCATTTTTTAAGTTAGTGGGTGGTATATGACATAAGTAACCTTAAGTTATATGTTATAAAATTTTATAATATAAAGTTATATTAGTAAATTAGTAAATAAACATAAAAAAAGCCATTATCATCTTTTTAGTTTATTAAGGCCGAATGTGCTAAGGAAGAAAGGAGAAAATAAGCTTGAATTTCGGCACTTGTTGGCTTAAATCCATGGTTAGTTTGATTTCGGTTTTCGATAATTTTTACGTTTTTGTGATCGTTGCTTCGAGTACTATTCGATCCATGCTAGAATATTTGAGATTAGTGTGTATGTGATGTTCGACCATGATAGGAGCTTATGCCTTGTGATGTTAGATGAATATATGTTAAAGTTATGTTATAGATTAAAATGTTTTGTATTGGAAATTTTAGTAAATTTGAGTATTTTGGGCTAAATCGCAAAAATAAATTTTTGAGGGCTAAAATGAAAAATAAATGAAATAAATGGACTTGTATAGTCCCTATGAACATTCGGCTCTTAGGTGGTGTAATGAAATTTTGTGTATTTTATGTTTTGTGCAAATAGGACTATATAGTAAAAATGTGAAATATTAGGGGTAAAATGGTAATTTGCCCATTTTTGTGTTTTGGGACTAAATTGAGATGAAATGTGCTTGAATGAGCTAAATTTTAATGTGTTTAGATCAAGAACAAAGAAAAACAGATTTGGATCGGGGAAAGGAGAAGGTTATCTAATAGCCGGTCTTCGTTGTCCGTCGATAGTTGAGGTAAGTCTTTAAGCGAATATATGTTGAAAATTATTTACGTATTATAATAAATTTGGAAATTTTGGAAATAGATATGTGGAATTGCCGAATGTGATTAGTGTAATATAGAATCGATTTTATTTGAGGTAATATGGTTAAATGTTTCTAAATGTGATATGTGATATTATGAAATATATGTGTTATATGAGATTTTAGAATTTATAAATGTGCATGGAATGGTTACTAATGTTGATGTTCGGGCTTCGAGCCTGGCAGGCCTTGTGCCGGTGATTTATATCAGGCTTAATGCCTAGTAGGCCTTGTGCCGATGAATCATATCAGGCTTATTGCCTAGCAGGCTAAACGCCGGTGTTTAAATATCAGACCTTTGGTCTAGCAGGCTTAATGCCGGTGAATATTTCGGGCTTTGATGCCTAGCAGGCTTAATGCCAGTGATATGTTATAAACAATTAATTTGCAAATTAAACAAGGTGAGACACGTTTAATGTAATGTGCTAAAAATTCGGGTAAGTGTAAGCCTACTATATTAGTAAGGAATATAGTAATTTGGTATACTATCATTTGAGTTGAGCATAATGTGATAAAGTTGATGATTCGATAAGGATTTTATTATGTGTTATTAAGCTTATCCATGATGAGTATGAACAATATATATATGAAATGAGTTTTATATTTATATTACTTTGAAGAATCAGTTATAAGTGGCAATGTTAATGGGAAAAAAAAGTTTGAATGTGTTTGCATATGTGTACAAATAGGAATATGTGATTGATATTTATAATATGTTCATTTGACTTGGAATATACAAATGCATATGATATTTATGTGACTTGATGATGTATAAGTTTATGGTATAAAGTGTTAATACTTAGGTTAATGGTACTAAAAGCATTTGGTCATGATTTATTTTTATAATGAGATGTTTATATTAAATGTCACGAATTCAATGATTAAAAGGGTCTTTATGTTTGAATGTTGTATTGAATTTGCTTAAGACTTACTAAGCTAGTAAGCTTACTCTGTGTGGTTGAATGTTCTGTTTTATAGATTTGGTCAAGCTACGGGCTCGAGAAATCGTCAGCAAAGTCAACCACACTATCATCTTTTTGATACTCTTTTAGTTTGGTTTATTTGGGATAAGGGCATGTATAGGATGGTTTATGTCCATGTTTGAGTTGGAAACTTTATCATCATATGTATTAAAGCCATGCGAATATGGCTTATATTTTGTGTTAGTTGATGCAGAGACATATGGTTTTAATGATCAAATGGTGCATATAGTTATGTCATTATGATGCAAGGGTTGTATGGATTTATTTACCTTATATTCAGCTTTGGTATAGGCACATATAGTAAGTATAAATTGGTGTTGTGGGTAATGGCATCATGGGTTAAGATAATATTTTAATAATGTGACACTAGTCATGGGAAATAAGTGTGATGGTTTAGTTATGCGTTTTGACTAGTAAGGGAATGGTGATGATGCTTGATGATTCATGTAAGTAATATATATATATATATATATAGTAGTTGGGTAATAATCTTGTTATATGTTTGGATTAATATACTTAGCCTTGAATTATATATGTGGAACATGGTTGTTGCATTGTATGTATGATCTAGTCCAAGGTTTATTCATGAGTTACTCATTTAATATACATTACTAATGATAGTTGAGCTGAGACATGTGCTTCGACAATATAGTAAATGATATATGCTTGAGGTAGTAAGACTAAGTAATATTCCGGTTAAGCACGAATCCAAATGGTAAGTAAAAACGGTATGGTTTGGTCACAATATTTGAAACATTGTGATATGCTTAGGATATTGGTAATAGTATGACCGGACCTTTGGTTAGTTAAAATTATAAATTGCAAAGTTTAGGTTCATTAATGAATGTATTCGAATTTGGTGTATGTTATGAATATTTATGTGCAAGTATAAATGTGATATTTGTTATAGAGCAATGCGTGTGATATATGTTCATAACATTAATTGAATGTTCGGTCAAGATGTAACTTTGGTATGCTTGTATATACAATTGCTATTAAAATGGTATAAATGGTTCAGTTAGGTTAATATGTATACGTATCATAGTAGCATGAATGAAAATCAGATTATGTTATATGAGTTCGCATTTGCTTGTGTTGAATTCGATTGAATGTCTACTCAGAATTGAGTTTAGATTGGTAATGCCTCATAACCCTAATCCGGCGACGGGTACGGGTTAGGGGTGTTACAAGATTCATCTAGGTTTCATCCTCTTCAGGTATCTAAGGGTTTTAGTTCATAACAAATAAAGAAAACATCTCAAGAGAAAAGATAAAATAAAACATAAGAAATCCCTAAAACTCCCTGAAGGAATTGAAGGAGAAATCTGCCGTCTTGAGTAGAATTCCAGCTTTTTGAGATGGATCAAGCGATTCCCTCAACTCTGACCTTTCCGGCTTGGCTCCTTGGCCTAGATCGACACTCTTCAATGGTGGTACTTAGAGGGTATTTATAGGCTCTTGGAATGCGATTCTTTCTCCCTAAGTATCCTTTTCCGACAGAAATTGTCTAGGTCCACAACAGGGGCACGGCCATGTCACACGTCCATGTGACTCGTCTTCAGGCCGTGTTCAGATTTCAAAGTTGAGGCACGACCGTGTACTCTTTGGGCCAGGCCGTGTGAATTTTGTTATATGGCCCATTTACTCTGTTTTGGGCCTGTTTTGTGTTCTTTTCATCCTCGGGTGCTTTCCTGGGTATAAGACATGAAAAGAAAGGATTAAGAGCACCTTTTTATATAAATTGAGGGATAAATCATCCAAAGATAAGCTAAATGTGGGATTAAAATATGTTATAATTACGGTTTATCAAATACCCCCACACTTAAGCTTTTGCTTGTCCTCAAGCAAAATTCTCAACTTACAATTAAAACGAACTTTCCATAATTCACAATTCCTACTAATAATGCCTTATCATAATTCATAGATAATTTATCCATGGATAATTCAATTCAAAGAGTCCTAAAGATTCAAACAATGATAAGTCATTCATTTGTGATTCGTAGGTGTCTCCCATTATCTGAATAATTACCTTTAATTCGAAATTGACAAGAGTTGACATCCTCACTATGGATTCACTCAAATCACTCAAAGTGTTTAAGATTTATAAAAAGAAGCACTCATACGTCGAACCCGAAAAGTTAATCCCATAGGATTACCTGAAAATCAAATCTCCACCACTGTAAAATGAGATGATAAACAGATCAAAAGGTCTTTGTTAGGGTTTAACGGGTTAGGGTTAAGGTGTGGATAAAGGCTGAAATTAGAAGGTTAGAATCGAGATTGAATTGACAAGTACCTACCTAATGAATACTGAAATAATATTTACATCAACTGATAATAATAATCCTAACAATACGAGCTTTTCTTTCAGAAAATAAACTTTAACTGTATAAGCTCATTATTAATACTGAATATTTTTTTTAAGAACAAACTAATAATAAATGATGAATTTAACTCCTAGCATAATATAATTCGGTAACTAATCAAATCATATCTCGATTAAAGGGTAGTCAAAAGAAAGGGTGATAACAAATGCAAAGGGGTTTTTGGGTTATTAATAGGTGAGTCAATAAAAAGGGTTGTTAGGATCAACGGGGTTCACTAGGGGTTAGTTTATGAAGGTAGGCTTTTTAATGGAGTGAGTGGGTTAAATCCTAGGTGCCTTTATCATCTCTGTATATCAAATCATGAACGTGGTCTCAACATGTATAAACGAGGCAAGTTCTAGAATAACAGTTCAAAGTTGACACACTCATAATCAAAACGTGAGCACGAAAAAGAATATATGCTCTATCAGGCTCAAAATCTCACAAAAATTATGGGTGTTTTGACATCAATCTCATAAATTTCAAATTTCAAAGCAATATTCAAATTTAGGTTAACCACCTAGCAAAAATTTTTTATTCTGAAAAATAGACTTATCATGCTTGATTCTCTAGTATCTTAAAATTTAATCATCACTGCACAATTATCAATGACTTGCTCAAAAACATGTCAATAAAAACCATAAATCCTAGAAATTTCATCCTAATTAGTAATATGAGAAATTTACTTAAATACAAGGTTAAATTCAGGGTTTTGAGAATAATGAAAAAGTTTGGCCGAATTTGGGAATAATGCAGAAAGTTAGGCCCTTCTTTAGATAAATATTCACCCCCACACTTAAGATGTACATTGCCCTCAATGTACAAAGACAGATATAACATTTATGGGATAAATCAAAAGAGAAGGGGAATGAGTACTCCCTGAATTTTGGATGGTGTCTCTGGAGGATAGTAGAGGTCGTGGTGTGAAGAGGTCGGTCTGGGTGACGAACCTGAGAATCCTTATTGATGGATGGTTCGCGAGGTGGGTGTGACTTCTAGGGCTGCGGAGATGCTGGCAGTGGCGGAAGTGGCGTGGTTATCGTGGTGGTCGGCGTGATTCCCAAGCAGCCTGGCGAACCTGACACTAAGAAACCTTGGCTTGGTGAGTAGACGAAGCTGCCGGCATGAACTCATGTTGATCGTTCTTCTTTTAGAAGACTATGGTTGGCCTTTTTCGCGTCTTCGACATGATGTTGGATGGCTCAAGGATCTGGAGATTTATTATAAAGTGGAAAAAGTCTGAGAGGGAGAAGGGAGAAAAGAAAAGAAAGAAGAAATCAGATGGGAAGAAGGGAAAGGGTTGTGGGGTTTAAATAGAAATGCAAATCTGCCACGTTCCCACGCCCGTGGACCTAGGGCGTGTCGATTTACACGGCCGTCTCACCCGGCCATGTGTCTGTGCGTGTTGAGTCTCCCTGGCCGTGTGTCTGCTAGCCACTCCCGTGTCTGTGTAGTCAATGTATTGGCATGGTCGGGAGGCACGGGCGTGTTTTGCCTATGGTCGACAAGTCAATAACCTTGCACGATCGTGGGGAACGGGCGTGTTCTGCCTGTGGTGTGTAAGTCAGTAGCTTCACACGGCTTAAAGGCATGGGCGTGCCACTTTTACGGAGCTCGTGGGGTAGCGGTTGGATCCGTGACGTCGAAAAGTGGTTGGGTCTGATAGTACGGGCTCTGATAAGTCAGTACGGAGATTCTAGTGGTCCACACGGTCACGGACACGGCCGTGTGTAAGACCGTGTGACCTTGAAATTTTGCACTTTTGGTTAGTTTAAAAGAAAAGAAAGAAGGGAAATAAAGAAACTGAAAATAAAATTGAAAGAAAATAATGTTAGTGCTCGGGTTGCCTCCCGAGAAGCGCTCGTTTATAACCTTAAGCTAGACTTCTCCTCGTAATTGTAAAAATCAGGGAGGTTTAAAGGTTTGAATATCTTCCCTCATGCTTACAATTCTGTTTTCTTGGTAAAGTTTAAGCTGAGAATCGTTTACCTTAAAAGTGCCGAATGTTGGATTACTCACCTCGACTATTCCGTGGGGGAAGATATTGTGTACCTTAAGAGGAGTTTCTCCCTTTGTTTTCAGGTCTGCTGTGATGATGTGAGGACCTGTGTAGTCTAACAGTACCTGATCTCCTATTTTGAAGTGATTTGATGGTCCTACGAGCTTTTCTGGTGGTTCCTCTGGTTTTACTTCGTGTGGTCCTGGTTCTTCTTTGACGTGTGTCTTCTGCTCTTCTAATTTTTCGACCCTAAGGCTTTGTTCCTTATGTAATTCCTCTTTGTTGATTTGGGGTTTTGGCTCAGGGTTATATCCTTGTGGTGTTTCCTGCTATGAATTTTCTTTCTTACCTTCATCGATTGTTGTCCTGGCCGAATCAAGGGCTTGAAGACTGATTGATTTGTCACCTACAGAAAGTATGAGTTCGCCTGTGGCAACATCAATTTCAGTCTTGGCAGTTGCTAGGAAGGGTCTTCTTAAAATTAAGGGTATTGAATTATCCTCATCCATGTCTAAAACAACAAAATCTACTGGGAAAATGAATTTATCGATTTTGACCAAAACATCTTCGATAATGCCCCTAAGAATTCTAACAGTTTTATCAGCTAATTGAATGCTCATCCTAGTTTGTTTGGGTTTTCCTAGACCTAGTCGTTTAAACAATGTATAAGGCATAACATTTATACTTGCCCCTAAATCAGCTAACGTATTATCAATAGTTAAACTACCAATTAAACATGGAATTGTAAAACTCCCTGGATCTTTTAGCTTTTGTGGTAGTTTATTCTGTAACATTGCTGAGCATGCTGCGTTTAATTTCACATGGTGCTCTTCATCTAGTTTGCATTTGTTTGTCAAGAGCTATCTTAGAAATTTCCTCAAATCTAGCATCTGAAAAAGAGCTTCAAGAAGAGTTCTTTAAAAGTTTAAGAAACTTACCGAACTGTTCTTCTGATTCGTCTATTTTCATCACTTCGGGATAAGGTATACGAGGTTGGTACTCTTTGATTACCGGTTTTGGCTTTTTTTGTGTTACCTCTATTTTACCTTCGTCTACCTCTTTGTTTGGTTTGTCTAACCCTTTACTATCATGATCTGTGATGGCTTGAATTTGCTCTTTAAGGTTAATCTCGGTGTTACTTGGTAGACGTCCTTGCGGTCGTTCAGACATTAGCTTCGTGAGTTGTTCGACTGCATTAGTGACTTCCTTGATTGACTTAGTAAGTTCCCCTACTCGTTTCTCGTTGTCTTTAATTGTTCTCTCAGTCTCGTGGAAACGGTTTTCAGTGTTTGTTATAAATTTTGTCAGCATCTCTTTGAGGTTTGGCTTTTTCTCTTGCAGATAGGGCTGATTTTGGAAGTTTTGAGGAGGTTGTTGCCTTTGATTTCCTTGATTTCCTTGACCTCCCCATGAAAAATTTGGGTGGTTCCTCCAACCTGGATTGTAAGTATTACTATAAGGATTATTATTGGATCTAAAATTATTATCTATATAGTTCATCTATTCGCTCTCTACATCCGGTTGGTAGGGTGGGTACTTAGGATTCGCCACAGTTCCACTTGCATTGCACTGCATGACTAGTTGTGCCTGCGAAGAACACAAACTATCAATCTTTTTATTCATCATCTCTACCTGTGTTGATAGCATGGTTATTGCCTTGAGATTGTAAACTCCAACTGATTTTTTCAGTTTCGTCCATGTAACTTGCCACGGATAATTATTCAATGACATCTCCTCAATGAACTCGTAGGCTACTTCAGGAGTTCTGTTGTTCAGAGTTCCACTGGCGGCTGAATCAATTAGTTGCCTCGTGGAAGGGTTTACACCATTGTAGAAGGTTTGGACTTGTAGCCACAAGGGTAGACCATGGTGTAGACACCTTCTCAAGAGATCTTTGTATCTCTCCCATGCGTCGTATAATGTCTCTAAATTCATCTGCACAATATCATTCCGTAATTTGGCCATTTTGGCCGGTGGGAAATATTTCAATAAAAACTTTTCGGTCATTTGTTCCCATGTAGTGATTGACCCTCGTGGTAACGAGTTTAACCACTGTTTGGCTTTATTCCTTAATGAAAAAGGGAATAACTGAAGACGTATGGCATCATCAGAAACGCCATTTATTTTGAAGGCATCATAGAATTCTAAAAAATTAGCTATATGAGTGTTTGGATCTTCGTCCTACAAACCATCAAATTAAACAAACTGTTGAATCATTTGTATTGTGTTAGGCTTTAATTCAAAATTGTTAGCAGCTATAGTAGGCCTAACAATACTAGATTCTGCTCCTATTAAATGCGGTTTAGCATAATCAAACATGGTACGTGGAGCATTATTTTCCCCCACTTCTGGTGGTGGTTGGTTATTCTCGTCCATCCCTTTAGTAGGATTGGATCTGTCTTCTTGATCTTCCTCTGTGTAATTTAGGGCTCGCCTAATTTCTCTACAAGTCCTAGGAACGGTAGCTTCTATTTCACTATTGTATAACAAAGGTCCTGTCGGGTTCCTTCTAGTCATAAACTAGAGGTACCTACCAAGAAAAGAAAAAGAAAGAAAATTTTAGCAAAAATTAAATTTTAACCTAAAAAGATAAAAATAAAAATAAATTGCGAAAAATAAAAATAATGGCTAAAGTAATAAAAATAGAGTGTTCTTAATATTTTAGTTCCCCGGCAACGGCCCCAAAAACTTGATTGCTGAAATCAGAGCTTTAAAATTTATAAAACGAATGATCAAACCTGGAAACTAACTCTGACAACGATTAAAGGCAAGTGTACCTATCGAACAGTAGTATAGCTTAGGCAAGATCGGATTGTCGAACCCAAAGGAACTAAAAGTACTAATACTAACTTTCTTTTTATTATTTAGCCTAAAATAAAGTGAAGTTGCTTTAATCTAATCTATCGACTACTAAGCTAAAGATGCAAAGACAAAAAGAACAAATTGGGAAATAACTTGAAGAAAAACTCAGTTGATTACGACGATACCCTCAGGAAGAATCCACCTAGACTTCACTTGTTATTTAACACTGAACCATATGATTTATTCACTTAGTTTGATCCATAGGACTCCCTAACGTATATTAAACCCTCTCTCGAGGCGAATAACGTCTAACCCTAGGTTAATTAGTGGAACTCTCGTTCTCTTATAATAACCCCCTACAATAGCAGTAAATCGATCTATGGATATCCCATATTAGGTTTCACCCTAATCCGGCAAAATCTCGTAACCCTATCTCTAGGCGTTTGGTCAATGTGGACTTGGAACTTGAAGAGTTTTCCTATCTAGAATTTTCAAGTTAATGCTAGTATTAATTTTGCTTAGTCATTAAGGCTAGAAGATGACCATTCGGCTAGCTCAAGCAACTATAAATAGTTGGCCATTTTACTTTGTAAAGGGACTTTTGCCAAATTTTATATCGTTATTATGCTGAATTTGCGAGAGCAATTTCTCCTATTTCGTTCTTAGGATTTGTTGGCTTATCTAGGAGTCTAGTGGCGTCAACCATCCTTCGTTCAATCCCAAACCAAGGTTCCTATCGTACATCAATAGTGGGTCGAGGTCCGTTAAACAACTAAAACCGAAACCTTTAGAAACGTATAAGTAACCGGGTCGATACCTTTCTCGGTATTGGTTCTTACTTGTTTCCTAAAAGTCTTAAACCGAAACCCGAACACTCTTCCATCCTTAAATCGAAACCCAATTCTTACAACTTATCCTAACTTCATCGAAATTTCTTTCTTTCTTCGATTCTCAGGTTTACGATCGAACTCCAAGTATACATCTCGTTTTCTACTCGAGATCGGGATCGTATCATCTGGTATCAGAGCTAGTTAAACCGAGATATATGAAACCGAGAACAACCATCGAAGTCCTCTAAGCGAAGCCTAGAACTAAGTTATAAAAAAATTCGAAAAAAAATTCGAAAAAAAAAGGAAATTCGAAATTTAAAAAAAATTCGAAATAAAAAAATTACCTAGTGTTTCGATTGAATTGCTATCATTCTATTCATCTTCATTTTCTAAATTCCTCTCTGACCCACTTGAACCACCGATCTCTTTTTCTTACTTTAGCCTACCTACACCCACATCTTACACCCTTTGAACCCATCTTGAAATCGACCCCTAAGGCCTTGGCAAATCCGACTAACGAAACTGTGAGAAGTGCGAGAGGTAAAAGGCACGAATGTGTGAGACTATTCGAGGGGAGGTAAAAGCCAAACTGAGAGTGTTAAACACGAGCGGAGTGTCAATAACTTCTTTCTTTTCCAGTGAACTATGAGGATTTGTTGTGAGGTACTATAGTCCACACGATGTCTCAAGAACCCGAGCAAAATGTAAATGAGCCACAAGGAAGACAACCCGTTCGTAACATTCTTGATCCGCCGATGCAAGCCTTGTTGCATGAAATGGAGCAGTTACTCGATCGAAGGCTCAACCCTTTGGAAGACTGATTATACCAAGTGGAAGCCCGGAGACAACGAGAAGTACGTGGGCGACCAAATAGACGACGTGAACAGCCACAAGAGGGGGAAGATTCTTTTAATGATGCTTTAGATAGTGCGATCGAATCTAATGCAAGTGTTGGAAGACGAGGACCCCGACACCGTGGCAATAGAGATCGAGCCCGAGTAGATGATGACTTGAAGAATATAAAGTTGTCTATTCCACCATTTCAAGGGAGATCCGATCCGGAAGTGTACCTTGAATGGGAAAAGAAGATTGAATTGGTCTTTGATTGTCACAACTATTCGGAATCTAAAAAGGTTAAATTGGCCGCTATCGAATTCACCGATTATGCCTTGATATGGTGGGACCAAATAACTACCAGTCGACGGAGAAATGGAGAACAACCCATCAGTACGTGGGCCGAAATAAAATCTATTATGCGCCGACGATTTGTCCCACATTTTTACCATCGAGAACTATACCAAAAACTCCAAAATCTTACTCAAGGATCGAGGAGTGTTGAAGATTACTTCAAGGAGATGGAAGTTGCCATGATTAGAGCAGATGTGCAAGAGGAACGCGAGGCGACCATGGCCCGATTTTTGGCTGGTCTCAACCGAGACATAGCTAATATGGTGGAACTCCAGCATTATGTCGAACTTACGGACATGGTGCACATGGCGATTAAGGTGGAGAGGCAGTTGAAGTGCAAGGGTACTGTTCGAAACTATCCCAACTTCAACCCTACCAAATGGGGCCAAGGGACTAGTAAAGCCAATCCATCGACTCGAGCCAAAGAGACCACACCATCTGCCAAACCAAGTAAGTCTTTCACTGAATCTAACAAAGGCAAGGCAATAAAAAACCCATCCAACCGATCACGAGACATCAAATGTTTTAAGTGTCTCGGGAGGGGACATATTGCAAGTCAGTGTCCAAACCGAAGTATGATGGTGATGCGTGCCAATGGAGAAATAGAGTCTGAAGAAGACGATGAAGAACATGAGATTGAAACTACCACCGACGAGGAAGAAGAAATTGAACATGCCATAGATGGTGAACTCCTCATTGTAAAGAGAAGTCTCAACCTTAAAGGAGTTAATGATGAGCAACAACGAGAGAACATCTTCCATACTCGATGTCAAATACAAGGCAAAATTTGTAGTGTCATCATTGACGGTGGAAGTTGCACAAACGTTGCTAGTACGTTCATGGTGGAGAAGTTGGGTTTACCAACCACAAAGCACCCGAGTCCATATAAGCTGCAATGGCTTAATGATGGTGGTGAACTAAAGGTAACTAAACAAGTCTTAATTTCTTTCAACATTGGAAAATATGCGGATGAGATCCTTTGTGATGTTGTACCCATGCACGCGGGTCATTTGTTACTTGGACGTCCATGGCAGTTTGATCACAAGATGATTCACGACGGATACACCAATAGATATACGTTTAAACACTTGGGAAAGACTATCACTCTAGCACCTTTGACTCCGAAACAAGTTCATGAAGATCAAGTAAAGTTAAAAGATTCTTTTGAAAAAATGAGTGAAAAAGAGAAAAATGAGAAAACAAAAGAAAAGAAACTTGAAACAAAAAAAGAGCAAGTGAAAAAGAAAAATGAAAAAGGAGAGATGAGTGGAAAACAAGAAAAAGAAAAAGAAAATGAGAAAGTGAGTGTCTTTGCAAAGGGAAGTGTAATACGAAAGGCTTTACTGCTGCAACAACCGGTTTTTGTACTCATGTACAAAGAAAGTCTTTTTAACACTAACGATCTTCCCCAGAATCTCCTTCTTCAATTTTGTCTCTTTTGCAGGATTTTGATGATCTATTTCTGGAAGACATCCCGAGTGGATTACCACCACTTCGAGGGATAGAACATCAAATCGATTTCATACCTGGAGCTATTATTCCGAACCTACCTGCTTATCGAACCAACCCCGAAGAAACAAAAGAACTTCAACGGCAAGTCGAAGAACTCATGGAAAAGGGCTACATACGAGAAAGCCTTAGTCCCTGTGCTGTACCGGTCTTGTTGGTTCCAAAGATGGATGGCACTTGGCGTATGTGCGTCGATTGCTGAGCTGTGAACAAAATTACCATTAAGTATAGGCATCCAATTCTGCGACTTGACGATATGTTAGACGAGTTGAGTGGTGCCAAACTGTTTTCGAAAATCGACTTAAAAAGTGGTTATCACCAGATTCGAATGAGGGAAGGCGATGAATGGAAGACTGCCTTCAAAACTAAGCATGGCTTGTATGAGTGGCTGGTCATGCCGTTTGGATTAACCAACGCCCCTAGCACTTTCATGAGATTAATGAACTATGTTTTAAGGGCTTTTATCGTTAGTGCTCAAGGTCTCGAAGTCAATCAAGAGAAGATCAAGGCTATCCAAGAATGGCCGAGACCTACGAATATAAGCCAAGTAAGGAGTTTTCATGGGCTTGCGAGTTTTTATCGTAGATTTGTGCCAAACTTCAGTACGTTAGCCGCACCTCTTACCAGCGTCATCAGGAAGAGCTCAGCCTTTCTCTGGGGAGACGAACAGGAAAACTCTTTTAATGTTATTAAAGATAGACTTACTAGAGCTCCTTTATTAGCATTGCCTGATTTCTCTAAGACTTTTGAGATTGAATGTGATGCATCAGGTGTAGGCATTGGAGCCGTATTGACTCAAGAAGGAAGACCTATAGCATACTTCAGCGAAAAGTTGAATGGGGCATCTCTGAACTATCCCGTCTATGACAAAGAAATGTATGCTTTGATTCGTGCCCTCGAGACGTGGCAACACTACCTTTGGCCGAAAGAATTTGTAATTCATTCAGACCATGAAGCACTAAAACACATTAAAGGATAGCACAAGTTGAATAAACGACATGCAAAATGGGTGGAATACCTCGAGTCGTTTCCCTATGTCATCAAACACAAAAAAGGTAAGGATAACGTTGTGGCCGATGCACTCTCAAGAAGGTATGCATTTTTAGCACATTTAGAATCAAAACTGCTTGGATTTGTTTACTTGAAAGAATTGTATGCCACTGATGATGATTTTGGTGAAATTTCCCGTGCGTGTGAGAAAATGGCTGTTGATAAGTTTTACAGGTCTGACGATTTTCTTTTCAAAGAAGGTAAACTCTGTGTGCCAAAAAGTTCTATTCAGGAAGTGTTGGTTAACGAAGCGCATAGCGGAGGACTCATGGGGCATTTTGGGGTAGAAAAGACAATGGCTACACTAAGAGAACATTTTTATTGGCCAAAAATAAGGAGAGATGTCGAACGAGTCTGCGCGCGCTGTATATCGTGCAAGAAAGCTAAATCGAGGATCAAGCCTCATGGCTTATACTTACCTCTTCCAATTCCTGACGCACCATGGCAAGATATTTCAATGGATTTTGTACTTGGTTTACCCCGAACCAAAACAGGAAAAGATTCAATTTTTGTGGTAGTAGACAGATTTTCGAAAATGTCTCATTTTATACCATGTACAAAAACTGATGATGCTGTTCACATTTCTAATCTTTTCTTTAGGGAGGTAGTGCGCCTTCATGGGTTACCAAGAACCATTGTTTCGGATCGCGATACTAAATTCCTAAGTCACTTTTGGCGATCACTTTGGGGAAAGCTTGGAACGAAGTTACTTTTCTCGACTACATGTCATCCCCAAACCGATGGGCAAACTGAAGTAGTCAATAGGGTGCTATCAACTTTACTAAGGGGCATCATTCGAAAAAATTTGAAATCATGGGAGGAATGCTTACCTCATGTGGAGTTCGCCTATAATCGATCCGTGCATTCGGCGACTAAGTTCTCACCATTTGAAGTCGTCTATGGGTTTAATCCCCTAACTCCGTTAGATTTAATGCCGCTACCTAATGATCAGCTTGTGCATGCAGATGCCAGAAAAAAAGCCGAATACGTGAAGAATTTGCATAAACAAGTTCGAGACAACATTGAATCTAAGACTGAAAAGTACGCTTGAAAGGCGAACAAAGGTCGCAAACGAGTTATTTTTGAACCTGGAGATTGGGTTTGGGTGCATATAAGAAAAGAACGCTTCCCAGCCCAACGTAGATCTAAGTTACTACCTTGTGGAGATGGACCGTTTCAAGTTCTTGAGAAAATTAACGATAACTCCTATAGACTTGATTTACTAGGTGAGTACAATATTAGTGCGACTTTCAACGTAGCTGACTTGAGTCTTTTTGATACAGGTTCTGACTTGAGGGCAAGTCATCTTCAAGAGGGGGAGGATGATGCGAGCACGTTCCATGTTAAGTCGAGCTCGAGTCATGATCCGTTGATGCTACCTCGTGGCCCTATCACTAGAGCTCGATCTAAGCTATTCAAAGATGCCGTCGGAGTTTTTTTCCAGCAAGTGTGGAAAGATAATGAAGCTAACTTACTTGGACGAGAGGAGGGACCAACGTTGGAGCATTTTCGCAATGTTCTACAAGCTCAACCAGCAACCCATGAGCTCGGTTCTAGCTCGTGCTAAGTTTTCGATTAAGTTCAACGAGCTTAATTGGCCATTCGGCCTTAAGCTAAATAAATTAGTTGGATTTTTATTTAAAAATAAATTTGGATAAATTTAATTTCCTTTAATTAATTTGCTGCTATTAAATAAGGTTATAAGTTGTTTTTAAATCTAGCATATTTACTTGGAAATTAAAGTTGTTTAGCTGAAACTAGTATTTAATGTTGTCCTAAGTTTCAGCCGATTTTATTAGTTGTTAAATAGGTTAGATTTAATTTGTTTCAGCTCAATTTAATGTCTTAATGTGATCTTTAATTGCTGGAATTAATTAGCTAAGTTAATGAACTTAATTGCTTGTAGGTGCATGTAAAGGGACGGCACAAGGAGATTAATGGGCAGCAACAATTACTTTCATTTAAGCTCACCGAAGTTAATGCAAGAAGGTCAACCATCAGCAGCAACTTGAGCTGAAAAGTCAGCCATTAAAGCTGGAATTTAAGGAGGAATTTAAGGGCATTCATGCATGTTTGGTTGAACAATGAAGAGTCATCCATTTATCCATTAAAGGTGGAATTTAAGGAGGAATTTAAGGGCATTCATGCATGTTTGGTTGAACAATGAAGAGTCATCCATTTATTTATTTATTTATTTTCCTTGATGATTCGGCTGCACCTTGGTGATTTAAAAGCTGCCTCTTGAGCTCCCATTCAGTCAATGTGGACTTGGAACTTGAAGAGTTTTCCTATCTAGAATTTTCAAGTTAATGCTAGTATTAATTTTGCTTAATCATTAAGGCTAGAAGATGACCATTCGGCTAGCTCAAGCAACTATAAATAGTTGGCCATTTTACTTTGTAAAGGGACTTTTGCCAAATTTTATATCGTTATTATGCTGAATTTGCGAGAGCAATTTCTCCTATTTCGTTCTTAGGATTTGTTGGCTTATCTAGGAGTCTAGTGGCGTCAACCATCCTTCGTTCAATCCCGATACCAAGGTTCCTATCGTACATCGATAGTGGGTCGAGGTCCGTTAAACAACTAAAACCGAAACCTTTAGAAACGTATAAGTAACCGGGTCGATACCTTTCTCGGTATTGGTTCTTACTTGTTTCCTAAAAGTCTTAAACCGAAACCCGAACACTCTTCCATCCTTAAATCGAAACCCAATTCTTACAACTTATCCTAACTTCATTGAAATTTCTTTCTTTCTTCGATTCTCAGGTTTACGATCGAACTCCAAGTATACATCTCGTTTTCTACTCGAGATCGGGATCGTATCATTTTCCGACTGAAATTGTCTAAGTCCACGACAGCGGCACGACCATGTCACACATCCGTGTGACTTGTCTTCAGGCCGTGTTCGGATTTCTAAGTTGAGGCACGGTCGTGTACTCTTTGGGCCAGGCCGTGTGGATTTCATGATATGGCCCATTTACTCCATTTTGGGCCCATTTTGTGTTCTTTTCATTCTCGGGTGCTTTCCTGGGTATAAGACATGAAAAGAAAGGATTAAGAGCACCTTTTTATATAAATTAAGGTATAAATCATCCAAAAACAAGCTAAATGTGGGATTAAAATATGTTATAATTATGGTTTATCAGTAGACTTTTACTAATATTTGCCTTGATGTTTTGGATGCTTCTATAGACTATTTGTTCCTAAGTTTATGAGATTCATTTCGTATGATGTTGATTATTGCTCAGACTTAGTTTGATGTTTGAGACTATTATTAGAACCATTTTGATCTTTATTTGATAATGATATGATAGCATGATGAATTGGTATAAGTAGGATTGACTTATATGCTTTAAAATGTGGTGTTTTTTTGTCTGAAGCAGAGGTATCGATATTCGTGTTGTAAAAATGATGCCTCTGTGATATTTCGATGTGCATGAAGTCATATGGTAATATGGTATTGATACCTTATCACGAGTATCGATACTCGGGGTAATTTTATTGATATTTTTACAAAGGTACCGATAATTTCTAAGATTTTAGATTTTAGACGAGAAACGAAATGCTGATTTGGTACCGATTTTCCATATGGTATCAATACCATGCAAGGAAAATATCGATACCCATGTTCTATTATTGATACATACGTAGTCATTTTTGAGATTTTGCTAAGTGGACGTTATTCATGTTTAATTATTATAAGACTATTTGATGTATGTTTAGCTTGTAACGATGATAACTGAAGAGTAAGATTGACTTAAAACCTATACGAATGAGAATATAAAATACTTATCGTTTAGTATGAGCTTTTACTTATTGTGTATGACATGAGACAGTCGTGTGGCATCCTGATATTCGGGCTTGGCGACGAAGCCGAGTAGAGGGTGGTACAACACAAAATAATATAAGAATTAAGAATGATGGTGTCCACAAGTGCATACTTCAATTTATTATATAGATGTACAACGAAATACAGGAAGTATTCTAAGGATCATACCCATGGGAGGATGAAATAAACAATGAAAATATTTTTACATTAACAAGTCTAAGTAGTATTAGTTATTTCCTATATTACGAGAATTCATAAAATAAGTTGAAGAGGTAAAAAATAAATAAATAAAGGCTTAAGGGTGTAAAAAGCCCTTAAACTTTTTTTTTATTTTTAAAAATGCAATTATACCCCTACTTTTTCACTCAATTGGATACTTGAACTGGCAAAATGCATCAAAAAGGCCCTCAAACTTTTTCCGAAATGTAATTAAGCTTTTGCTTTTTTTTTGGCACTCAATTGTCTACTTCAACTGGCAAAATGCATTAAAAGGGCCCTCAAACTTTTTCAAGAAAACAATTAAGCCCATGCTTTTTTTTTTGCACTCAATTGCCAAAATACATCAAAAATGCCCTTTGACCGTAAACTTTAACGGTTAATTGTTAAAGCTAACCACCCTTAATTTGTTTCAGTTAAAGTCACCACGTGTCACAACCATGGCGTGACATGTGGCAAAAATGATAAAAATAAAAATCAATAAAAGTTATCAAAAATATTAAATATTGATAAAAAATATAAAAAATATTTAATTTATATTAAAAATTAGTAAAGGATTAAAAAATCATAAATATATAAAGTATATAGAAATATAGAAAAAATATAAAATTTTATAAAGTTACAAGAAAATGATAAGAAAAAATGTAAAGAAATATAAAATATGTAAAAGAATTATAAAAGTTATTATACCAAAAGAAGCATTTTATAATTTTTCTATAACTTTTATTGATTTTTATATTTTATCATTTTTCACCACATGTCATGCTACTTTGCGACACATTTACGACACGTGATGACTTTAACTAAAAAACTGGGGATCATTAACTTTAATGGTCAGCGGTTAAAAGGCCTTTTGGTGCATTTTATAATTTTCTTTTATGATATATATATATATTTCTAATTTTTAGTAAATTTTAAATATTTTTATATTTTTATTAAAGTTTAATAATTTTTATAATTTTTATTGATTTTTATTTTTTATAATTTTTTGTCACATGTGACACAATGGTTGTGACATGGGGTGGCTTTAACTAAAAAAAATTAGGGGCAATTAACTTTAACGGTCAACTGTTAAAGTTTATGGTTAATGGGCCTTTTTGATGAAATTTGGAAATTGAGTGCAAAAAAAGAAAAAGCAAGTGCTTAATTACTTTTTTTGAAAAATTTTGAGGGTCTTTCTGATGCATTTTGATAGTTCAAGTACCCAATTGAGTGAAAAAAATAGGGGCTTAATTGATTTTTTTTTTAAATTTGAGTGTAACCTCCCAAATCTAGCCTAGACGTTATGGCTGAATCGTGAAGGTCACATGGGGCACCTAAACTATGAATCTACCTTATCGTTGGTTGAAAACCTCAAATGCACTCTCTTTTAAATAAAACTGAGGTTACCTTTTGTATTTTTAAAAATGTTCATTTAATAGTTCAACTTTTATTAAATCAAGTTAATAACATTGGCATGATTTTAAGGAAAACACATTGCTGTCGTTGCTTTTGGAAAACCTTATTAAATTTAGTTGTAGTGAAAAACTGATTAAAGTACCAAGTACTTATTAAGCCGAGAATCATGCTCAATCCACTTTCAGTATACGCTTATAAATCAATTTAGAGTATGAAGCTATGCATGCAAGAAAATCCCTAAAATAGAAATAAACACAAACCACAGTTCAAATAACTTTACATTCCAAAAACTAAATAAATATAGGGAAATTTAAATAAAATAAAATAGAAACTAAGTTTAAAGTCTATTGTACGTCTGCATGCCATGTCCGATCCTAGTCTCATTCATTACCTGAGAGGTTTAAAGTAATGGGGTGAGCTAACTAGATCAATGTAAGTTTTAATCAATAAGCACATTCAACAATTGTTTAGGATAAAAAAACACAAAACATCCATGTTACATATTCATAGCAACCATATCAACATTAGAATGAGTGATGGACATATCATAATGCAAGAATAAATTCCTACCCCAATCATCTAGTAAGCACCATGAGTTTCCCCAAAACTCGTTTTCCAAACTCCAAACAGTGCAAGCAAAGCTTGATGTGGTTAAACCACCATATAAACATATTGCAGATATCCTGTCATTTACCATATAATGTGATAAAATTGCAAATCTTCACATTACTCCCGGTGAACATCATATGTTTCCTCTCAAAGGGCTTGAGTGATGCGATTTCCCGAGCTTGGATGGTTCAAAAAATAGCTCAAATGGGATGGATCATCTTGAAAGGGTTCAATTGGCGGAAACCCCAACTCGTAGCACTTGAATGCTTTAAGGAACCGTAGCTATATTAAAACTACGACCCACTTAAACTTGACTAAATACTCTAATCGTGGTATGCTGTAATATCCTTAAATCGGGGTCTCTTCATTTTGTATGTGTTGCATGTGATGAGATGTCTACGGTGTTCGTTTGGTACGTTTTGGGGTCTAGGCATGACCTCGGGTTAGTCCTAGGTCATGGCCAAAAATTTTGTTTTAGCACTTAAGAGGAAGGAGTTAAGGGAATTAGGGGTTAAAGGTAATTATTGGATGAGTTAGGCACAAGAAATCAAGTGGTAAAGTGGTCAAGGAGGCGCCACTAAGGTGTTAGGTAAGTGACGCCACATGCAGGGAAGGAGAGCTGGTGTTCGAGCTGCGAAGATCCCCTTGCTGCTATTTATTTTTGACGCCACAGACAGGGAGAGATGGACTCAGGAAGGACTCTGTTGGATGTGTTTGGATGAAGTCAACTTGTTTGAAATGGATGAAGGGGAGAGATTTTAGGCGTTGGACTCATTCAAACTTGTTGAATGATTGGAAGGGAGGATTTCGTGGAGAAAAAGGGGGAGTTTGATATGGGAGAGTGTTCAGCCGAATTTGGTAAGGTGTTTTGGGCAAAGGGGAATCGGTTTTGGGGTTTTGGTAGTGGTCGAATGTGCTTTAGGAGGTGGCTGGAGTCGGCTAGCTAGGGGAATGTTTAGAGCACCTCCTTTCATTTGTTTTATCCCTTCTTTGTTTGTGCAAGTCCCAACCGAAACCTCTCTGACATCTCTCTCTTCCTCTTTCTTTTTCAGCATTCTTGGTACTTGGCCAAATTGGTCTTTGTGTTATTTTTCTTTTTCTTCTACTCTCTTCAAAACCGAAACCAACATCTATTCTTGGGTCGACATCTTTTCTTCTTTCAAGTCTCTTTGCCGAATCCCTTCCTTCCCATTTCATTTTCTTCCCCATCTTTACCATTCCCAAAAGCCGAAATCTTGTTGGGTTTGCTTCTTCTTTTCTTCTTTCAGTGGTTGGCCGAATACTTTGCTCACAAGCCCTCTCCCCTTGCGTTTTTCTTTTTGTCATTTGGGTTAGCCGAATATCTTGGTAAGTGACATCTTTTTCTCTCTTCTTGATCAATTCAGGTAATGACCGAAACCCCACCTCTTTTCTATTTTCTTTTTCCATTATGGATCTCTGTATTGAACCTCATTCTTGTTTCATATTGTTAGCCGGAACCCCTAACATCGTAGGGGGTGGCGATCTTTGGGTGAGTAGGGGCCGAATCAGTCATTAAGGTAAGGGTGCAGCAATTCCTTTTGTTTTGGGACTCATGCCATGGCCGAATGGCTTTTAGTTTCTAATGTTGTGTTAAGGTCGATTTGTAGGGAGGAGTACAACCTGATTCAGTGAACTTTCGGGATTCGATTGCCGATCTAGGTAAGGGCTCTAGCGTTGGATCTATTTCTTAGTTGTTCAAAAGCCGAAGGCTAACCGTTTGGGTGTAGCAGTGTGGGGCCGATTGCAAGGGGTTTTCGTTACGTAGTTTCGAGATTTGGTTGGAAACCAAATCGGCTCTAGGTAAGGAGTTATCTTCATATGTTATATTTTTGGGATTTTGTGGATAAGCCGAAGGGCTATTAGCTTAATAGTGTTGTGCTTGGTCGAAAGCAGGGGAGTGTTGTGACGTCATCTTGTGTGAACTTTCGAGGTTCATTGGTTGTGAGTTACGCTTAGAGCCTCGGGGTTTCGTCGACTTAGGTAAGGGATCTATTCATTTGGGTTTAATTTCTATTCAATGTTGATCTCTGTGTTAATCCAATTTAGTGACCGAAGGCGTTATGGACCCTGTTGTCAGCCAAACGTTAGGGGGGTTGGATCTGAGACCCCAGCCCCTAAGTTCAAGAAGAGGGCAGTGTCGGCTGTTCGCGATTGGCCACCTGGGTGTGGGCCGTCATCGGAGCAAAGCAGTAGACAGATAGCGGTAGTGTCGATTAACGACAGTACCGACGTAGAGAGCATGGTCTTGCGTGTAATCAGGTGTGTAACGCTTACACACTTCTATTAGTATAATATGCTTATTATGTTACTGTCATAGCCATTGTACCCAGTGGAAATGCCTTGTGGGCATGAGCTTGTATTCCTGGTAAGTTCTCTGTTATGTGATTTACGATATACATCACCATGTGTTGTTAAATGCTATGCTATGCCGTATTGCATGATATATGATATTACGACACGTATGATTTGAGCATGATGATGGGATTGATGAGAGGAGGGGGATGATTTATTTGGACTGTCACCAGTGGTTTTGACCACAAGATAGGTTGGCCCCATCATTTGATTTGTGACTACGGTCACCAGTGGTTTTGACCACACTATTATTATTGTGACTAAGTCCCAGTGGTTTTGACCACCAGTGGTTTTGACCACACCTATGATATTTGTGACTACGGTCACCAGTGGTTTTGACCACACATGGATATTGTGACTCGTCCCAGTGGTTTGGTACCATAGTGGTTGGCCCCACATGATTATTACGGGATTGTCATCAGTGGTTTTGACCACATGATGGGTTGGCCCCATCACCTGATTTGTGACTACGGTCACCAGTGGTTTTGACCACACCGATATATATTTGTGACTTCGGTCACCAGTGGTTTTGACCACCAGTGGTTTTGACCACACGGGGTAGAGAAAAGGAGATCGGATGGTTAGGTTATGGGTTGCATGATTTGCATGTTTTACTGATGATCTGTGTAAGTGCTTAAACTATCGGGTTGAGGATTTATACACTGAGTCTCGGTGACTCACCCCTTCCCTTATACTTTGCAGATGAGGCATAGATCGCGGATTTGGAGCCGAGGAGGACTCTAGGTGGCCATGCATCTTAGTTTGGTTTTGACTTTAAACTGCTATTTTGATTTTATTAAATTTCCTTAAATTTGGTTTTGGGTTGTAATAAGGCCGCTAAGTATTATTTTGGGTTTATTTATTTGCTTTTATTTTATTATACATGTGATGGATTTATGGACTTGTTAAATTAACCGGTAAAAAGCAATGTTTCAAAACTTTAACTCTTTCGGGTTTTTAAACGTTACCATCGGGTAACACAACTTATAAGATTATAATAAAGATAACTTGTATGTTTTGAAACTTCAATTTTCAACCAACTTCAAGAACAAACGGTTTTAACTCGATTATACGCAACGCACTCAGTTTTTATCAAGTATCGTATGTTTTCTAAAATTTGTAACAACAAGTAGATTTTCAAGCATGAGTTTTAAAGAAACCATCATACGATTTCAATATCATCTTAATCAGAGATTTCTAAACTTTTAAACTATAAATGGGTTTCTAAGAAAATTTTCCGGCAAACTTGTGTTTTCAAATGTTTCACTCCGTAACATACCAGATTCAGTTGTGGTGTGTTGACCGGGTTTGGGGGTGTTACAATTATGGTATCAGAGCCAGTTTCAATAGCTCGGCTGTGGGCCTGAGGCCCAAAAATGTTTTAAAAAGGATTATGAAAGGCTTTTATGGGAAAAATGTAGTGATGAAAGCATGGAACCGAGTCTCCGGCACCAATCCTCCCAGGTAAGTACCCTAAACTATTGTTTGTTGATTATATGATTATGATGATGGCATGATTGAATAGTGGTAGGAACTACTCTATAAACTTGAACTATAGGATGGATGTACTCGCGAAACAAATCCCTTATTAAACTCCTCATAAAACTGTGCCTTAATAGACAGTGGAATAAAAGTCTAAACGCATAAAACTTTTAATCAGCTAGTATATCGGTAGACATAAGTGCACGTGGACGTGGGTGTAGCACTCGTGGACGAGGTAGGGGTAGGATGACGGTCTCAGAACCAGTAGGGTCCGGACATGGTTTGGAAAACGAGGTACCACCACCGCCAGCTGTGGGCGCGGAACATCAGGATCAGACGGGTGGTAATGACGCAGTGTCATAGGCGGTGCTGCGGATGCTAGAAAGGGTTGCGAGTGCAGGCATTGGAACCAGAGTTCAGAAATCTGTGACCGAGCGACTTAAGGCTAATGGTGCAGAGGTATTTAGAGGTGTATCTGGCGTGGCACCTAGTACGTCAAAATATTGGTTGGAGGCGACGGAACGCAGCATGGATGACCGGGATTTTTCAGCTGAGGGGAAGCTAAAGGGGGATTGTATCTCTGCTCCGGGATGAGTCATATCAGTGGTGGCTCACGGTTAGGGACGGGCGATAGCAGATGACATCACTTGGGAATTCTTTAGGGCAGTATATAAGAGGAAGTACATAGGGGCTAGCTATGTTGATGCGCAGCGCAGGGCGTTCTTGAACTTAGACTCTGAGATTACTTCTAGGAAGATGACAGTGATAAGCCCTCTAGGTCACTCTGTAGAAGTAAGTAAACTGTATAGGGATATACCCCTAGAACTTCAAGGGGTCATGTTTTTGGCTGACTTGATGGAACTGCCGTTTGGGCTGTTCGATCTGATTTTCGGGATGGATTGGCTAGTAAAGTATCAAGCTAGTTTGGATTGCGCAGCTAAGCGCATGGTGTTGAAGGCCATGGAAGGTGAAGAGGTGGTTATGATAGGTAATAGGAGAGATTACTTATCTAATGTGGTTTCTACGCTGAAGGCTGAGAAAATGGTTAGGAAGAATGGTGGAGCATTTTTGGTGCATGTCTGTGCCTTGGAAGCTAAGGATGCAACTGTGAAGAATGTCCGAACTGTGGGAAAATTTGCGGATGTATTTCTAGAGGAACACCCAGGACTACCTCTTGACCGCGAGGTTGAGTTCGGTATAGACTTGTTACTCGGAATCGCGCCAGTATCTATTGCTCCATATAGGATGGCACCAAAAGAATTGGTGGAGTTAAAGGCTCAGATTCAGGAATTGTTGGACATGATGAATCGGGTGTTTCAACCGTATTTGGATCGGTTCGTCGTAGTGTTTATAGACAACATTTTGGTGTACTCGAAAACTGAGGAGGAACATGACGTGGAAGGTTTTTCTCTGATCGTGGCGCCGTTGACTAAGTTGTTGAGGAAAGGGGGGTTCCGTTTGTGTGGTCGGAGAAGCAGCAAGAGAGTTTCGACAAGTTAAAGAAGATTTTGTCTGAAGCTCTGGTTTTAATTCAGCCTGAGGCAGGAAAGGAATTCACGGTCTATAGTGGTGCGTCACATACTGGCTTAGGGTGTGTGCTGATGCAAGGTGGAAAAGTTGTAGCGTATGCATCTCGACAGTTGAGGCCTCATGAGGGTAACTACCTGACGCATGACTTGGTGTGGGCTGCAGTGGTTTTTACCTTGAAGATTTGGAGGCATTACTTGTATGGAGAAAAGTCGATAGTCTAAACGGATCATAAGAGTCTGAAGTATCTCCCGGCTCAGAAGGATTTAAATTTGAGGCAGCGAAGGTAGATCGAGTTGTTGAAGGACTACGGCTGCTCGATTGAGTACCATCCGGGTAAGGCTAACTTAGTAGCTGATGCGTTGAGCCGTAAGGTGGTAGCGGACTTGCGAGCGATGTTCGCTCATCTTAGTCTTTATGATGATAGGAGTCTTTTGGCAGAATTGCAAGTAAAGCCGTCTTGGATTGATCAGGTTAAGGAGAAACAATTGACAGATGAGGTTTTGAGTGCTCGGAGGTTACAAGTGCAGAATGGTGAATCTGAGGGTTACAACTTGGATAGTGATGGAGTATGTGTTTTCAGAAGAAAGTGTGCATGCCTAAGGATGTTGAATTGAGACAACGGATTCTCCAGGAAGCTCATAGCAGCCCATACGCTATGCATTCTGGAGGCAGTAAGATGTATCGCGATTTGAGAGAACAGTTCTGGTGGCCAGGTCTTAAGCGGGAAGTAACTGAGGTTGTGGGCAAGTGTTTGACATGCCAGCAAGTCAAAGCTGAGCATCAGTTGTCGTCTGGACTGTTGCAGCCGGTAAAGATCCCACAGTGGAAGTGGGAAAGGATTTCGATGGATTTCGTCAGTGGGGCTTCCCCTTACGCCAAGCAAGGACTCAGTTTGGGTAATAGTGGATCGTTTGACTAAATCGGCTCATTTCATACCAGTAAGGGTTGATTATTCGCTCCAGAAGTTAGCCAAGTTGTATGTGGCAGAGATTGTAAGGTTGCATGGAGTGCCAGTGTCCATTATCTCGGATAGGGATCCCAGGTTCACGTCGAGGTTCTGGAAAGCTTTGCATCAGGCAATGGGTACAAGGTTGGATTTTAGCACGGCATTTCATCCGCAGACTGATGGATAGTCTGAGAGGGTAATCCAGATTCTGAAAGATATGTTAAGGGGCTGCGTTCTGGATTTCAGCTATAGTTGGGAGGATTACCTACCTTTAGCAGAGTTCGCTTATAACAATAGTTATCAAGCAAGTATTCAGATGGCACCATATGAGGCACTATATGGACGGAAATGTCGAACTCCTATGTATTGAACAGAATTGGGTGAACGGCAGATGTTGGGTCCGGAGTTGGTGACAGAAACAGAGGATAAGGTTAAGGTGATTCGGGCTCGTCTTAAGGAAGCGTCGGGCAGGCAGAAGTCTTACGCCGATCTTAAGTGCAGGGATATAGAGTATGCAGTGGGTAATAAGGTCTTTCTGAAGGTATCGCTGTGGAAGGAAGTTTTGAGACTTGGTCGGAAGGGCAAGCTAAGCCCTAGGTTCATCGGGCCATATATAGTGTTGAAGCGAGTGGGACCGGTAACTTATCAGCTTGAGTAACCAGCAGAGTTAAGTTAGATTCACAACATTTTCCATGTTTCCATGCTTAGGCGCTATCGATCAGATCCGTCGCAGGTTGTGCCAGTGGTGGAGATAGAGGTGAGCCCTGATTTGTCTTTTGAGGAGGAGCCAGTACGGATCTTGGATCGGGATGTCAAGGTTCTGCGTAGGAGGTCAGTTCCCTTGGTGAAAGTATTATGGCAGAACAATGGTACGGAGGAGGCCACGTAGGAACCGGAGGATGTGATGCGGCAGCAATACCCTCAACTCTTCTGATCAGGTAATTTCGAGGCTGAAATTATTTTTTAAAGGGGGTAGAACTGTAATATTCTTAAATCGGGGTCTCTGCATTTTGTATGTGTTGTATGTGATGAGATGTCTACGGTGTTTGTTTGGTACGTTTTGGGGTCTAGGCATGACCTCGGGTTCGTCCTGGGTCATGGCCAAAAATTTTGTTTTAGCACTTAAGAGGAAGGAGTTAAGGGAATTAGGGGTTAAAGGTAATTACTGGAGGAGTTAGGCACAAGAAATCAAGTGGTAAAGTGGTCAAGGAGGCGCCAGTAAGGTGTTAGGTAAGTGACGCCACATGCAGGGAAGGAGAGCTGGTGTTCGAGCTGCGAAGATCCCCTTGCTGCTATTTAATTTTGACGCCACAGACAGGGAGAGATAGACTCAGGAAGGACTCTGTTGGATGTGTTTGGATGAAGTCAACTTGTTTGAAATGGATGAAGGGGAGAGATTTTAGGCGTTGGACTCATTCAAACTTGTTGAATGATTGGAAGGGAGGATTTCGTGGAGAAAAAGGGGGAGTTTGAGATGGGAGAGTGTTCAGCCGAATTTTGTAAGGTGTTCTGGGCAAAGGGGAATCAGTTTTGGGGTTTTGGTAGTGGCCAAATGTGCTTTAGGAGGTGGCTGGAGTCGGCTAGCTAGGGGAATGTTTAGAGCACCTCCTTTCATTTGTTTTATCCCTTCTTTGTTTGTGCAAGTCCCAACCGAAACCTTTCTGACATCTCTCTCTTCCTCTTTTCTCTTTCAGCGTTCTTGGTACTTGGCCGAATTGGTCTTTGTGTTATTTTTCTTTTTCTTCTACTCTCTTCAAAACTGAAACCAACATCTATTCTTGGGTCGACATCTTTTCTTCTTTCAAGTCTCTTTGCCGAATCCCTTTCTTCCCATTTCATTTTCTTCCCCATTTTTACCATTCCCAAAAGCTGAAATCTTGTTGGGTTTGCTTCTTCTTTTCTTCTTTCAATGGTTGGCCGAATACTTTGCTCACAAGCCCTCTCCCCTTGCGTTTTTCTCTTTGTCATTTGGGTTAGCCGGATCTCTTGGTAAGTGACATCTTTTTCTCTCTTCTTGATCAATTCGGGTAATGACCGAAACCCCACCTCTTTTCTATTTTCTTTTTCCATTATGGATCTCTGTATTGAACCTCATTCTTGTTTCATGTTGTTAGCCGAAACCCCTAACGTCAGTAGGGGGTGCCAATCTTTGGGTGAGTAGGGGCCGAATCAGCCATTAAGTTAAGGGTGCGGCAATTCCTTTTGTTTTGGGACTCATGCCATGGCCGAATGGCTTTTAGTTTCTAATGTTGTGTTAAGGTCAATTTGTAGGGAGGAGTACAATCTGATTCAGTGAACTTTCGGGATTCGATTGCCGATCTAGGTAAGGGCTCTAGCGTTGGATCTATTTCTCAGTTGTTCAAAAGCCGAAGGCTAACCGTTTGGGTGTAGTAGTGTGGGGCCGATTGCAAGGGGGTTTCGTTGCGTAGTTCTGGGATTTGGTTGGAAACCAAATCGGCTCTAGTTAAGGAGTTATCTTCATGTGTTATATTTTTGGGATTTTATGGATAAGCCGAAGGGCTATTAGCTTAATAGTGTTGTGCTTGGCCGAAAGCAGGGGAGTGTTGTCACGTCATCTTGTGTGAACTTTCGGGGTTCATTGGTTGTGAGTTACGCTTAGAGCCTCGGGGTTTCGTCGACTTAGGTAAGGGATCTATTCATTTGGGTTTAATTTATATCCAATGTTAATCTCTGTGTTAATCCAATTTAGTGACCGAAGGCGTTATGGACCCTATTGTCAGCCGAACGTTAGGGGGGGCTGGATCTGAGACCCCAGCCCCTAAGTTCAAGAAGAGGGCAGTGTCGGTTGTTCGCGATTGGCCACCTGAGTGTGGGCCGGCATCGGAGCAAAGCAGTAGACAGATAGCGGTAGTGTCGATTAACGACAGTACCGACGTTGAGAGCATAGTCTTGCGTGTAATCAGGTGTGTAACGCTTACACACTTCTATTATCATAATATGCTTATTATGGTACTGTCATAGCCATTGTACCCAGTGGAAATGCCTTGTGGGCATGAGCTTGGATTACGGGTAAGTCCTCTGTTATGTGATTTACGATATACATCACCATGTGTTGTTAAATGCTATGCTATGCCGTATTGCATGATATATGATATTAAGACACGTATGATTTGAGCATGATGATGGGATTGATGAGAGGAGGGGGACGATTTATTTGGACTGTCACCAGTGGTTTTGAGCACAAGATGGGTTGGCCCCATCATTTGATTTGTGACTACGGTCACCAGTGGTTTTGACCACACTATTATTATTGTGACTAAGTCCCAGTGGTTTTGACCACCAATGGTTTTGACCACACCTATGATATTTGTGACTACGGGCACTAGTGGTTTTGACCACACATGGATATTGTGACTCGTCCCAGTGGTTTGGTACCACAGTGGGTTGGCGCCACATGATTATTACAGGATTGTCATCAGTGGTTTTGACCACATGATGGGTTGGCCCCATCACCTGATTTGTGACTACGGTCACCAGTGGTTTTGACCACACCGATATATATTTGTGACTTCGGTCACCAGTGGTTTTGACCACCAGTGGTTTTGACCACACGGGGTAGAGAAAAGGAGATCGGATGGTTAGGTTATGGGTTGCATGATTTGCATGTTTTACTGATGATCTGTGTAAGTGCTTACACTATCGGGTTGGGGATTTATACACTGAGTCTCGGTGACTCACCCCTTCCCTTATACTTTGCAGATGAGGCATAGATCGCGGATATGGAGCCGAGGAGGACTCGAGGTGGCCATGCATCTTAGTTTGGTTTTGACTTTAAACTGCTATTTTAATTTTATTTATTTTCCTTAAATTTGGTTTTAGGTTGTAATAAGGCCGCTAAGTATTATTTTGGGTTTATTTATTTGCTTTTATTTTATTATACATGTGATGGATTTATGGACTTGTTAAATTAACCGGTAAAAAGCAATGTTTCAAAACTATAACTCTTTCGGGTTTTTAAACGTTACCATCGGGTAACACAACTTATAAGATGATAATAAAGATAACTTGTATGTTTTTAAACTTCAATTTTCAACCAACTTCAAGAGCAAACGGTTTTAACTCGATTATACGCAACGCACTCAGTTTTTATCAAGTATCGTATGTTTTCTAAAACTTGTAACAACAAGTAGATTTTCAAGCATGAGTTTTAAAGAAACCATCATACGATTTCAATATCATCTTAATCAGAGATTTCTAAACTTTTAAACTATAAATGGGTTTCTAAGAAAATTTTCCGGCAAACTTGTGTTTTCAAATGTTTCACTCCGTAACATACCAGATTCGGTTGTGGTGTGTTGACCGGGTTTGGGGGTGTTACATATGCAAAGTCGCCAACGGAGTGATAAGACAATTGAGTGAATGCCACAAACTCGTAAAAGTTTGATAAGTTTGGTCTAGTTCAATGAAGAACTAGGAGAGAAAATATTCTCATAAAATAAAGTTATATTCAAGGTAAAATGTGTATCCTTACATATGTAACTTAAGCCAAAATATATATGTAACACCCTTAACCCATATTCGTCGCCGGATTAGGGTTAAAGGCATTACCAGACAGATCGGAAGCTTATACAAGCATTTTATACAACCATTCATCAATCGCAATCAAAGTGTCCCTTTCATAGGTCAACGAGACCTTAATCATACTTTAGAATAGGGTCGGGACTAAACTAAACACATACTAAAATTATTGGAAATTTAAAACTTTTCTAAGTTATAGAGGCCATACGCTCGTGTAGGCAGGCCGTGTGCCTCCCACGGCAACTAGACATACCCATGTGTCCTGGCCGTGCCAAATCAGAGCATGTATTCTGACTTCTCCACACGGCCACCAGGCACGCCCGTGCTCCATGGCGTGTACTCTCAGGCAAGATACTGACTTATTCACATGGCTACCAGGCACATTCGTGTACCGTGGTCGTGCACACTTGGGCTAGCTACTGACTTAATCCCACAGTCACTAGGCACGCCCGTGTGCCACAACCATGTAGGCAAAACAGGCCATTTGCAAGGCCAAAATGCCACCCACAATAGGATCATACCTACAAGCATTATACCAACTCATTTCTTCCACAATTAACAATCAAAGACATACCAAATAATCAACAAGTCTTCACATCTTATTTCATTTCCATTCATGCCAAATTGCTCAATTAACACACATATACTTTTAAACATATTCCATCAACAATTACCTTTCATATGAGCATTCCTTTGGTCAAACATACTTACTCATAATGCTTTCATATGCTTACCATAGCTTTGACCATTTCATTTGCTATCAAGCCATACCAAACTATGCATTATATAACATATCCACTCAAGCATATAACCAACATTTATCTAGCCACACATTTCAAACATCAACCAAAATGACTAGCCTATACATGCCATATGTAACTATATACATATTTCAAAGGTACCAAAATGAGTTGAGTAGTGTGATGATGATCCTCGACGGTCCTGAGCCTTCAGTAGCTTTAATGATCTATAAAACAGAGAAAACACACACAGAGTAAGCATTCAAAAGCTTAGTAAGCCATATACAAATAAACTTAACATAAAATGCACATAATCGTATTGATGCAATAACAATAATGGTTCTCATAGCATATACATCTCACATAGAGTTTCGCTCACTTACTTAGCCATATCTTATCACATTCTTCAACTCAAATACCGCATATACACATAGCTCATTTAGGCATATTTTCACATATCATCTCATCATTCCATTTCACATATTCATCTTAGTAAGTTCACATAGATACTTACCTTTCATACACGCTTAGTGTACATATCAAACGTACCTGAAACGGATATACAATCACATAATCGTTCGTATCTCAGATTTGCCCGTTGAACCATTCAGAAACTAATAGGATATGCAGAATACTCAGAATAGTCGTACAATGCCAATGCCCCAGACGTGGTCTTACTTGTAATCAGATATTGATGACGCTGTCCCAGACAGGGTCTTACATGAATTAATACGATGCCAATGTCCCAGACATGGTCTTACACGTAAATCTCATCTCTACGCCAACGTCCCAGACGTGGTCTTACACGAAAGCTCAAATCAATGCCAATGTCCCAAACGTGATCTTACATGATAACCTATAACAGACACCTATGTCATGACATAGTTAATCCTATCTATTCCTAGGTTCAAACGAGACTTCTCGGACATTAATGCTATGTCGATTCTATCTCGGAATTCATGTTTGCAACATCTCATATACATTCATTAATATGGATAGTCATAAGAACATACTTAATTCAATACCAAATACATTTATTTGTATATGAACTTACCTAGGATTCGAATATTCGATCAGAATCGATTATTCGACCACCTTCGTTTTCCCGCGATCTAAACATGTTTTCTTCGGTTCTTGATCTATACATATTCAAATTTAACCCTTTTATTTACCAATATATTCATTTCAATCCAAAAACACACATTTAGGGCTATTTGCAACTTAGCCCTCACATTTGCACATTTTATCAATTTAGTCCATTTTTCTCAAAACATCAAATATACAAAATCACCATATAACCATGCTTAGCCAAATGCCCATCTATCTCATATAAGTCCAAACATTTCATCAAATACACAAATTAGTCCCTCAAAATGCCATTTTCTCAATTTAGCCCTAATTAGCTAAATTCATCAAAAATTCAAGAACAAAACATGTTCATTAAACACATATCTTTCATTAAACACTGAAACTCATCACAAAGCTCACCATTTCATCAATAGCACATTTCATAAACATCATCAATGTAACACCCCAAACCCGGTCAAAACGCTACGATCGAATCTGGCATGTTACAGGGAAGAAAGATTAAAATAAAAAAAAAAACCATGAGGAAAATTTTCCGCATTAAATCGCCTTTGGTGAATTAAAAAAATGTTTGCTTAGCTAGAGTCGTAATACAGTTCAGGTTTCGTAATCCAAAGTTGAAATTTAAGAAAAATTTTAATGAGCGATCACTTGAAAACATCATTTCATCTTAGTATGTAAAATTTGAGTTAATTTGTGACAAAACCCGATCTTGGTTAACCAATTATAAAATCTTAAAATTTAATTTCTTTTAACTTTAGAAAAACACCCACTTAGATTATTTATTAGGCATGCCATAACGATTAAAATAAAGTAGTAAGAATAAAACCAAATTAACGATTAAACGGCCTTATTACAATACCAAAATCCAAATCAAAGTGGTAATAATCCGAAATAAATACTAAAGATAAAGTTACTTAAAACATTATGCATGGCAACCTCGAGTCCACCTCGGCTGCATATCTGCGGTCTAAGGATTACCTACAAAATTTAGCAGAAGGGGGTGAGTCACCGAGACTCAGTGTGTAAATCCCCATCTTAATGAGCTTCGGCCTCTCACACAAATTCATATATTAAGTATGGATGTAATGCAACCCAACCAACCTATTATGTCCATCCACCATATCTCCCGAATCTACCCAGTATCTGTGGCACCTAGCCACTGGTGGTACCTAACCACTGGTGGTTCCAAACCACTGGTGACAAATGTCACAGAAGAGAATACGTGGGGCCAACCCACTTGTGGTACCAAACCACTGGTGACAATCCCGTAACGAATATATGTGGGGCCAACCCACTGTGGTACCGAACCACTGGGACAAGTCACAGAAATAATGTATGTGGTACCAAACCACTGGTGGTCCCAAACCACTGAGACTTAGTCACAAAAAGGTAATATGTGGGGCCAACCCACTTGTGGTACCAAACCACTGGTGACGGTCTAAAAGAGATCATGTTTTCTCCCTCATCACATCATACCCCCAAATCCATGCCCATGTGGAACAATTATTATGGTATGATCATGCTTTCAATACATAAACAATCATTCATCTCACTCATACATGCATAAGCCAATAACAGAACATAGTAAACAGAGCATGGCAAAACCTACCCAGAGTCTTCGATCTTACCCACAAGGGTATCTTAGTGATTCATGCCATCATTCGACATTTTCCATCAAGTTAATAACATAATTAAAATACAAAGTGTGTGAGAGTTACACACCTGATAACACGTAATACCATGCTTTCTATGTCGACCCTATCGCTAATCGAAACTACTGCTATCTGTCTCTTATTCTGCTCAGAAGCCGGCCCACAACCTGGTGGCCAATCTCGAACAGCAGACACTGCGTGCTTCTTAAACTTAGGGGCTGGGTTTACGGGTCCAACCCCCTCCTTAGCATTGCTGGCATTTGAGTCCATGGAATAGATCTTGGTCAGAAGACCGAGTTAACACATAGAATAAAATATGAGTAGGATCACACGTTTAGCTAAATATATCTCCTTACCTAGATCGACAAAAACCGAAGGTTTAGGCTTGGTTCACAAGTTGAGTGAATCCCGAAAGTCTCCAAAAAGAATGCGAACACCACTCCCCACCTATATTCGGTCAAAGCATCCAAATGATTAAGCCAACTAGCCATTCGGCTTTGGCTACCAAAAACCAAAAGGGAGATAAAGAAATAGGAGAAATCGCCCCTTACCTTGGCACAGAAGATTCGAATGACACCTAAGAGGAATCGACACAAGCACAGCTGTAGCGAGGGTTCGACAATAACAGGGGAGAAGATGAAAGAGTCGGAACTACAAATAAGACTTAGAACTTTTAGTTTTAGCAGAGATGAAAAGAAAAGATGGAAGAGAGAAACTATGGAGATTCAGCTTGCAAAAGAAAATCAGAGAAGAGAACTATAGACAAGGGACATTCAGCTATAGCATAGAAATGGAGATGAGAATGGAGTTAGGGGTTTCAACTTTTGAGAAAGAACAATTGAGAGAAGAAGAATGACAATCAAATGAAAAGAAGTGATAGGAATGGTTAAGAAGAAAATAGAGAAAGCTATAGGGGAATTCGGCTAGGGGTTGTCATGAAAGTGAATACTAATAAAAAGGAGAAGAAAGAGTTGCGGTTTCAGCTTTTACCAAATGAGAGCACAAGTGATGCTTATTAAGAGGAGGTCACTAACTAAAAATGAAGAAGGGACCAAGAGCATTCAGTTTCTTCAAACTTTAAGCTACCCAAAATGTACCCAAAATGACACCCCAAAACTCTCCAAAACCGAGAATGGAAGGAACCCACAACAAAATTTCGGCACACTCCTAGACACACAAAAACCGATTCCCCCCTCTACAATGAGTTTGAAATTCGGCCAACACCAAGCTCAGTATGCTCCTCCCTTTCTTTTCTCTTCAAATTCCTCCTGATCATCCGTTTGAAATGTTTTGAACACTTCAAACTCCACTTTTTCCTCTCTGCCACTCAATCAAACTATTTGACTCAGTCCACCCCCTTATCCTGAAGTGTCCCAGTCGAGTTCTGCCTCTGCTCTCCCTGACGCCAAAAAGAACTTCCAAAATGAGCTCATTGTGACTTGAACCTGCTCCCTCTCCTACTCCCTGTGGTGTCACTTACCAGCATCTTAAGTGGTGCCCCCTTGCCACTCTGCCACTCCTTTTCTTGTGTCAACCAAACACCAACATAATCCCTTAAGTCCTATCACACCAGCTCTCCCTTAAAGTGCCTAAAACAGAAATTTTAGCCAAGGCTCCGGCTTAACCTCAAGCCTCCCCGAGATCCCCAAACACACCTACACAACATACAGAGCATAGCATAAACACAGAAACACATCAAATGCAAAGCCCCCCAAGTCAGGATGTTACAATCAATTCTTCAAATTACAACATGTGCTTGATAGTAGACTAAGCAACAATCTCAAAAACATATAAATTATCAAAAACCGAGTCAAAATCTTACCTTAATTTGAGCTTGCAAGTGCCGAAAATCAAAAGAACTAAACCCTTTCCTCTTTCTCTAAGATTCGGTCAAAAGATGAATGAATTAATGACCATTTTCATGCTTTGTTTTTATCATAACACATTTAACCCATAAATGACATATTTAACCTTTTACTAAACATATATACATATAAACATTATGGGCATTTATTACCTTTATCCATCTACTAACTTAATAGTGGTCTATTTGCCTCATAAGGCCTCCACCTTTAAAAGCCACAACACATAGGTGCCTTAACAAATAGCGTACAAATTTTGCATTTAATGCAATTCAATCCTTTTGTCAAATTAAGCACACAGACGGACAAATTAACTTACAAAAATTTAACACATGTTTAATCACGTATTAAAGGCTCAGAAAATAATATAAAATATTTTTAAATTTGAATTTGTGGTCCCGAAACTACTGTTCTGACTAGGGTCTAAATAGGACTGTTACAGTTTTCCCCCTTAGAGATTTTCGTCCCCGAAGATCTTATCGTAAATAGGTTTGGATATTGCTGTTTCATTGAATCTTCAGGCTCCCACGTTGCCTCTTCTATTCCGTGTCAATACCATAACACTTTTACTAACGAAATTTTCTTGTTTCTCAATTCTTTCATTTCACGAGCTAAGATACGGATCAGTTTTTCCTCATATGTCATATCAGATCAGATTTCAATCTCAGGCGGAGTAATCACATGTATTGGATCGGAATGGTATCTACGGAGCATCGAAACATGAAATACATTGTGAATCTTTTCTAGCTCGAATGGCAATAACAATCTGTATGCAACAGGTCCAACACGCTCGATGATTTCATATGGTCCGATGAATATCGAACTCAACTTACTTTTACATCCGAATCGGTGTATTTTCTTCCACGGAGACACTTTCAGAAACACTTTATCACCGATTTCAAATTCAATGTCTTTTCGTTTCAAGTCTGCATAAGACTTCTGACAATCAGATGCTGCTTTCAGATTATCTCAGATTACTTTCACTTTATGTTCTGCATCTTTTATCAAATCAATCCTGTGTGTCTTATTTTCACTGAGCTCAGTCCAATACAGAGGTGTTCGAGATTTGCGCCCATACAAAGCTTCATAAGGTGCCATTTTGATACTTGACTGAAAACTATTATTATAAGCAAATTCGATCAATGGCAGATACTGATCCCACGTACCATTAAATTCAAGAATGCAGCATCTCAACATATCCTCGAGAATTTTAATAATCTGTTCAAACTGTTATTTGTTTGCGGATGGAAAGTGGTACTGAAATGCAATTTCGTGCCTAAAGCTTCTTGCAATTTCTTCCAGAACCGTGAGTGACCTCGGATCTCTGTCAGATACAATAGATAGTGACACCCCGTATAATCTCACAATCTCGGAAATATAAAGCTCAGCTAATCTATCAAGTGAAAAGATCGTACCGAAATAAAATGGGCGAATTTCGTCAATTGATCAACTACGACCCAAATCGCATCTTTCTTTCTTGGAGTCAGTGGCAATCTAGAAACAAAATCCATCGTCACTCTATCCCATTTCCACTCAGGAATCAAAATCGGTTGTAACAACCCAGACGGAACCTGATGTTTAGCTTTAACTTGCTGACAGACTAAACACTTCGAAACAAAGTCAGAAATGTCTCTTTTCATACCAGACCACCAATAATGTTGCTTCAAATCATGATACATTTTAGTGCTTTCCGGATGAACAGATAGTCAGCTATTATAAGCTTCACTCAAAATCAACTGAATCAACTCTGAGTTTCTTGGAACACAAACTCGATCTTGAAATTTCAGACAATCATTAGCATCCACTCAAAATTTAGAATCAAAATTTGAATCATATTGAGCTCGTTTCACTAACATTTCATTATCCACTTTCTAAGCATCACATATTTGTTGTAAAAATAATGGTTTCGCTTTCAATTCAGCTAACATTGAACTATCATTAAACAGGTCTAAATGAGCATTCATAGCACGTAATGCAGACAGTTATTTCTGACTCAAAGCATCAGCTACAACATTTGCTTTACCCAGATGATAATCGATTACAAGTTCATAATCTTTCAATAGCTCTAACCATCTTCTCTGTCGCAGATTCAAATCTTTCTGTGTCATCAAATATTTTAGACTTTTATGATCTGAAAACACATGGCATTTTTCACCAAACAGATAATGATGCCAAATCTTTAATGCGAATACAATCGCAGCTAGCTCAATGTCGTGTGTCGGATAATTCTTTTCATGCAGCTTTAGTTGTTTCGAGGCATAAGCTATAACTTTGCCTTCCTGCATCAGTACGCATCCCAGACCATTCAACGAAGCATCACTATATATCACAAATTCTTTACCTGATTCTGGTTGTACTAACACTAGAGCTTCAGTTAACAGAGTTTTCAACTGATCAAAGCTTTTCTGGCATATATCGAACCACTCATACTACACATCTTTCTGAAGTAATCTAGTTAACGGAGTTGCAATCATCGAAAAGCCTTTTACGAGTCTTCAATAATAACCAGCAAGTCCTAGAAAACTACGGACTTCAGATACATTCTTCGAAGGCTTCCAATCTAGAATAGAAGAAATCCTGCTCAGATCAACTCGTATACCAGAGGCCGATACAATATGTCCCAGAAATTTAACTTCATGTAACCAGAATTCAATTGAATTTCGCATTGCTTTTCTCTCAGAGTTTGCAACACAATCCTTAGATGTTCAGCATGCTCAGTCTCATCCCGTGAATAAATCAAAATGTCATCAATAAATACAACAACAAATTGATCTAGGTACGGTCTGAAAATTCTATTCATCAGATACATAAAAACAGCAGGAGCATTTGTTAGTTCGAAAGGCATAACTAAAAACTCATAATGCTAGTACCTCGTTCTGAAAGCAGTTTTCGAAATGTCTGAATTTTTCACTCTCAGCTGGTAATATCCCGATCTCAGATCAATCTTAGAAAACACAGTAGCTCCTTTTAGCTTATCAAACAAATCTTCAATCCTGGGTAACGGATATTTGTTCTTTATAGTCACTTTATTCAACTGACGATAATCAATGCACATTCTCATCGTACCATCTTTCCTTTTCACGAACAAACGGGAGCACCCCAAGGCGAGTAACTCGGTCTTACAAATCCTCTATCAGTCAACTCTTGCAATTGTGACTTTAATTCTTTCAATTTCGTTGGTGCCGCTCTATACGGAGCTATCGAAATAGGTGTCGTACCGGGCAACAGATCAATACCATATTCAACTTCATGTATCGGAGGCAATTCCGGCAATTCTTTAGGAAATACATTAGAAAACTTACAAACAACTGGCACTGATTCAACTTTCTTTCCAGATACTTTCGAATCAATTACATAAGCAAAGTACTTTCAATACGGATATCACAGCAGGTAACCTAGTCAAATCATTAGATTTAATACAAACTATTTCATCATTCTGACATCTCAATACAATAGTCTTTCTTTTACAGTTCACAACAGCATCATGCAATGTCAACCAGTCCATACCCAAAATAATATCAAACTCAGCAAATGGTAATAGCATCAGATCAGCTGGAAAACAGATATCTCGAAACATTAACAAACAATTCTTGCTTACTTTGTCAACCAGGACACTTTTACCTAAGGGGTTTGATACTTTTATAACAAATTCGGTAGACTCTACAGGAAAAGTCTTACTGGATACTAAGTTCATACATATATACGAATGTGTAGAACCAGGGTCTATCAATGCAATCACTGAAGTATCATAAAGTGTAAATGTACCCGTTATAACATCTGGGGATGAAGCTTCCTCACGAGCTCGGATAGCATACGCTTTGGCAGGTGCTCTAGCTTCAGATCTCGCAACAGTATCTCTCGAAGTTCTCTGACTACCACTAACATTTCTTGTGTTTCGAGAGAGTCTACCTCTCGCTGGAACATTCTCAGGTCTCATCCTGGGCAGTCTCTGGCTCAACAGACTCTGGGCAATCACGGATGAAATGATCTAATGATCCACATCTGAAACAGGCTTGGTCATTTAATCTACAACTTCCCGAATGCTTTTTTTCCACAATGCTTACATTCAGGTTTCTCGGGTCGAACATTTCCAACACTTTCTATTGAAGTTGTCGGAGCTTTGGAGCTCAACTGTGATCTAGTTCGATCTCTACTAGAATGTCCCATATTAGCTCTCGAACGATTCTCTGAATTTCTTCGAAGCAGACTGAAATGATTTTCCCGAAAATCTCTTTCTCACATCTCTAGCTTCAGACTCAGCTTTTCTTTTATCCTTTCCGAATGCCTCAGCTTTACACACTCGGTCAACAAGTACCATAAACTCTTTTATCTCTAAAATCCCGACTAGCAAGTGGATGTCTTCATTTAAACCATCTTCAAACCTCTTACACATTATTGCTTCCGATGATACACATTCTTGGGCATATTGACTTAACCTCACGAACTCTCATTCGTATTCAGTGACAGACATACGGCCCTATTTTAAGTCCAGAAATTCCTTTCGTTTTTGATCGATGAATCTCTCATTGATGTATTTCTTCCGAAACTCAATATAAAAGAAGTCCCACGTGACTCGTTCTTTCAGAACAACATAAATCAAGGTTTTCCACCACTGATAGGTTGCATCTCATAACAAAGATACAACACATTTTATACATTCCTTGGGATTCAGTGACATCTCATCAAATACTCTAATTGTGTTCTCTAACCAGAACTCAGCTTTTTCAGCATCGTCATCACTGGTAGCCCTGAACTCTTCAGCCCCCATACTTACGAATTTTGTGTACCGGAGGCCTATTCAACAAATTTAGATTCAAAATCGGAGGTATAGCAGATTTCTGATAAGGATTAAGTGGGGGCGGAGGTTGTGAAACAGCCAGATTATTTCTCATAAATTGAGTGAACCATTCACTCATCATCTGAAAGAAAGCTTGTTTAGCTCCTTCCTCTTGACCGCTCGTAACCGGTCTTGAATCAGAGGGCACTGTCCCTTGCGTGGGAGCAGGTGCATTACTTTCTACATTGTAACACCCCAAACCTGGTCAAAACGCTACGACCGAATTTGGTATGCTACAGGAAAGAAAAGTTTGGAAAACTAACTAAAAATCACGAGTTGGAAAAACTTTGCGTATCGATATTGTACTCTAATAGAAAGTTCAAGGTAGTTGTTTAATTTGAACTGAATTACGAAGTCAAGTTTATTTGTCGAAAGTCGAATTTAAGGAATTTCATAAAACTTGTCAGTTGAAAACGAAGTTACGGTTCTAAGTAAAATCTCTAAATCAATTTGTTACTTGTTACCCATCTTTTGTTAACCATTTAAATAAAACAATTTGCTCAAGGTTTTAATCTTAGAAAACTCCCACTTTGATAATTATTAGGCATGCTATATCAATTTCATAATAAAAACCCAATTTAACGTTTTAAGTGGCCTTATTACAACACCAAAAATCCAACTTCATAGTGAAATTAAAAATATTGAAGACGAGATACTTAGAGCATTATGCATGGCCACCTCGAGTCTGCCTCGGCTCCGAATCCGCGATCTAATGATTACCTACAAAATTTAGCAGAGGGATGAGTCACCGAGACTGAGTGTGTAAATCCCCATTAAACGAACTCTGGGCTTTTCACCCACAGAGGCCCATTGAGCCTTAGCCCACACAAATCAATATATTAATTATGTATGCAATGTAGCCCAGCTCCACCTACTTTCCATCCTCTACAACACCTGAATCAACCAATTGCCCGTGGCACCAAGCCACTGTGGTTTTAGACCACCGTGATACCAGATCACTGTGACAGAGTCACTAATATTATGTGTGGGCCAACCCACCGTGGTACCAAACCACTGTGACAATCCCCAATAGATATACGTGGGGCCAACCCACTGTGGTACCAAACCACTGGGACGAGTCACCAAATCACATAAACGTGGTGTTAAACCATCGTGGCACCAAGACACTGAGACATAGTCACTGAATCAAATATGTGGGGCCAACCCACTATGGTACCGAACCACTGTGATAGTCCCTAGATAGCACTTCCCCTTTCACATAATAACCCAAGTTCATGCACATGTTAACGTACTAAAATGAATGGTCATATTTTGAATGCATACAATCAGATAATTCATACATACACATATTTCGAACATGAAATCGTAGCGGAACTTACCCGGCGTCTCCAACCTTACCCCCAAGGGTATCTCGACTGCTAATTCAGTTGTTTCGGCTTTCAGCCAACACAGTTAATAACATATTTAATATACTAAGTGTGTGAGAATTAAACACCTGATAACGCGTAAGACAATACTCTCTACGTCGACGCTTTCACTAGCAGGAACGATCGCTATTTGCCTATCCCATGCAGACATCGGCTCTTTACCACAGCCCGGCGGAAAATCCTGAATCACCGACACCGCATGCCTTTTGAACGTTGGAGTAGAAACTATGGGTTCACTCCCCTCCTGGCCTTGACCGTTTCTTGTATCCATAAAATAGAGTTGATCAGAGATCAAAGAGAACCTTTGATTGACTAATCAAGAGATTCGGTTAAAATAGAATATAACAGAAAGAGTCTAAATACGCAAGACTAAAGAACTCTTTACCTTAAGAATCTGAATGAAGAGATGGGATTCAGAAATCGACTGATCCTCAGACTTTGGGCTCAAGTCGTATGGCTAAAGGTGTTTCCCGGAATAAGCATCCCAAACGAGAGAAGATGATATAGGAAGAGGGGTTAACCAAAATATATATACACCACGCCAATTAGCCATTCGGCTTTGGCTACAACAACCGAAAGAAATAAAAAAGAGATGAGCAACAGAATCTTTCCTTACCTTAATAACAGAGTCGATTGAAAAGGCTTCCTGGCCAAGATCTCTAACCTCTTGCTTCGCGATATTCGGCTAACAGGCACAAAGTGAAAGAACCAGGTTTGTTAACAACATAAATTCGACCTCCCCTTGAAAAGAAAGGATGGGGAGATAAATTATGAGAACAATAAAGGGGAACCTTACCTTAAAGCAGAGATGCCGATTGACACTCAAGATGATTCGACTAAGGAGAAAACAGGACGAGAATCGAGAGGAGTAGAAATGTCGGTCTTCTAGAGAAATAAAAAGGAGAGGTGGTGTTTTAGTTATGGTGAATGATGTAGGGACGAAACATAAAGAGAAGAGAAAAGAAGTAGATTTTGGTCAAAGAAGAAAAGAATGACAAATGCAAGAAGTGAAGGATGAAGGAGAAGGTTTCGGCCTTGGAGTAGAATGTAGCTAAAAGAAGAAGAAAATTGGATGATAGGGAGAGTGATGAGATGAGATTCGGCCAAAGTAACTTGGGTAACTTGAAGGAAACAATGCTCAATAGAAAGGTTAACAACCAAAGAAAAGAAAAGAATTAAAAAGAAAGGTTGAAAAGAACAAAGAGAATTCCACCTGAAAGTACCTTAGATGCACCAGAGGAAAAATCAACACACAACTAAACAACACCCAAAAAGAGACTACCAGCTCAACTCCAATTTTGGCACACACATAAGGCAACCCGATTATGCTCCCTCATGCCCCTCTAGCTGAATTTTTCCTTCCCACATACCCCTCATTCGGCCAACCACTTCCACCAACAACATATCCCACATTTCCCTCCTACTTTTACTCTCCTTCAACCATTCAAACGAGTTGACCAATTCAAATATCACCAACACCTCATTGCCACTCATTTGAATATGTTGACTCATTCAACCATCATCCTTGGAGAGCCCTTGCCGAATCCACCACTCTAGCTCCCTAGGCACAAAAATAAAGCTCCAAAGTGAGGCTTGTGGGATTCGAACCTCCTCCCGCTGCTTCCCCCTTGTGACGCCACTTCCCTGCACTCTAAGTGGCGTCCCCTTGCCACTTTACCACTCCTTTTCTTGTGTCATTAAACACAAGTATTTATTCTTAAGACCTGCCTCTACTAGCTCTCCCCTAAAATGCCTAAAAAAAATAAAATTTCCACCAAGGCTCAAGCCTAACCCCCAAGCTTTCCTAGGGCCCCCAAACATACCAGATTAACAGACAAAACATGCCAAACACATAGAGACATAACAAATGCAAAGCCCCTAATTCCCGGATGTTACAGTTCTACACCCCTTAAAGAAATTCGGCCTCAAAATTTACCTGGTCAAAAGAGGTGAGGGTATTGCTGTCGCATCACATCCTCTGGCTCCCACGTGGCCTCCTCTGAACCGTGGTTTTGCCATAACAGTTTAACCAACGGAACTGTTTTTCTCCGCAATACTTTGACATCTTAGTCTAGGATCTGAACCGGTTCCTCTTCAAAAGATAAATCTAGTCTCACTTTGATTCTTCCACTGACACAACGTGAGTTGGATCCGAACGGTAGCACCTTAACATCGAGACATGGAATACATCATGTATTTGCCTCAATTCTGGAGGTAACTCGAGCTGATAAGCCACTGGTCCCATACGCTTCAACATACGATAAGCCCCGATGAATCTAGGGCTCAGCTTGCCCTTCCGTCCAAACCTTAAAACTTTCTTCCAAGGCGAAACTTTCAGGAACACCTGATCACCCATTGCAAATTCTATGTCCTTGCGCTTCAAATCAGCATAGGATTTCTGCCTGTCAGAAGCTTCCTTCAGCCGAGTTCGAATCAACTTAACTTTTTCCTCTTTCTCGGAAACCAATTCCGAACCTAACATCTGACGCTCACCCAACTCTGTCCAACAAGTAGGAGTACGACATTTCCGACCATACAACGCTTCATAAGGCGCCATCTTAATACTAGATTGGTAGCTGTTGTTGTGTACGAATTCTGCCAATGGTAGGAACTCCTCCCAACTACCCCTGAAGTCAATGACGCAGCCTCTCAACATATCTTCCAAGATCTAAATTACCCTCTCAGACTGACCATCCGTCTGTGGATGAAATGCTGTGCTGAAGTCTAGTATTGTACCCAACACCTGATGCAATGCTTTCCAAAACTGTGATGTAAACCTAGGGTCTCTGTCTGATATAATTGACACTGAAACCCCATGCAACCTCACAATCTCCACTACATATAGCTTGGCTAACTTCTGTAGGGAATAATCAACCCGAACGGTTATGAAATGAGCAGACTTCGTCAACCGATCCACAATAACCCACACTGAATCTTTCTTCGTAGGCATAAGGGGCAGCCCACTCACAAAGTCCATCTTTATTCTCTCCCACTGCCACAGTGGAATCTTTACCGGTTGTAACAACCCTGAAGGTAACTGATGTTCTGCCTTCACTTGCTGACATGTCAGACACCTACCTACAAACTCGATAACCTCTTATTTTAGACTCGGCCACCAAAACTGTTTACGCAGATCCCGATACATCTTACTTCTGCCAGGATGCATAGCATATGGGCTACTATGCGCTTCCTGAAGAATCTTCTACCTTAACTCAAAATCCCTCAGCATACAGGCTTTTCCCTGAAAGCATAAAACCCTATCACTGTTCATACTAAAATTTGCTATTTCACCATCTGCCACTAACTGAAACTTAGCACTTAGCGATTCATCAGACAACTACTTTTCCTTTATCTGACTGACCCAAGAAGGCTTCACTTGAAGTTCAACTAACAAGCTTCCATCATCATACAAGCTGAGGTGAGCAAACATTGCCCTCAAGTCCGATATTAGCCTATGACTCAACGCGTCTGCCACTACGTTAGCTTTACCCGGGTGGTACTCAATCGAGCAGTCGTAATCTTTTAACAACTCAATCCACCTCCGCTGCCTCAAATTCAACTCCTTCTAGGTAAGAAGATATTTCAAGCTCTTGTGATCCGTGTAGATGATGGACTTCTCCCCATACAGGTAGTGCCTCCAAATCTTCAGAGCGAAAACTACCGCAGCTAATTCAAGATCATATGTGAGATAGTTCACCTCGTGAGGTCTCAATTGCCAAGACGCATATGCTACCACTTTCCCCTTTTGCATCAACACACATCCTAACCCTGTGTGCGACGCATCACAATAGACGACAAACTCTTTCCCTGCCTCAGGCTGAATTAACACTGGTGCATTCGTCAAAATCTTCTTCAACTTCTCAAAACTTTCCTGTTGCCTAGCTGACCAGACAAACGGTACTCCTTTCCATAATAACTTGGTTAACGGAGTAGCTATTAACGAGAACCCTTCAACAAATCTTCTATAATACCCAGCTAAACCAAGAAAACTCTGAATCTCTGCCACAGACTGGAACGGTAGAAATGTGCAAGTGTACACAATCGTAACAAGTAATAAAGTGACAAGTAAATGTCGAGTTATCGTACCCACAGGGACTGTAAAAGAATTATTTATGAAAATAATTTCAAACACTTTGATGACGGAAAAATATTTGGATTTGAGAGATATTTAAAAACTAAAAGAAAAACAGAGAAAAATAAAATAAAACAAAGTTCTAATGCACGGTTTCAAAAACTGATTTTAATAAAGATGACATAATTGTGTTGGATTAATCACATTTCTTACCTTAGAATTCTTAAGCTTGTGTTTATACTTATTAAATCATGGCAACTCGGTAATTTGATAACTTATGAACATGCTTACAATTAAAAATCCATTCATCTCTTGTACATATTCCTATGTCAATTCGACCGATAAAACAGATTTATAAAAGTAAACATGTTATTGCACATACATACTTACTAAGATAAACAATCCCTCGCATATTCCTATGTCAATTCAAACGACCAATTCAAACTAATAAGCATATAAAAGATCATGTGAAGTAACAAAGTATTTTTACCTTGAAACAATTTAATCACAAAAATCCTGCAAGTTATGCAAGGCATATGTATCGTCAAATACAATGCTAATTTAATCTTCAGCTACCTTAGAAGAATTAAACATGCACAGATTAAGTATTGTATCCATTAATTATAATTCCAAAGCATTTAAATAATTAATTCATTAGCTATCTAAACAATTATAATGCTAGATAACTTAACATGATTTTACTTAACCAAACATTTTACTGAGGCCTTTAACAGCATAAACACAATTTTAACAATTTAAGAAATCGAAATGCAATCAACCCAACACGAATCAAATTCAAGCTAAATTGATTAAATTAATAATTCCAACAGCATAAATATTCATAAACATGTTCGTCAAAACAACAACGAAATTTAAAGAGATAAGAAACAAGAAGCAAATCTGGTGTTTCTCCGTGGCTTGTCTGATCGCTCTGTTCTTCGTTCTTCGTTGGCCTCAGCTATCAAGGTGACTTATGAACACTCCAATTGTTGCTCTGAATGGCTGGGAAAACACCTCTTTTCCAACAAGGGAAATCGGCACAAGAACACACAAAGGGAAATGGGAAAAAAGGGAATTGAGAGAAAGTGAGAGAGGAGAATGTTGGATGCTTGAGGTGTGTTTTGAATGAGTAGCAAGGGGGTGTATTTATAGATGATCAAGGATGATGAAAATAGCAAATAGCAGCAGCAAAAGAGGCCTCCCTTGGCCGGCCATCCATGTGGCAAAGTTGAAGGATTCAACTTTGCTAAATAAAGCATGGGGCAAATCTACAAAGCCATATTATTTGGAGGGGTTTGAATGCAATTTTGAAAGGTCTTCAAGGGCTTCTTTGCATGATTAATTAATCAGCTAAGAAGCTGATTTGGCCCATCATTGTGGACGGTTTGGGCCGCCCAATTGGTGGCTGGTTTGGTTCAATCGGTTCGGTCCAACCAGTATGGCTCAACTGGGCCTTTTTCATAATTAATTAAGATTAATATATTTAACCCAAATTAAATCGGGAATAAATTAAAATTAATTATATTATGATTAAACCTTCATAATTAGACCATCTTGGGCTGGAAATAAATTCACCTTGATACTTCAAATTGCTTCTCGGTTTATTCTTCGAGCAGTGTCTGCCGAGCTGATTTTCGCCTTTTGTGCGAATCTATCGAAAATAGTCAAAATTAATCAAAGTTAACTATAAAATTAATTAAAATTCATCATGCTCATATTTTTAGTAGAATTTAATTATTTTATAATATTTAATTATTTTCTGACAAGAATTTACTCGAAACCATATGAATTTGGGTCAAAAAGGGCATGAAAAAATATATAAATTTTCGTGTTTCCACACCCCCAAACTTAATTTATTGCTCGTCACGAGTAATGCACAAATTTGAAAAGAATTTTAATGGAAACACCTCTGAAAAACTCCGTCAGAACAACTTTTTTCTCAAAATTATGAATTTGGTATACTTAGGTTCAACAATAAGAAATTTGATAATTATGCTACTTAAGTATACATATCGTTCAAACTACCTCCAACAATTATTATACTAGCAAAATTAGACTAAATGTTTCTTAATAAAGACATGTTACTCACTACCAAGTTGATTTTAATTCCTTATTCAAAATTAAACTGCAATCATTAAGCTTAACTGATGTCTTCATATGTTGAATAGAGCAATTTCTCTCCATTAATGTAGGTAACATTGGAATTTTAAATCAATAGGTCTTTAATAAGGTTGTAACGTGGTTGGGCTTAGGGGTAGGTAAAAGATAGACAAATTTTTGGCTTAAAAACCCTAGACTCAGGTTAAAATCGATCCTTTAGAATTTTCACCCTTGATACCCAACTTATGCTCTTTCGACCACTTATTTCATTTTGAGTACATGTTTTTTTTTTCAAGCTCAATTTTGAGCACTTGCTTCATGTACTACAATTTTCGAACATTTGATACTTCTTTTCAACAACCCCAAACTTATTTTCAAACGATATTCTGAATAGTACTGAGTCTAGTGTTTGGGACAATTTTAGAAGTAATGAAAAGAACATTGATGGCTAAATATTGCATAGGTCCAAATGAAATTAGGCCATATAGTCTCAAAATTGGGTTTCAAAGGATAATTTTATCAGGGTTGGCTTGACAGTCTCAAAAGGTCCAAACAACAGTTGCCTAAATCATTTTCAACATTCCATGTTTCCTAGGATTTCGCCTCAAGAAATTACTAAGTCAATTTTAAAGACTTAAGCTTTCATGCATGCCTAATTTTTTCGTAGGGAACTAAAACTTTTATGGTACGAATTTACATGCTTTATTAAAAATACATTTACATCATTATTAACCTAACATAGTAACTTATTGAAATACTAGAACTTTATTAATACTGAAGTTTAGCATAATTAACAAAATTTCAAATTATTGAACCAAAATATATCCTAATCATAACTAAAAGAAAATTTTATTCTGAGTGGAATCAATTCAAATTTTCGGTCCCCCTACTTAAAGTGAACAATGTCCTCATTGTTTAAAGTGAATAGATACTATACACCAGGTAGGATATTTAGAAAAGAGGAGGTGAGTCAAATTGACTGCTTAAGTACCAGGTAGAGCTGAGCATGGGCTGGACCACCCGGCCTGGCCCGAAGGCCGGCCCGAAAAATGGGCGGGTTCGGGTAAAAATCTAGGCCCGAAAAATGGGCTTGGGCAAAAAATGAGGCCCGATTAAAAAACGGGCCGGGCCTCGGGTAAGAATTTCTTGGCCCGGGCCCGGCCCGGCCCGGCCCGAAGTATATTAAATATTTTATTTTTTATTTTTTTTAATCTTTACCTTTACCTTTCATAGTTTCATAACCATAGCTCCTGCGTTACCACTTACCAGCCCTCTCTACCTCCGGTCCAGCCTTCTGACTTTAGCTCAACTCCGATCCAGCAGTCTCCAACTCCGATCCACTGCCACAACAACACAGTAAGCTGTAACTTACAGCTTATTCTCCTTCTTCTTTTTTTTTTTGCTTTAAAATGTTGGTTATTTCCTTTATTGCTTCTGTTCTGTATCTTTCATTTTATTAGATTTTTTAACTTTTCTGTTTGATTATCTTGGTGATGGTTCATGGCCTGAACTTGGTTAGATGGTTTCTAATTAATAACCAACCAGAAGCCATCAAAAATATTTTTTCTTTTTTCTTCTTTTGCTTTAGCTGTTGTGGGGTTTTGTTTTCTTTCTATTTCTTATATACAAAATATAAAGTATGACACTTTACTCATTATTCTACCCTAGGTCCCTGGCCTACGTCTTTACTTGAATGGTTCCAGTGATGCTTAACACCATAGCTCTCAAGCAATCATTTTAGGCACCTGTGGGCTTAGAAAATAAGATATTGAAAATGGGTTTTCAAAGGAAATAGCAAATACTAGGTTAAAACATTAATACCAGTCTTTCTTTTGGTATGGCTTTAGTGTTTTGAAGTTTTCGATATTCTCTTTGTTGGGTATAAAAAATGTACTCTTTTTTTCCTACAGCTAGGAATAGGAGAATCTCTAAAGATTTTTTACTATCTCGTTTTAAGTCATCTAATCTGGTTCATGAAAGTGACGAGAAACTCTCTTTATTACCTAAGAAAGCTGCAACTACAACTCACTAAAACTTGTTCTCTTGTCTTGTAATGTTTTTTTTACTGAAGTTTCCAGTAAAAAAGAAAAAGAAATTTCAGAAAATTGCTTTATTTTTATTTTTTTATAATCTAACTTGCTCATTATAGCAGCATATAATTATTGCTCACACGATTTTAGATTTTTAAATATAAATGTTTTATCAGTAAAACGAATTTTTATTATTTACATGCTATTAATATTCTTCATGTAATACTAGAAAAATGCCTTGTTAGTTGAAGACAATAAATTGGTTATATTATCATGATTTTATTGATTTAATAATCTCAACAGTCATGTTTTAATTATATAGTTTATATTAATTTTATTAATTTTAGGTATTATTTTGATTAAGTTTAGTTTGTTTTATGATTTTTAAATATTATTTGATAAAATTCTAAAATATTTTTCATAAATATTTCCAAAAAAAACAAAAGTTTTTCAATTAAACCCTCTTTGGTTATTAAATTGAGCTTGAGTTTAGATTTGATACAATTGTGTTTTCTGTTTAAATATTCTCGGACATAAGAAAATGTATTACCAGCTTCAAAAGCAATGTAAATTTCGTACCATACAAATTTAACATTATAAATATAATTTATATCCCATTTTAATTTAGCAGCATATGGCACATTTTGTCTTATCCATATCATTTATAAATGATTTCTATATTATATATAATTGTTGAACAATTATACTAACTTTTGTTTTATTTGGATTCCAGGACTTGAGTTTTTATGTCTATGGCTAGTTCGAATACTCCTATACATGTGGACGATGGGTTTAATGAGCATGAAAGTGCTACCAAATGTCAAAAGTCTACCACTTCAAAGGTGTGGGATGACATGACAAAGCTTGAATGCGAGGAGAAAAATGAATTGAAGGCACAATGTAATCACTGTAAGAGTATCTTTTCTGCTAAATCTTCTAGTGGAACGTCTCATTTAAGACGTCATCTAAATCAATGTTTGAAAAAATTTAATAAGGACATCACTCAATACACCATAGCCAATCAACCATCATTAGGAGGTGGTCCATCTATAAAAAACTACAAGTTTGATGCTGATGAGTGTCGTCGAGCTGTTTCTACTTTTCTTGTGTGGCAAGCATTCATTTAGGACAGTTGAAGAACCGGGATTTAGATACATGATGAGAATTGCTAGTCCTAATTTTAAGAATATAAGTAGATTTACAGCTGCTAGCGATGTCTTAATGTATTATGCAAAAGAGAGAGATTATGTTAAAGAAGAGTTAGCTAAAGCACCCGATTTAATTTGTCTAACTTCCGATAATTGGAATTCAGAGCATACTAATGATGAATATATTTGCATTACTGCACATTGGATTGATAAAGATTGGAAGCTACAAAAGAGAATCATAAGGTTTAGAGCTTTACTTCCTCCGTATGATGGTTTGAACATAGCGGATGAAATTGTTTTATGTTTATCTCAATGGGGTATAGACAAGAAAACTTTTAGCATCACTTTGGATAATGCTTCTTATAATGATGTGTTGGTTTCTTCTCTTAAAAATCGTTTTCGTGCGAACTGAGCTATTTTGTGTGATGGTGCTTTTTTCCAAGTTAGATGTTGTGCACATATTTTGAATCTTATAGTTAAAGCTGGTTTGGAACTTGCTGATAATGTTGTTGGTAAGATTCGAAATAGAATTAAGTTCATAAAAAGTTGGGAATTCGTAGGAAAAGATTTTATGATGTGGCCGACAAAAGTTTTCATTTGAATGTGACCAAAAAGTTGCATCAAGATGTGTGTGTGAGATGGAATTCTACTTATTTGATGCTTGAATCTTCTCTGTACTATAAAGATGTGCTAGATTATTGGGGCCAACGGGATAAAGACTATAAAATGTTTGCACTTTCTGACGAGGAGTGGAAAAATGTTGTTGTTCTTTGCAAATTTTTGAAAGTCTTTTATGATGTGACTTGTATTTTTTCTGGTTCTAATTATCCGACAGCCAATATTTATTTCAGAGGGGTTTGGAAGTGTAACACCCCAAACCCGGCCTATGCGTTAAGACCAGACTTGGCATGCCACGCGATTCGAATTTACGTCCAGTCGTCAATGCTTTTAATGAAAATAATTTTTCAAAACGATTTTGAAGACGGAGTTTATCAAAAATCGAGATTTATTTGAAAAAAACCATGATTTTAAAACATAAGAGTTTACAATTTGATTTAGAGAGAGATAATTGGTTGAAAATCTAAATAATTGGTTGAAATGAATTTATAAAAGAGTTTTCACAAAATTTTACGAGTGGGTGATATTTAAGAAAAACCCCCTTTTTATACGCAAGTTTAAGAAAACATTTATAAAAATTTAACAATCCCATTTAAGTAATTAAAACATATTAAAAACCATCCACAAATAAAAATCCATAAAAATAATACTAGAGGCCTTATTACACCGCAATTTAAAATAGTACTTAAATAAAAATACTTAAAAGAAGTCCAAAGTTTTTATAACTCATCATCCGTAGTATGGCCTCCACACGAAGTCATCCTCGGCCCAAATCTCCATCAATTGTCATTACCTGAGAAGGGTAAGAATAAAGGGTGAGTTACTTAGAACTCAGTGTGTAACCCACTTACCGTGTTCACTTGGCCAAAACCATTTAAACAATTAGTTGGGCTTGGGCCCATTTACAAATGTGCATTATATAAATAAAATATAAAAATGCATGTGATATGCAATTCCCAACCAAACCTAATTTCCATCCGCTACACACCACCCGTACCAACCAACACACCTATGGGGATCAAGTCAACCCACCCCGCCAACACACCGATAGCAGGCATTAAGCCAAATATAATATTTGTGGCAGAGCCACCGAACTAGATTGTGATAAAGTCACCGACCTGGAGGCATTAAGCCATTAAAAATATTTGTGGCAAAGCCACCGAACTAGATTTTGGCAACAGGCCTTTCTTCTCTTCGTCAATTATCCCAACCCATGCAGTCATGTATATATAATGCATAACAATATATTCATAAAGTAAATTTCAACAAAAAGCCCATATTACAAATTATCAATTTGGCCCGTTAGTCAAAATAGCAATTTAGCCCATTTAACGATCTAGCAAATTTTGGCCCATATATATCGATTTATCAAGTTGGGCCCATATAGCAATTTATCAAATTGACCCATTAAGGGTATTTTCGTAATTCGGTCCATAAGGACATTTCGTAATTCAGCTCATTAGGGGCATTTTTGTAATTTGGCCCATAAGGGCGTTTTCATAATTCGGTAATCGTACCCACTAAGGGTAATTTGGTAATTTACCCTCCAAGGGTATGATGGAAATTTTTGCAACCTAGGCTTAATGACTAATTTGGAGCATAAAAATCAAAACTGTCCATCTGCGTCGTACTGACTAAAATGACTATAACTCGAGTTGGGAAACTCGAAATTTTGGTCCGTAAATTTTCTCTGAAACTAGACTCATATAACTTCTTACTGTAATTTTTCCAGAATTTTTGGCTTAGCCAATTAGTACAGTTTATTCTTCAAAGTATCCCTTGTTTCACTGTTTGACAGTTCTGACCTCTCTTCACAAAATCTCAGATATCTTATTGTACAGAACCCAAATACTGATTTCGTTTGATCCAAATAAAAATAGACTCACTAAGGATTCTAATAATATAAACCATGTCCTGTAATTATTTTTCTATAATTTATAGTGATTTTTCAAAGTCAGAACAGGGGATCTCGAAATCACTCTGAACCAGTTTTACAAAAATCTAAAAATCTCAAAATATACTGATCCTTTGCTTGCTCCGTTTCTTTTATAAGAAAATAGACTCGATTATCTTTCAATCCATATATCCTTCAATTCCTAATTCAATTCCTACTATTTTTGGTGATTTTTTCAAAATCACGTCACTGCTGTTAACCAAAACTGTTTTGTTACAAAATATGATTACCACTTCGAACATACGTACGCCCGAGTGGCCATAGATGCTGGTCTTCGGCTTTTCAATCTTGTGACCGATTCACAGAACATTTCATGCAAACATTTAGAGAGGCATGAGATTACACATCCCATTTCAAACATGTATTCGGAAAGTAAGGGATTACACACCTTGATTAGGATTCCCTAAAGAACCACTCTTCGTTGCCCCCTAAAAATAAATTCGATCAAAAGTTAGCATCGATATCTTAAAGGTTCCAAAAGCCCAAAAGTACTCACTCACAAGAGTCACTTACCACAATCGCGATCCTTCCCTACGAGATTCTAAAATCCGGTCTTCCACTATAACTCGATTGATCAAAGGAGTGAGTGTCAACACGAATGGGAAGAAATGATAAAGACGAGATGAAGGGTTCGGCTATGGAGGAAAAATGAGAAAGAATATTCGGTTATGGGGGTATGGATTAGAGAAGAGAAGTTTGGAGCAAGAAAAAAAAATGACACAAAGTAATGCTAAAAGGAATTTGGCCTAACAAGCACCAAAGTTTTCCCAAATGACAAATGAAGAATTTGGCTACCCAAATACTCCTTCCCAAGCCGTGTGTTGCTTCTCCAAAAATGGATAAGTGTTGACCAAAAACACTTTCTAAAACATCACCCATGAAAATGCCAACATATTCCCCTTTTTACTCCTTTTCTTTTTTGTTTCTTTCTTTCCACTTTCCCATATTTTCCTCCATACCATAATTTCTTTCTACTTTCCCATAAAACATTCCTCAATTTAAGCCACTTGTTCCCCTACCTACCTTATCCTATTGATTCCTTTTCCTATGTCAATTTTTGTCTTAATCCATTAGCCACCTTATCATAAAACCAAAAGTCCAACCTTCCAAAAATATAGCTTGACCGACACATGCTAGATGAGTGAAAAGAAAACAAAAATTTTAGTCACAAAAATGCATACCAAGGGATTCGAACCTCTTCCCTCAAGCAAACATACATGGCGTCATATCTCCTTTACCACTTGCTCATCTTATGCTAACTTTTATCACTTAAATAACTTAAATTCCAAGGTTACCTGATTCCTTTTCACTAAAGTACTCTTTTACTAAAATTGATTCTAATTCCAAGTAAATCCGAGCCATTTCAAGACTATATTTAGCACATAAAAAAAATCATATTCGAGCTAACACCAAAGATAAGCAACATATTGATACTCAAATTTTTAAGATGTTACAATTCTACCCCCCTTAAAGAAAATTTCGTCCTCGAAATTTACCTGATTAGAAGAGGTGAGGATATTGTTGTCGAATTGCATCCTCAGGCTCCCACGTAGCTTCCTCCGCTCCGTGATTACGCCATAAAACCTTGACCAACGGCACAATTTTCTTTCTTAGCACCTTAACATCTCGGTCTAATATTTTCACTGGTTCCTCCTCGAAAGACAAGTCTGATCTCAACTCCACTTCTTCTACCGGTACTATGTGAGACGGATCCGATCTATAGCGCCTCAGCATGGAAACATGGAAAACATTATGAATTTGACTCAACTCCAGAGGTAATTCAATCTGATAGGCCACTGGACCAACACGCTTCATCACACGATATGGTCCGATGAACCTAGGGCTCAACTTGCCCTTCCTTCCAAATCTGAAAATTTTCTTCCAAGGTGAAACCTTCAGAAAGACCTGCTCCCCCACAGCAAACTCAATATCCTTACGCTTCAGATCCGCATACGACTTTTGTCGATCCGAAGCTTCCTTTAACCGTGCTCGAATCACCTTTACCTTTTCTTCTGTCTCAGATATCAACTCAGGACCCAACAACTGTCGCTCTCCCAATTCAGTCCAACAAGTAGGGGTACGACACCTACGACCATATAAAGCTTCGTAAGGTGCCATTTGAATACTGGATTGGTAACTGTTATTATACGCGAACTCTGCCAACGGTAGGAAATCCTCCCAACTACCTCTGAAGTCGATTACACAACCACGTAACATGTCTTCCAAAATCTGAATTACTCTTTCTGACTGACCATCTGACTGAGGATGAAAAGCCGTGCTAAAGTTTAACTTTGTTCCTAAAGCCTCATATAAAGCTTTCCAAAACCGTGATGTAAACCTGGGATCCCTATCCGATATGATAGACACTGGTACCCCATGCAACCTCACGATCTCAGATACATACAGCTTAGCCAATTTCTGCAGCGAGTAATCTGTACGAACTGGTAGAAAATGAGCAGTCTTCGTTAATCGATCAACTACCACCCAAACAGAATCTTTCTTAGTAGGTGTTAAGGGTAACCCACTAACAAAATCCATCGTTATCCGTTCCCATTTCCATAGAGGAATCTTTACCGGTTGTAATAATCCCGATGGTAATTGATGTTCCGCCTTCACTTGTTGACAAGTCAAGCATTTCCCCACAAATTCAGTAACCTCTCGTTTCAACCCTGGCCACCAATATTGCTCACGAAGATCCCGATACATCTTATTTCCTCCGGGGTACATAGCATAAGGACTACTATGCGCCTCCCGTAGAATCATTTGTCTCAAATCCGAATCCATGGGCATACAAACTCTTCCACAAAAACATAGCACGCCATCCTTGTTCAATCCAAAATCCCCTATTGTACCACTTTCAACTTGTTGCATTAAAGGACCCAACTTTTCATCTGATAACTGCTTTTCCTTGATTTGCTCCAACCACAGAGGCTTCACCTGAAGTTCCGCTAGTAGACTGCCATCCTCAAACAAACTGAGATGAGTAAACATTGCTCTCAACTCCGATACTACCTTACGACTCAATGCGTCTGCCACCACGTTAGCCTTTCCAGGATGGTACTCGATTGAGAAGTCATAATCTTTTAACAACTCCACCCATCTCCGTTGTCTCAGGTTTAACTCCTTTTGGGTAAGGAGGTACTTAAGACTCTTATGGTCCGTATAAATGATCGACTTCTCACCATAGAGATAGTGCCTCCAAATCTTTAAAGCAAACACCACTGCAGCCAACTCCAAGTCATGAGTAGGATAGTTGACTTCATGCGCCTCAACTGACGAGAAGCATATGCCACCACTTTCCCACTTTGCATCAACACACATCCTAAACCCGTATGTGACGCATCACAGTAAACGGTAAACTCTTTTCCAGCCTCAGGTTGAATCAGTACTGGCGCTTCCGTCAAAATCTTCTTCAGTTTCTCAAAACTTTCTTGTTGTTTATCGGTCCATACATACGGTACTCCTTTTCGCAACAACTTAGTTAGGGGTGCAGCAATCAATGAAAACCCCTCAACAAAACGCCGGTAATAACCAGCCAACCCTAGGAAACTCCGAATTTCAGCCACTGACCTCGGTGGTTTCCATTCCAACACAGCCTCTACCTTCCGAGGATCAACTCTTATTCCTTCAGCTGACACCACATGCCCCAAGAAAGTCACTTCCTTCAACCAAAATTCGCATTTACTGAATTTGGCATAAAGTTGCTTATCCCGCAAAATTTTCAACACAATGCGCAAATGTGAGTCATGCTCTTCTTCATTCCTCGAATATACCAAGATATCATCTATGAACACCACTACGAACTGGTCTAGATAGGGTTGAAAGACTCGGTTCATCATGTCCATAAATGCAGCTGGTGCATTGGTCAAACCAAATGGCATAACCAAAAACTCATAATGTCCATAACGAGTTCGGAATGCCGTCTTATGAATATCCGCCTCTTTAACCTTTAGTTGATGATAACCCGATCTCAAATCAATCTTGGAGAAAACTGAAGCTCCTCTCAATTGATCAAACAGGTCATCGATTCTCGGCAATGGGTACCTGTTCTTGATCGTCAATTTATTTAACTGCCTATAATCAATGCACATACGCATCGACCCATCCTTCTTCTTGACGAACAAAACCGGTGCTCCCCACGGAGACACACTAGGTCGAATGAATCCCCGATCTAACAATTCTTGAATTTGAGCTTTAAGCTCCGCTAACTCCTTCGGCGCCATTCTATAAGGAGCAATGGACACCGGAGCCGTTCCGGGCAAAAGCTCAATACCAAACTCTACTTCTCGATCTGGAGGTAGACCCGGAAGTTCTTCGGGAAAGACATCTGAAAATTCCTTCACCGTTCTCACACCTTCCACCGATAATTCCTTGGCATCCAAAGCACTAATGAAGGCTAGGAATGCTCCATACCCTTTCCGCACCATCTTTTCTGCCTTCAAAGTAGATACCACATTTGCCAAAAAGTTCCTTCGCTCACCAATCATAACTACCTCCTCATCATCCACAGTCCTTATCAACATCCGCTTTTCAGCACAATCTACTTGCGCCCGGTGCTTCACCAACCAATCCATTCCCAAAATAAGATCGAACTCGCCAAAAGGCAATTCCATCAAATCCGCCAGAAATATTTCTCTTTGGATTTCTAAGGGCACGTCTCTAAACAGTTTATTCACAATTACCGACTGTCCTAAAGGACTAAGTACCGTCACCTCTCTATCGGTAACCTCAGATCTAATATTCAGGTTTCCAGATATGGCACTAGCAACATACGAGTGCGTAGACCCGATATCTATCAAAGCAGTAACAGGTACATTAAAGATGAAAAACGTACCAGTTATCACATCAGGTGCATCGCCATCTTCCCGATGCCTAACCGCATAGACCAACCCCGGCTGTCTTGCCTCCACGTTACCTCTAAAGCCATTTCCTCGACCAGGTGCACCTTGACCACGTCCAACACCATTACCGCCACGACCTGGTCCACGACCTCTCGGTGGCTGCGGAGTGCCTCTAGCTGGCTGAGCATCAGGGTTACGAGCTACTGGAGTCGTATCAGTCCGTCGAGGGCAATTCTTATACTGATGGTCTTTGGAACCACATTTATAGCAGGCACCAGTTTTCCTCCAGCATTCCCCGGGGTGTCGCTTCCCACAGTCAGCACAGTCTCGACTCTGATTGGTAGTTACAGGTGCTCTAGCTTGAGCTGACTTATCATTTCGGAGCCTCTTCTGGAACCTTTTAGCAGAGCCCGTGTACCTAATATCCCTCTTGCCTCTAACTCTTTCCCGGTTCTGGCGTTCTGAATTCTTAGCCTCTTCGGCTATCTTGGCTTTCTCCACAAGCGAGGCAAAAATTCATACTTGTTGTGGGGCTATCAGTACCCGCAACTCATCATTCAGCCCATCTTCAAAGCGTACACAGCGCTCATGATCAGTAGACACTATTGTGCAAGCATAACGGCTTAAGCGAAGAAATTCCGCCTCGTAAGCTGCCACCGTCTTATTTCCTTGAACCAAATTTAGGAATTCCTTCCTCCGAGCATCTACATAACTTGTCCCGACGTACTTTCCTTGGAAAGCAGCTTTGAAGAAATCCCAAGTAATCAATGCAGCCTCGGTGCCTTCTCGAACCGTAAGCCACCATTGATACGCCTCGTCTCTTAGCAAAGACACAGCCCCTCTCAGTTTTTGCTCGACAGTGCACTCCATATCATCCATAATCCGCTCTACAGCCTCGAGCCAATATTCTGCAACATTCGGAGCTACACCCGAGACACCTCTAAAAACCTCGGCACCACTTGATTTAAGTCGTTCCGAGATTGATCCACGGATTGCTGGACCAGTTCTAACCCCAGTAACCCTTTCTAAGAATCGCAACATTGCTCGAGTCAAAGCATTATCCTCTCTCGTATGATCATGAGATCCAGTCTCACTCCCAGGTGACACAGGTGCATCCATTTCCGGCATAAGACCCGACGCTTCAGACGCTACCCTAGCACCTCGGCCTCTACCACGGCCACGTCTACCACGTCCACGTCCACGTCCACGTCCTCTAGTACTCATATTGGGTATTTTGGTTTAATCTGATCACAAGTTTTATGAATCAGTATACTATTTCAGTATTTATTAACGATATTTTATGAGATATAAGAGGTAAAGTTGTTTTCGCAATCACTTCCTATAGTATCAATCTATACCGTTTCAACATCTAAAACTAGAAGTTCTAGGGTGTTCCTATGGTCATATCACAATAATAAATATTTAATATACAAATACTTACTTGACTTGGTGCCGGATGCTCGTGGTGCCATACTAATTTAAACAATTTTTAAACAAAATTTGTTGTTGAACCCAAACCACAGCCGAGTTTTGAAACTAGCTCTGATACCACAAAATGTAACACCCCAAACCCGGCCTATGCGTTAAGACCAGACTTGGCATGCCACGCGATTCGAATTTACGTCCAGTCGTCAATGCTTTTAATGAAAATAATTTTTCAAAACGATTTTGAAGACGGAGTTTATCAAAAATCGAGATTTATTTGAAAAAAACCATGATTTTAAAACATAAGAGTTTACAATTTGATTTAGAGAGAGATAATTGGTTGAAAATCTAAATAATTGGTTGAAATGAATTTATAAAAGAGTTTTCACAAAATTTTACGAGTGGGTGATATTTAAGAAAAACCCCCTTTTTATACGCAAGTTTAAGAAAACATTTATAAAAATTTAACAATCCCATTTAAGTAATTAAAACATATTAAAAACCATCCACAAATAAAAATCCATAAAAATAATACTAGAGGCCTTATTACACCGCAATTTAAAATAGTACTTAAATAAAAATACTTAAAAGAAGTCCAAAGTTTTTATAACTCATCATTCGTAGTATGGCCTCCACACGAAGTCATCCTCGGCCCAAATCTCCATCAATTGTCATTACCTGAGAAGGGTAAGAATAAAGGGTGAGTTACTTAGAACTCAGTGTGTAACCCACTTACCGTGTTCACTTGGCCAAAATCATTTAAACAATTAGTTGGGCTTGGGCCCATTTACAAATGTGCATTATATAAATAAAATATAAAAATGCATGTGATATGCAATTCCCAACCAAACCTAATTTCCATCCGCTACACACCACCCGTACCAACCAACACACCTGTGGGGATCAAGTCAACCCACCCCGCCAACACACTGATAGCAGGCATTAAGCCAAATATAATATTTGTGGCAGAGCCACCGAACTAGATTGTGATAAAGTCACCGAACTAGAGGCATTAAGCCATTAAAAATATTTGTGGCAAAGCCACCGAACTAGATTTTGGCAACAGGCCTTTCTTCTCTTCGTCAATTATCCCAACCCATGCAGTCATGTATATATATAATGCATAACAATATATTCATAAAGTAAATTTCAACAAAAAGCCCATATTACAAATTATCAATTTGGCCCTTTAGTCAAAATAGCAATTTAGCCCATTTAACGATCTAGCAAATTTTGGCCCATATATATCGATTTATCAAGTTGGGCCCATATAGCAATTTATCAAATTGACCCATTAAGGGTATTTTCGTAATTCGGTCCATAAGGACATTTCGTAATTCAGCTCATTAGGGGCATTTTTGTAATTTGGCCCATAAGGGCGTTTTCATAATTCGGTAATCGTACCCACTAAGGGTAATTTGGTAATTTACCCTCCAAGGGTATGATGGAAATTTTTGCAACCTAGGCTTAATGACTAATTTGGAGCATAAAAATCAAAACTGTCCATCTGCGTCGTACTGACTAAAATGACTATAACTCGAGTTGGGAAACTCGAAATTTCGTCGTAAATTTTCTCTGAAACTAGACTCATATAACTTCTTACTGTAATTTTTCCAGAATTTTTGGCTTAGCCAATTAGTACAGTTTATTCTTCAAAGTATCCCTTGTTTCACTGTTTGACAGTTCTGACCTCTCTTCACAAAATCACAGATATCTTATTGTACAGAACCCAAATACTGATTTCGTTTGATCCAAATAAAAATAGACTCACTAAGGATTCTAATAATATAAACCATGTCCTGTAATTATTTTTCTATAATTTATAGTGATTTTTCAAAGTCAGAACAGGGGATCTCGAAATCACTCTGAACCAGTCTTACAAAAATCTAAAAATCTCAAAATATACTGATCCTTTGCTTGCTCCGTTTCTTTTATAAGAAAATAGACTCGATTATCTTTCAATCCATATATCCTTCAATTCCTAATTAAATTCCTACTATTTTTGGTGATTTTTTTAAAATCACGTCACTGCTGTTAACCAAAACTGTTTTGTTACAAAATATGATTACCACTTCGAACATACGTACGCCCGAGTGGCCATAGATGCTGGTCTTCGGCTTTTCAATCTTGTGACCGATTCACAGAACATTTCATGCAAACATTTAGAGAGGCATGAGATTACACATCCCATTTCAAACATGTATTTGGAAAGTAAGGGATTACACACCTTGATTAGGATTCCCTAAAGAACCACTCTTCGTTGCCCCCTAAAAATAAATTCGATCAAAAGTTAGCATCGATATCTTAAAGGTTCCAAAAGCCCAAAAGTACTCACTCACAAGAGTCACTTACCACAATCGCGATCCTTCCCTACGAGATTCTAAAATCCGGTCTTCCACTATAACTCGATTGATCAAAGGAGTGAGTGTCAACACGAATGGGAAGAAATGATAAAGACGAGATGAAGGGTTCGGCTATGGAGGAAAAATGAGAAAGAATATTCGGTTATGGGGGTATGGATTAGAGAAGAGAAGTTTGGAGCAAGAAAAAAAAAATGACACAAAGTAATGCTAAAAGGAATTTGGCCTAACAAGCACCAAAGTTTTCCCAAATGACAAATGAAGAATTTGGCTACCCAAATACTCCTTCCCAAGCCGTGTGTTGCTTCTCCAAAAATGGATAAGTGTTGACCAAAAACACTTTCTAAAACATCACCCATGAAAATGCCAACATATTCCCCTTTTTACTCCTTTTCTTTTTTGTTTCTTTCTTTCCACTTTCCCATATTTTCCTCCATACCATAATTTCTTTCTACTTTCCCATAAAACATTCCTCAATTTAAGCCACTTGTTCCCCTACCTACCTTATCCTATTGATTCCTTTTCCTATGTCAATTTTTGTCTTAATCCATTAGCCACCTTATCATAAAACCAAAAGTCCAACCTTCCAAAAATATAGCTTGACCGACACATGCTAGATGAGTGAAAAGAAAACAAAAATTTTAGTCACAAAAATGCATACCAAGGGATTCGAACCTCTTCCCTCAAGCAAACATACATGGCGTCATATCTCCTTTACCACTTGCTCATCTTATGCTAACTTTTATCACTTAAATAACTTAAATTCCAAGGTTACCTGATTCCTTTTCACTAAAGTACTCTTTTACTAAAATTGATTCTAATTCCAAGTAAATCCGAGCCTTTTCAAGACTATATTTAGCACATAAAAAAAAAATCATATTCGAGCTAACACCAAAGATAAGCAACATATTGATACTCAAATTTTTAAGATGTTACAGGAAGGTTCACAAAGTCTTGGTTGATACAGTTGAAGGTCCTTATTCTTTTTTAACTCCAATGGTTAAACAAATGCAAGAGAAATTTAATAAATATTGGGCTGAGTATTCGTTGATATTGTCCTGTGCTGCAATTTGAGATCCTCGTTACAAGTTGAATTATGTGCAATATTGCTTTACTACAATCTATGGTATTCATGCTTCGGATTTTGTTGAAACCATTCTTAGCAATCTTAGACTCTTGCTTGATGAGTATGCTAAGAAATCCAAATCAACGTCTTCCTTTTTGGCCGAGAATTCTAATGTCTCAGATAAAGATCCCGTTGATTCTAGTTTGCAAAGAAATGTTAATAGTGTTGGTTTTGGGGGAGATTTTGATGAGAGTGATGATTTTAAACGGTATTTAAATGAATCTAGCACTAAGAGTGAAAAGTCACAGTTGGACATTTATTTGGAAGAACCGGAGCTTGAGTTGAATAGTCAAATAGATGTTTTGGATTATTGGAGCAAAAGTTCAGTTCGATATAATGAGCTTTCATTATTGGCTCGCGATCTTTTGGCAATTCCAATATCGACTGTAGCTTCCGAGTCCGCTTTTAGCATGGGTAAGAAAGTTATCACACCTTTGATGAAACACCCCAAACCCGGCCCACGATCCTTGACCGGATCTGGTATGTTCCTCGATGTAAACCGGTTCAAAATTCTTTTGTTACTTAGGAAAACTTGTGTGTTTTGAAAGAAAGTTTGTTTTGGGTTGGGCTTGAGTTGAAAAAGAGTTTATTTTATATTGAAAACCCATTTATTTCAGGTGACAAATAATTAAGGTTTATCTTAAAATAAATTGACTTAATCTTTAATAATTAAAATTTCATAACATAGTAAATAAAATAGAAATAAAATAATTCACTATGGCCTTATTACATCAAAATAATTCCCAAAATTAAATTAAAGTACTTAATAAAATAAAAATCCAAATTAATTAAATTCCTTGCTGTGCATGGCCACCTTTGAGCTCCTGCCGACCCGGTCCATTACTGATCATCACCTGGAAGAAAATATTCCCCAACGGGGTGAGTCAAACAGACTCAATGTGTAACCAACACTATAACTTAACAATTCAGGCATACAATGTCATATCATATACTTATTCATATAACAAATATAAAGTAATGATGCAAACCCGAACCCAAACCTATAAGCCATATGCTACACATCACCCGTACCAACCTGCACACCGTGGGGACTAATAAGTCAACCCTCCATCCGCTACACACCATCGAAGGCAGTCTCTGCAGTCGACGTGCTCATCGCCCTTATAAAATTCGTGGTCTTAGGTCACCACATTCAGATATCGTGGTCTTAGGTCACCATATTCAAATATCGTGGTCTTAGGTCACCACATTCAGATATCGTGGTCTTAGGTCACCACATTCAGATATCGTGGTCTTAGGTCACCACATTCACTTCCCCTTTTATATAACCCGAATGCCCCATATCATTCATATCATGCATCTTACATAATTTCACATTCTTATCACTTTTCACATGTTACATATATAACATAATTTCATATTCCTAGTAGGAGTAGGAAACGTACCTGAGTACTTTTGTACCATTACATGGTACCTTAGCCATATTCTTACACATTCTTATAGTCACATACATATTAATTATTGCCATAAATATATCAAGAAATAGTGTGAGGTACACACCTGATTCGCTTAAGGTTTCCAATCCAAAATCCCGAAAAGCTTGATCTAATGCCTTAGATCTTAGATCTCTACATTTAATAATCATTTAATACTTAGTAAAGAGCCATTCGGCCATAAATCCAAATCCTAGTAGGATTAGTACACTAAAACTTACCTTGTTGCCGATTGACTTAAGAATCAAGTCCCGAAACTTTGTTGTATTCCTTCTTGTATTCGGCCAAACATTAAATCACATCCCAGGTTAGTTTCGGCTTTTTAAACAATTATGAAATAGATCTAGATATCAAAATAAGCCTTGGCCGAATGTTATAGACACTTACCTTGTGGATTTTAAATCCCGAAACTCACCGAATAACTAGGGAACACGCGGCCTATGGTGTACCTTCGGAAAAAGAACTTCTCCTTCCTTGTAGTCGACACTTAGTAAATCCCGAAAGTATTCCTTGCCTTAGATGTCTGTCGAAATCCCTATAACTTCATGTTAGATCAATTTCTAACATTTATTCACAACAAATAACCCTTAGCCGAATGTTAAATATGGCTTACCTTAGATTCTTAAATCCCGAAATAGTTGACTTGTCTTATGAAATTGTCGACAATGGCAGAAATCCCGAAGAGCCTTCTTTCCAAGTTTCGACTAACACAATAATGGGGTTAGATTTCCTAGTTTCGGCTTTAATCTTAGAAGAAAAAGAATGGAAATCGATAACTACTGACCTTACCCTTAATCTTTGTAATCGACAGCCCCCTTTTCTTGAGTCCTCAAAGATTCGGCTTAAGGCCTAGAGAATAGTAACACAAGTTTCGGCTTTTGGAATATTGAGAGGAGAAGAATGAAGAAGAAAAGAATAGTTGCTTAAGAGAATTTGGCAATGGTGAAATAAGGAGAAGGGAAATTGGCAGAGGTTATCAAGGAAGAGAAAATAATGCTGAATGGCCTCTCTTTTCCTTTTATAGCCGAATTTACTAGCTTAGAATCCCTTACTTGGCCACCACTCTTCTATTTTGATAGCTTTATCACTTTAATTATCACCTAAAACTTAATCCAATAATTATCTCTTATCTCTTAATAAAAATATCAATAAAAATCCATCATTTATCCATCTATTTGCCGAATTTTAACAACAATAAAACACCTCCCTATAGAGCCTTAATGCCGTCCACTTCTCTTGTTCTTGGCACCAAAATAAAATTCTTTTATTTGCTCCCCAAGTGACTCGAACCCAGGCCCAATTGCACCTACTTGTGGCGTCAACTCTAGAGGCCCTAAGTGGCGCCTCCAAGCCACTTAGACAAGCCCAATTGTATGTCATATTTCACCCATAAATTTTCTTAAGGCCACCCTGCTTTACTTCCCTCTCTTAACTTCAGAACTTAACTTTTCATAAAATGTTTCCTTACATTTCCTTACATTTCCTTACATTTCCTTACATTTCCTTACATTTCCAAGTTTCCAAAAATGTTCGTTTGCCTCCTTTAAACTTAACATTTCTTACATTTCCAAGTTTCCAGAAATGTTCACTTTCCTCTTTTGAACTTAACATTTCTTACATTTCCAAGTTTCCAGAAATGTTCACTTTCCTCTTTTGAAACTTAACATTTCTAAATCATTTCCAAGTTTCCAAAAATGTTCATAATACATTCATAACACACAAGACATGCCATTTCGTATACTTAAATCAAAAATGCATAGGCCCATTTTCAGAATGTTACATTTGAGAAGTTCACTTAAGCCAAAAATGGTTCAAGCCGTTGTTTGCCTTGATGATTGGATGCGAGCTAAGGGATTTTCAACGGGTAATTATTATTCTTATTTTATTGTTAATTTTATATTATTTTTTATTAATTTGATAATCTAATTATTTATTCTTATTTCATGTTAGAAATTGGTGATAAGAATGACGATGACGATGGGGACGATGAGGACGATGATGACGATGTTTCTTCGGTTGCTTTTTAGGTTACCTTCCTTTCTAACTGTTGACAATTTAATTTATTCTTGTAAAATTAAATATGTTAATTGGTTAATGTATAGATATTTTGGTTGGTTGATTATATTTTGCAGGTTTTTGGTACTGTTTTGGGGATGTTGGTTTTCTGCTGTTTAGTGCTATTTTTATGCTGTTTGGCACTATTTTGTTGCTGTTTGATGATGTTTAGTGCTGTTTTGGTGTTGTTTTATGCTATTTTATTGTTCTTTTATGGTATTTTATTGTTTCGTTGTCGTTTTTAATATTATTTCGATATTGTAGAACTTTTGTTTTATTATCAATTTGGTTATTATTTTAGTTCAAACAAGTTGTTTCAATTTTAATATAACTACTTCTTATTGTTTTGTTGTCGTTTTTAATATTACTCCGATATGATCTTTGAGATCCTATAGTTTGCTACTTGATTTTATTTGCTAGGAATGGAGATTAGTTAACGTTGAGCACATAATAGTCAACTTTTGAGATCCTATAGATTGATACATCTGTTAGTTTGTGATTTGGTGGATATGATTTTAATAACATTGACAATTGTTTAAAACAAATTTAAAATTTGAAGCTGTCAAAATTGGGTCTAATATGAAAATTTGGAACTAAGATTGAACGTATTCCAAAAAATACAATTATAAAGTTGGACAATAATTAGTATTTACAAAGTTGTTTATAGGAAATTATGACATGTCCATTTTATTAAAGTATAACCCAAACCCTTAGTTTTTTGTCTTTCTATATACAACTTACAGTTGTATAAATATTTGGCATAAAAATTTCAATGTTTTTGTATTTTGTTTTAGTATATTTTTTATTTGTTTTTTATTTTAATATTTGTTTTTATTTTTTAAAAATGTATTTAATTTATTATATTTTATTTTTAATAAAATAAGTTAAAAATTAATATTATCCGGGCCGGGCTCGGGCTGGGCCCGGGCCTACCAATTTCACGTCGGGCCGGGCTTGGACAATTTTCTAGGCCCATATTTCGGGCCGGGCCGGGCCCGGGCCTTAAAAGCGGGCCGAAATTTTTTTTAGACCCGGCTCGGCCCGGCCCATGCACGCCTCTAGTATCAGGCTGTCTCTAAAATCCAATCCTAGACATGTATATATCTATTGCCACACTTTAGCCTTTGAGACTTGTTCAGATTTTATTCATGCTTCCTATCTATTATTTTATTGTGCAAAAATAAAAATTTCTAATTAACCTAATCCTAGAATAACTTAAGAATAAAAATAAACTAAAGTTGAAGTCCTCCCCTTTTTTATTTGTTCTCCGATCCATCAGAATCTGACTCATCTTTTCCTTCCTCGACATTGGAGTCCATGGTTCAAGTACAAAGTCAGGAAATTCATGCACAAAAATAAACGGGTCATTATAGATTTTCTTGAGGGCACTCCTCATCGAGTCATCTCTTATTTTTGAGTATCACCAGTAGGCTTGTTGATGCCACTACATGTGTTGTAGCATAGCCATTATACCAAACTATTCACTTTGTGGAATGGTGCTAGATAAAGGGACTCTCAGTGTCAAATTGGGAAATTTGTTAAGGGTGGTTTCAGTTTTGGGCAGGTGGGTGAGTAGCTGAGGGTAAAGTTTAGAGTTGAAGAGGGTGGCGGTTTTAAGGATGGTTTGGGTGCGGTAGTTGGAGACTTCGAATGTTAACACCCCAAACCCGGTCAATACATCACGACCGAATCTGGTATGTTACGGGGAAAACGTATTTGAGAGGTTTAGGTTTCCGGTTAAAGTTTGATGAAAACTCTTAGCTATATTTTGTGCTTGTAGAAATCTTGGGCATAATTGTTTAAAACCGATAGTGCATTTGAAAATCCGGGAAATTTGAAAACTTAATTAAATATGTAAGTAAAACAAATTTATCTCATTTAGAAATCCGAGTAATTCCTTTATGTTGCTTAAAAACATTTGGAGCTTAGTGTGGAAAAGTCTCAGGTTTGGAAAACATTTGAGTTGCATTCATTTATAAGTTACAGTGTGATACCCGATCGGTACAGTTTAAAACAGATCGCTTTGTAGTTTAAAAACCTTGTCTTTCCAAATTTTAGCCAATTTTTAACCCAGTAATTTGTTAAAGCATATTCAAATTCAAACCAAGCATACAAATAACAAAACATAGCTTTTAAAAGGCCTTTTACAATCCAAATAAAACCAACGAAAAATAAATAAAATAAAGTACCAAGTTTTAAATCAGTGCAACTCCGAATTTATTCATGGCATGATCACCTCGAGTCCATCCGGCTCCATGTCCGCGATCTAAACGCCACCTGAAATGATAAGGGAGAAGGTGAGTCGCAAGACTCAGTGCATAAATCCCCCTCCCGATGTATGCAACATACTAACACACCATAACAAAGCAATACAATTAATGCACCCGATCCTAGCCATCCATAACACCTTTTCTACCCCGTGTGGTACCAAACCACTGGTGGTGCCAAACCACTGGTGACCCAAAGTCACGATATCCATCAATGTGGTGCCAAACCACTGGTGACCCAAAGTCACGAATAAACCATCTGTGGGGCCAACCCACGTGTGATACCAAATCACTGGCGACGATCCCGTATCTCAAAAGTGGGGCCAACCCACAGTGGTGTTAAACCACAGGGACAAGTCACTATGAGCTGGTGGTGCCAAACCACTGGTGTCCCAAAGACACAAGTGTGATACCAAATCACTGGTGACCGCAGTCACGAACCAAATGATGGGGCCAACCCATCGTGTGATACCAAATCACTGGCGCCAATCCCATAATATCAACCGTGGGGCCAACCCACTGTGGTGCGAAGCCACTGGGACGAGACGCTATGAGGTGCCAAACCTCTGGTGTCCCAAAGAGACAAATATCATCTGTGGTACCAAACCACTGGAGGTGCCAAACCTCTGGTGTCCCAAATACACGGATATCATATTCCCCCTCCTCTCATATCACCCATAGACATATCATACTGATGCAAATCGTGCAAATCGTGCAAATCATGTTAACATGTATAGTACTGCATCCCATATCACATACTTTATAGATCATGATATCATCTCAATAACAGAACTCATAATGAAACGGACTTACCCGATTCCATGCACATACCCCATAGGGTATCAAATCAATCAACCATACTGTTTTGGTTTTAATGGACAATCAGGTTATTAAACATATTACTAAGCAAAGAGTGTGTTAGTTTACACACCTGTTAACACGCAAGCCTTAATCCCAAAGAACCGATCTAAGACCCTCGATTACCTTGCTCCTATAATCGGCCAAACAGGAACATTAAAACCAAGACCATTCGGCCAAACCAAAACCAAAGGGTAACATTCAAACCCTTACCTTACAAATGATTTGGTTTCCTACCAAATCCCGAACCAAACAATGGTTCCTCTAACAATCGGCCTCCCCTTAAGACACAAACAATTAGTCTCACAAGCCTTTGGCTTAACCAAAAACTAAACGAACAGACTAATAAGACCAACCCTTACCACCACTTACCAAACGATCAACCAAAGGTAAAGGTTTCGCTTGACTGCTTCACTTGCTCGCCACCAAAATCCGGAGACCCTATAATGAAATCGGCCCAACACAAGAGATTAACCCCTATCAACAAATGCCAAAAATCGGCTCTTAACCAAACCAAAAACGACCAAGAACAAGGGAGGAGAGAAATGGCCATTCGACCAAGCACTTACCTAACTCCAACTGATTGAAAACACCGAACCCAACACGATCAACACCCTTCTAATATTCGGCCAAGATGAAAAACTACTAGGAGAGGGGAGATTCGGCAACCACTTTAAACAAAAAGGAAAAGAGGATTCGGCTTCAGGTGTTTAACCCACTTATTTTCGGCTTTGAGTGAAAGAAAGGAAGAGTAGAGATGAGAAGAAATGGAGGTTACGGCAATAGGGTTTGAGAGAAGAAAATGAAAGTTTAAGGGAACAAGTTGAGAGGGTTTCTGCTCAAGAGAAATGGGGAAACAAATGGAGAATTCGGTTTAGAAGGCAAGGTAAGTTTCGGCACAAGTGTTCTAAGAGAAAAGAATGAAAATATGAGAAGAGGAAGGTAGCTAGTTTCGGCAACAAAAGAGATTAAACGGAACACATGCACAAAATCGGCTAGATGCCCAAAAGAAAAATCGGCAAGGTATGGTTACTTTGGACTTTCGGTTTCAAGGAAAACAAAAGAGAGACTTACTTCAAAATTCGGCTTTGGTATGACAAAAGAAGAAGTTTGCTTAGACACCAAAAATGACCGAAAATGCACCAAAAGCAAAGTGAAATTCGGCACTCCCCATTCCCATACTTACCAAACCGGCCACTCCCCCCAAAATCTCTCCAACATTCGGCCACCACCTCCAAGCACTCCCATCCACTAGTTCAAAGTTGTTTGAACTAGTCAACCTCCTAATTTCACTCTCCACCCACCATTCAAGATGGTTGACTTGGTCTATGGCAGAGTTTGAACAGCCCACAACTTCTCCTCCTCCATGCCGTCAAAATGGAAGCAAAATGCGAGACTTCTGCAGCTTGAACACAGGACCTCTTCCCCCTGCAAATGACGCCAAACTCAAGCTCTAAGTGGCGCCTATCTTGCCACTCTACTAGCTCAACTCTTGTGTTAACATTCACCAAAGAATACTTATAAATCCCAGCTTCTTCAGCTACTCTCACCTACGCCTAAAAACTAAAATTTTTCCTACCACTCAGGCTTACACTAAGCTTACACCTAAGCCCCCAAAACATCAAAACAACAACATTGCAGACCAAACACATGCAAACACTGCCATAACAAAATAGCCCCCAAACTAGGATATTACAGAATGAAAGTGTTTGGGGTGGTGATTAAGGGAGTTAAGGGGCTGCAACATTAAGGGATTAATTGACATGCACAATTGGGCTACTTGGGAGTTGTGGTAGAACAAGGTAAGTGCTATAGGTTTGTGCGGAGAAGGGTTGAATATTTCCTTACTTAGTAGTGTCTTAAGCCCAATGGCAGCTCCTTTTTGGATCCTAAGCTCCTATACTGAAAAAAAACTCAAAGAAATTAGTTCTTGGGTTAAAAGTTGACCCTTTATTTAACAAAAAAAATACTTAAATTCTTTGGGCTACTTAGAAAAATATTTTTTTGAAAATTTACATCAAATTAAACTCCCAAGAAAGACTGGAGGGGTCACAGATGGTCCCGCTTAAGTCCCAATCTCCTAGACAGAGTTTTAATTAATGTAATGAACTAAAGAAAATTTTATCTAAGCCTACCATTTTATTCAAATGAGAAAAAAAAACTAAAAATATAAAATAACGATAAAGAAAATGAAGAGAACTCCCTTCATTTTATTTAGGATTGTCATTGACCATGGTGGTTTCAAATGGCCATTTGTCATACCAACCATAACCATCCAAGAAGTAATCATATTCTTTCCCATCAAATCTGTCCAGCATCTTATTAGGGAAAGAAAATCCGTAATGATCTTTCCTGATGACCTTCTTTAACTTCTTGTAATTCCTACAAATCCTTCAACCTGTGACTTGAATATCTGCAATAATCCATCCAACACCCTTCTTATACCTTTCCAAAATCACAAGTGCCTCTTCTTCTTGATCTTTGGTGAACTCAACTGAAATAATGACAGATAAAGTCAAAGATAGACCCAAATAGTCATATTTCAAATGAGGAGACAAAATCTTCAGTTCCAATTTAGCTGGCTCTTCAATCAATGACTTTGGTTGCTTATACTCTTGAGATGATAACTCTAATGATTCGAGTGGAACTTCTTGAGCGAATTCCTTTGAATTAGCTTCTAACCAAGTCAAACATTCCTTGTCTTCATTATCACTTGGTGAATCCTCTAGTAGAATATGTTCTAACGGATTGTCTAAAGAATTGAGCTCCAATTCTGTAGAAGCCAGCGATTCCATCTTGGAAATAGCAGAACAGTCTTCAACTACATTTGGGGATTTAGCAGCATCGAAGTCATTAAAAGTCACCTTGTAATAAAAAATTTCTTTCAACTAAGTATCTCGTTGCTGCTTCTGGAATCGTTGAGGATATGTCAATGGTGGAATCTTAGCTTTAACCGGACAACTCTTCCGTGGAAATTTTTCTGCATATGACAAGGGTGTTAGATAATCAGAACTAACTGGTTTAGTGTTTACCTCATCAAGGATCACTGAATCTGACTTCTGTGAAACAGGAGTTTCAACACTTGGTTGAACTTCCTCTTTTTTCTTGAGCTACAACAGGCTCATCTTGGATATCAACCACCTTGGGCTCCAATGTCTTTCCACTCCTCAGTGTCAGCGCTTTGTAGTGCTCCTTTCCCGAATTTCTCGGATTTTTCGTATCACTGGGTAAGGTACCCTGTGGTCGGTTTCTAATTTCAGTTGCAAGCTGGCCCATTTGGTTTTCCAGATTCTTCAATGTAGCTACTTGGCTTTGGATTAAGGCATCATTCTTTGCCATGTATGCCTTCAGCAAATTCTCCAAGCTATTAGACACTTCAGCTTGAACTGGTTTCTAAACTTGTTGCAGAAAATTAGGCAGCTGGGTTAGTCTGGGTTGGGTGTAAGTGGTACTGGTACTAGCCCCTTGGTTACTCCAGGAGAAATTCGGGTGGTTTCCCCATGATGGGTTATAAAAATTTGATTGCAACCCTTGCCTTCCTCGGTTTTGGTTCTGATTACCCATGTCGTATACATATTCTGGGTTCGACGGACATTCTTCAAACACATGTCCCTCCCCACAATAGACACGGGCTATTTTCTCAAATTGATTAGGCGGTTGTGCTGCAAAACTATTAGACCCATTAGTAGTAAGATTTTTGAGCATTGAGGATATTGATGATACCTGAGATGCGAGTGAAGGAAGAGCGTCTACTTCATGTATTCCAGTGACTCGTCTTCCTAAGGCTGCTCGGTTGGTTGGCCACTGATAGTTATTACTGGAAATTCTTTCAATAATCTCGTAAGCATCGTTATAAGCCTTAGAAAGAAGGGCTCCATTTGCTGAGGCATCCACCATCATTCTAGTATGAATATTGAGACCAATATAGAAAGTCTCCATTCGAACGTAGTAAGGAATGCCGTGATGAGGGCACTTTTGTAATAACTCCTTAAACCGCTCCCATGCTTCATATAAAGATTCTTCATCGAGTTGCTGAAATGAAGTGATTTCATTTCGGATCTTGGCGGTTAAAGATGGAGGGAAATATTTCATTAAGAAACGTTCAACCAACTCTTGCCATGTAGTTATGGAACCGGACGGTAGGGAGTTCAACCACGCTCGTGCTCTATCTCTTAAGAAGTATGGAAATAATCTCAGTCTCAAGGCATCCTCAGTCATTCCGACTAGTTTAAATGAGTCACTCACTTCCATGAATAGCTGAAGATGAAAATGTGGATCTTCATTAGGAATCCCACTAAATTGACCCATATATTGCAACGTCTAGAACATGGCCGGCTTTAGCTCGAATTGTTGTGCCTCAATTTCGGGTCTCTTAATACTCGGATTGAGCTCGTTGAATAGAGGAATGGCATATTGTTGAATGGCATAGTTTCTATCATCGGCAACAATGATCAGATTGTGAGTATTATAAGCGAATGTTCCTCTTGGGTTTTGGTTTGGATTTTCGAAATTCATATCTTCGGTCCTTCTTTAGTTCGCTTGTCTTATCCTTTGTTAGAAAGTCCTTTCAATTTCAGGGTTTAAAAGAAGTAAGTCAATAATTTTGATCAATACCCTGAAACAAAAACAAAAAAAAAGAATTAAAATTTAACAAAAAAAGACCAAAATGCAAAATTAACAATTTCACAAATAATGTCTTTGAAAAACAGTCCCTGGCAACGGAGCCAAAACCTTGGAACGGTGGAAATGTGGAAGTGTACACAATCGTAACAAGTAATAAAGTGACAAGTAAATGTCGAGCTATCGTACCCACAGGGATTGTAAAAGAATTATTTATGAAAATAATTTCAAACACTTTGATGACGGAAAAATACTTGGATTTGAGAGATATTTAAAAACTAAAAGAAAAACAAAGAAAAATAAAATAAAACAAAGTTCTAATGCACGGTTTCAAAAACTGATTTTAATCAAGATGACATAATTGTGTTGGATTAATCACATTTCTTACCTTAGAATTATTAAGCTCATGTTTATACTTATTAATCGGTAATTTGCTAACTTATGAACATGCTTACAATTAAAAATCCATTCATCTCTTGTACATATTCCTATGTCAATTCAAACGATCAATTCAACCTAATAAGCATATAAAAGATCATGTGAAGTAACAAAGTATTTTTACATTGAAACAATTTAATCACAAAAAATCCTGCAAGTTATGCAAGGCATATGTATCGTCAAATACAATGCTAATTTAATCTTTAGCTACCTTAGAAGAATTAAACATGCACAGATTAAGTATTGTGTCTATTAATTATAATTTCAATGCGTTTAAATAATTAATTCATTAGCTATCTAAACAATTATAATGCCAGATAACTTAACATGATTTTACTTAACCAAACATTTTACTGAGGCCTTTCACAGCATAAACACAATTTTAACAATTTAAGAAATTGAAATGCAATCAACCCAACACGAATTAAATTCAAGCTAAATTGATTAAATTAATCATTCCAACAGCATAAATATTCATAAACATGTTCGTCAAAACAACAACAAAATTTAAAGAGATAAGGAACAAGAAGCAAATCCGGTGTTTCTCTGTGGCTTGTCTGATCGCTCTGTTCTTCATTCTTCGTTGGCCTCAGCTATCAAGGTGACTTATGAACACTCCAATTGTTGCTCTGAATGGCTGGGAAAACACCTCTTTTCCAAGAGGGGAAATCGGCACAAGAACACACAAAGGGAAATGGGAAAAATGGGAATTAAGAGAAAGTGAGAGAGGAGGATGTTGGATGCTTGAGGTGTGTTTTGAATGAGCAGCAAGGGGGTGTATTTATACATGATCAAGGCTGCTAAAAATAGCAAATAGCAGCAGCAAAAGAGGCCTCCCTTGGCCGGCCATCCATGTGGCAAAGTTGAAGGGTTCAACTTTGCTAAATAAAGCATGGGGCAAATCTACAAAGCCATAATATTTGGAGGGGTTTGAATGCAATTTTGAAAGGTCTTCAAGGGCTTCTTTGCAAGCTTAATTAATCAGCTAATAAGCTTATTTGGGCCATCATTGTGGATGGTTTGGGCTGTCCAATTGGTGGCTGGTTCGGTTCAATCGGTTTGGACCAACCAGTACGGTTCAACTGGACCGTTTTCATAATTAATTAAGATTAATTTATTTAACCCAGATTAAACCGGGAATAAATTAAAATTAATTATATTATGATTAAATCTTCATAATTAGACCGTCTTGGGCTGGAAATAAATTCACCTTGATGCTTCAAATTGCTTCTCGGTTTATTCTTCGAGCAGTGTCTGCCGAGCTGATTTTCGCCTTTTGTGCGAATCTGTCGAAAATAGTCAAAATTAATCAAAATTAACTATAAAATTAATTAAAATTCATCATGTTCATATTTTTAGTACAATTTAATTATTTTATAATATTTAATTATTTTCCGACAAGAATTTACTCGAAACCACATGAATTTGGGTCAAAAAGGGCATAAATTTCTGTGTTTCCACAGACTTAGGCAGTTTCCAGTCCAACACAGCTTCAATTTTCTGGGGATCAACCCTAATCCCCTCAGCAGATACAACATGACCCAAAAAGGTAACTTCTTTCAACCAAAATTCACAGTTACTGAATTTGGTGTACAACTGGTTCTCCCTCTGCATCTACAGAACCACCCGAAGATGCGAATCATGCTCCTCTTTCGTACTTGAATAAACCAGGATATCGTCTATAAACACCACCACAAACTGGTCCAGATAGGGTTGGAATACCCGATTCATCATGTCCATAAATTCCACTGGTGCATTTTTCAACCCGAATGGCATCACCAAGAACTCGTAGTGACCATAACGAGTTCGAAAAGTTGTCTTATGGATATCTGCCTCCTTAACCTTAAGCTGATGATACCAAGACCTCAAGTCTATCTTTGAAAAGACCGAAGTTCCTCGCAACTGATCGAACAGATCGTCTATCCTAAGCAACGGGTACTTGTTCTTAATCGTTAACTTGTTCAGTCAATGCACATCTACATCAACCCGTCCTTCTTTTTAACAAATAGGACTGGCGCTCCCCAAGGTGACACACTGGGTCGAATAAAACCCTGATCCAACAATTCCTGAATCTGCGCTTTAAGTTCCACTAACTCCTTCGGCGCCATTCTATATGGGGAAATAGACACTGGCGCTGCTCCCGGAAGAAGATCAATACCAAACTCCACCTCGCGATCCGGAGGTAACCGTGGAAGCTCTTCTGGAAAAACATCGGAGAACTCCTTCACTGTTCTGACATCCTTCACCGTCAACTCCTTAGCCTCCAGAGCACTAACAAAAGCTAAGAAAGCCTCACATCCTTTTCGCACCATTCTTTCTACCTTTAAAGCCGACACCATATTGGATAGGTAATTCCTTCTTTCGCCTATCACTAAACTTCATTATCCTCAAGAGTCCTTAACACCATGCGCTTAGCAGTACAATCCAAGTTTGCTCGATACTTCACTAACCGGTCCATTCTAAGATCAAATCGAACTCGCCGAACGGCAGTTCCATCAAGTCAGCCGGGAAAACCATCCCTTGCACTTCTAAAGGCACATTCCTAAAGAGTTTATTCACCACTACAGATTGTCCTAATGGGCTAAGTATAGTCATCTCCCTAGAAGCAATCTCAGAGTCTATGTCTAGAGTTCCAGACACTGTACTAGCAACATAGGAATGAGTTGACCCAATATCAATCAGTGCAGAAAATGACAAACCAGAAATAAGGAACGTACCAGTTATGACGTCTGGTGCATCACCCTCCTCTCGGCGTCTAGCTGCATAGACCAACCCAGGCGGTCTCGCATTAGTATTCCCAACACCTCTGCCTGGTGCTCCACGCCCCCGACTGAAACCACTTCCTCTTCTAGCTAGACCACGACCTCTCTGTGGTTGCTGACCACCTCTACCAGGCTGAGCATAACTCTGACCCGCCAGTCCTGCTCTGTTGGGTTCCTGCAGACAGTCCTTACCCGATGATCCATAGATCCGCATCTGAAGCATCCTCTACTACCCAACTAGCACTCTCCTGAATGAAATTTTCCACATCGAGTACACAGTTGAGATCGGCTCCCAGCAGCATACCTCGCAGCTCGACTCGATCCATTTAACCTAGGCCTCTTCTTAAAATTCCCTGTGGATCCTGACGACCCAAAATTCCTTTTATTCTTTCCCTTGTCCCTATCCTGATTTTGCCTTTCAAACCTCTTTACCTCTTCGGCTATCTTAGCCTTCTCAACCAGAACGGAAAAATCCCTTTCCCATTGCAGAGCTATCAGTACCCGCAACTCATCTCTCAGCCCATCCTCAAATCGAACACAGCGCTGATGATCCGTGGTAACAATGCCTCGGGCATAACGACTCAGACGTAAAAATTTCGCCTCATACTCGGCCCTCGACTTACTTCCCTGAACCAAATTAAGAAATGCCTTACGCTGAGCGTCCATATAACTCGACCCAATGTATTTCCCCTGAAATGCTAATTTAAAGAACTCCCAAGTGATGCAGTCAGCTGCTGTACCATCTCTGACCGTGAGCCACCACTAATATGCCTCATCTCGGAGGAGAGACACTACACCCTTCACTTTCTCTTCTGCAGTACAGTCAAGGTCATCCATGATGCACTCAACCGCCTCTAACCAATATTCCGCTACGTTAGGAGCCACACCAGAAACGCCCCTAAACATCTCAGCCCCATTAGCTCGAAGTCATTCTGACACAGATTTTCGAGCTACTGATCCCGTGCTTGCTCTAGCAACTCTCTCCAAAACACGTAACATCGCTTGAGACACAGCATCGTCTCCCCCAGTTTGATCCTGAAATTCCACTTTCGCTACTAGTGGTGCTGGCACTTCACCTTCCAGCCCATGTCCTGATTCCGAAGGTTCAGACCCAACATCTCGACCTCTACCACGGCCTCGCACGCCACGACCACATCCTCTAGTACTTATGACTATTGATTCGACTTAATCTGATTAAAAGTTTTATGAGTTAGTATTTTCTTCCACTGTTTATTACCGAGCAGTCTTATGAAAATAACATTAAGAGTAATTCTTCGCGAACACGTGTATACCTACGGGTTTCAGTCTCTAAGGTTGGATTTCCTAGCACTAGCAATCATATCACAATACAATTACGTCATATAAAGCAACCAATGATTAGAAGACTTACCGTGAGGATTTGGTAACGGAGACTCAGGTGCCATGCTTCCAGAAAATAGGTGTTTTATCTGAATCATTTTTCAAACCATTTTTCGAAAATATTTTGAACCTTATACCTACAGCCGAGCTTTTGAAATTGGCTCTAATACCACAATTATAACACCCAAACCCGGTCAAAACGCTACGACTAAATCTGGTATGCTACAAGAAAGAAAATTTTGGAAAACTAACTAAAAATCACGAGTTGGAAAAACTTTGCGTATCAATATTGTACTCTTAGAGAAAGTTTAAGGTAGTTGTTTAATTTGAACTGAATTATGAAGTCAGGTTTGAATTTAAGGAATTTCGTAAAACTTGTCAGTTGAAAACGAAGTTGCAGTTTTAAGTAAAATCTCTAAATCAATTTGTTGCTTGTTTCATCAATCGCAATCAAAGTGTTCCTTTCATAGGTCAACGAGACCTTAATCATAATTTAGAATAGGGTCAAGACTAAACTGAACACATACTAAAATTCTTGGAAATTTAAAACTTTTCTAAGTTATAGAGGCTACACGCCCATGTGGGCAGGCCGTGTGCCTCCTACGGCAACTAAACATACCCATGTGTCCTGGCGGTCCCAAATCAGAGCATGTATTCTAACTTCTCCACACGACCACTAGGCACGCCCGTGTTCCATGGCCGTGTACTCTTAGGCAAGATACTGACTTATTCACACAGCTACTAGACACGTCCGTGTATCGTGGCCATGCACACTTGGGCTAGCTACTGACTTAATCCCACAGTCACTAGGCAAGCCCGTGTGCTACAACCGTGTAGGCAAAACAGGCCATTTGCAAGGCCAAAATGCCACCCACAATAGGATCATACCTACAAGCATTATACCAATTCATTTCTTACACAATTGACAATCAAAGACATACCAAATAATCAACAAGTCTTCACATCCTATTTCATTTCCATTCAGGCCAAATTGCTCAATTAGCGCACATATACTTTTAAACATATTCCATCAACAATTACCGTTCATATGATCATTCCTTTGCTCAAACATACTTACTCATAATGCTTTCATATGCTTACCATAGCTTTGACCATTTCATTTGCTATCAAGCCATACCAAACTATGCATCATATAACATATCCACTCAAACATATAACCAACATTTATCTAGCCACATCTCATGGCTATATATACACATTTCAAACATCAACCAAAATGACTAGCCTATACATGCCATATTTAACTATATACATATTTCAAAGGTACCAAAATGAGTTGAGTAGTGTGATGATGATCCTCGACGGTCACGAGACTTCCTTAGCTTTGACGACCTATAAAACAGAGAAAACACACACAGAGTAAGCTTCCAAAAGCGTAGTAAGCCATATACAAATAAACTTAACATAAAATGCACATAACCGTATTGATGCAATAACAACAATGGTTCTGTAACATCCCCAAACCCGGCCCACAAGCCCTGACCGGATCTGGTATGTCACTGCAGAAGAACGGTTGAAAATCTCTTTGACTTTAGAATAACACGTGAAAATTTTGTTAACTTTTAAAAACCATGTCTATTTGAGATTTGTATGAAAAACTTAATATTATAAAATATCCAAATTAAAACCTTAGTGTATATCTTTTGAATAAAAGTTGCTAAACTAAATCCACTTCAAATAGTGATTCAATGTCATCAAGCCATAATTAAAATAATACCCAACAATAACAATAATAAGGCCTTTATTACAACCCATTCATAAACAAAATACTTAGTATTAACAAGGCTTAAAATAATCAAAATATCTTCTTCTGCATGGGCCACCTTGTGTCCTCTCCAACCCGGTCCAAGCTCATGAATCACCTGAAATGTTTAAAGGAAAAGGTGAGTCACCAAGACTCAGTGCATAACCTTTTTCCCGGTTAATGCAACATCATACTAACACATCATAACATAGCAATTCAATTAATGCACCCAATCCTAACCAGCCATAACACCTTTTCTACCCCGTGTGGTACCAAACCACTGGTGGTGCCAAACCACTGGTGACCCAAAGTCACGATTAATCCATCTGTGGGGCCAACCCACGTGTGATACCAAATCACTGGCAACGATCCCGTATCTCGAAAGTGGGGCCAACCCACGGTGGTGTGAAACCACAAGGACAAGTCGCTATGAGGTGCCAAACCTCTGGTGTCCCAAAGACACAAATGTGATACCAAATCATTGGTGACCGAAGTCACGAATAATCAAGTGTGGGGCCAACCCACGTGTAATACCAAATCACTGGCGTCAATCCCATAATATCATCTGTGGGGCCAACCCACTGTGGTGCTAAGCCACTGGGACAAGATGCTATGAGGTGCCAAACCTCTGGTCTCCGAGGACACGAATGTGATACCAAATCACTGGAGGTACCAAACCTCTGGTGTCCGAAGACACGATATCAATCTTCCCCCTCCACTCGTTTACCCCACCAAGTTATGATATGCATTTAAACAGAATTCATGCCAACCATGTTTAATTAATAACATACACTGGATTTATCATCAACCACATAATATATGCCACATATACCAAATATGTCATGCTTCCCAAAAGCATCATAAAGAAAGCTCAAATTGACAGAGACTTACCTGAATCCATGCTTATACCCTTAGGGTATTATATCCACATCCACATAAAGCCAGTTTAGCATACATAACTTATATTAGCACATTAATACACAAATAACAGGAAAAACAGTGCGATAATTACGCACCTGAACACTTGAAGTTCTAAACTCTCGATCCCTACGCTATCGCTAAGCGAGACTACAGCTATCTGCCTATAGCTTTCTCCTGCTGATGGCCCACACCCCGGTGGCCAATCTCGAACCGCTGAGACAGCTCTCTTCTTGAACTTCGGGATAGAGGCCTTCCCTTGCCCTCCTTGACTGGTATTCGCCTCCATCAAAATGCTTAATCAGATAAACCGGTTAAACCTCCTCATCATAAACTAAGTATCGAAACTTACTAAAATATTCCTTACCAACAAACTTGAATCCCGAAGGCTACTAAATGCCTCTGCGAATACTGACTAACGATTCCCGAAAAGGTCTCCTGCGTTAGGCTCCGCCTCCCCCTACAATCAGCCTTAGCACATAATAGAGAAAAACTCAGGGCCATTCGGCCAAGACATAAATCCTAAAACAAAGAAAAGATCGCACCCTTACCTTGCTAACCACTCCCTTTAGTTCTCACCAAGAATCGGCCACCACAAGAACTAAGGTTCGGCTTCAGGGACATGCAAACGAAGCAGAGAGAATGGGAGAATGAATGATTCGGCAATGACTCCTAGATGGGGTTGGGATATTCAGCAATGACAAGTTTTAGAGGTGATTTCGGCTTAAGCAGTGTTTAAAAGAAAGGTGTGAAGGAAGAGGGAAATAGGTACACAAAAGGTTATGTCCACTTTCGGTTTTGGCTACAAAGAAATAAGAGGGAAAAGAGAGAGTTTTCCTTGGGCTTACTTTCGGCAAGAGACTAAGGGAAGGAAAGAAATAATTCGGCACAAGGGGAATGGTGAAACAATTTCGGCAAAGGGAAACAAATGGGGAAAAGGGTGGCCAAAAGGGTGAGCACCCCTACTTATACTACTAAGGTTTCGGCACACACCTAAGCACACACCACCAAGCTGAAAATACCCTCCCCAAGCTCCCCAAAACCGGCCACTAGCTCCCCTTCCTCCTAAATCCCAAGATTCCCTCCTAAACTTCCTCCCTAACACTCATTCAAAAAGTTTGAATGAGTCAACCTATATCCTACCTTCCTAGCCGAATTTCAAAAAGAGAAGACCAAGTCTTCCTCATCCTTTGAAGAGCCTTCTAGCCGTCCAACACCTCTCCTCCATGACGCCAAAAACAAACCACAATGCCGCCCTTGCAACTCGAACACTAGCCCCCCTTGCACCTTGAGGCGTCACCTTCCAAAGCTTAAAGTAGCGCCTCCCTTGCCATTCTACCAAAGCAGTTCTTGAGTCTAAACCTCCCAAACATTTCTCTTAAGACTCCTCTAGCCAAGCTCCCCTTTTTAACACTAAAAACCAAAAATTTCCTAAGGCATCTCTTACCTTCTAGGGTTCTCCAAATCCCTAAAAACTCGTCCAAGCACACAATAAGCCTATCTTCACTTGAGTTATGCACTAACTGCATAACCCCTAGAACCAAGGTGTTACAGGTTCTCATAGCATATTCATCTCATATAGAGTTTGGCTCACTTGCTTAGCCATATCTTATCACATTCTTCAACTCAAATACCACATATACACATAGCTCATTTAGGCATATTTTCACATATCATCTTGAAACACCCCAAACCCGGCCCACGAGCTTTGACCAGATTTGGTATGTTCCTCAAGTAACCCGGTTCAAAGTTCTTTTGTTACTTAGGAAAAACTTGTGCAATTTTTTAAAAAAAAATATTGTTTTGGGTTGGGCTTGTGTTGAAAACCAATTTATCTTATATTGAAATCCATTTATTTAGAGTGACAAATATTTAGGGTTTGTTTTAAAATAAATTTATTTAACCCATTAATTAATAACAATTCCCAGTCATAAAAATAAATGTAAAAATAGAGAAATTCAACTATGGCCTTATTACATCAAATATTCCAAAAATTTAAAATTTAAAATACTCAAAATAAAATAAAAGTCCAAATCGTAAATTTCTTGCTGTGATGGCCATCCCTAAGCTTCTGCCGAACCCGGTCCACTACTGATCGTCACCTGAAAATAGTTCCCACAACGGGGTGAGTCAACAGACTCAATGTGTACACAACACTAAGTCCAAATAAATTTAGGCATAACATACATATCATATTCACATAATAATTTACGATAATGATGCAACCCAAAACCCAAACCTAGTTAACCATCCGCTACACTTCCCCCGTACCAACCTGCACACCGTGGGGACTAATAAGTCAACCCTCCATCCGCTACACTCCATCGAAGGCAGTCGCTGCAGTCGACGTGCTTATCGCCCTTATAGTCTCGTGGTCTTAGGTCACCACGTTCAGATATTGTGGTCTTAGGTCACCACATTCAGATATCGCGGTCTTAGGTCACCGCATTCAGATAGCGTGGTCTTAGGTCACCACATTCACTTCCCCTTTTCAATAACCCATATGCCCCATATCATAAATATTATGCATTAACATGCCAAATTTCACATTCTTATCTTTATTCACATGTTACATATAACATATTTCATAATCCTAATAGGAGTAGGAAACGTACCTGAGTACTTTTGTACCATTACATGGTACTTAGCCATATTCACATTCTTATAAACATGCACATACTAATTATAGCCATAAATTTTATTAAGAAGAAGTGTGGGTACACACTTGATTCGCTTAGCAGTTCACTTAAATCCCGAAAAGCTTGATCTACGCTTTAGATCTTGAATGCCTATATTCGGCCATCCATAATATATTAGCATAAAGCCTATTTGGCTATAAAACCAAATCCTAGTAGGATTTGTATTCTTAAAACTTACCTTTGATGCCGATTTGATGAATATTCAAATCCCGGAAACTCGTATTCTTCCCTTTTGAAATCGGCTAATCACTAGATCCCTTGAATCAGTTAGTTTTCGGTTAAAAATAAATAGATCTAAATACTTAAGATAGGGCCTTGGCCGAATATATGAGTACACTTACCTTGAAATTCTCAAATCCCAAAAACAATCCCTTGGCTATGGAGATGTCGGCAATGACAGAGATCCCGGAGAACCCTTCAAGTTTCGGCCAAAATTCACTAATGGGATTAATACCTTGATTTCGACAAGCCTAAAAGTAAAAGACTTACCTTACCCTTGACCTTGTAATCGACGGCTCCCTTGCTTGAGTCCTTAAAGATTCGGTCTTGAGGCTTAGAAAGAATCAATACTAACTAAATTTTAGAAGAAGTTTCAGCTAAAACACGGAGTATTTTGGCTTGGCAAAAAGAGAAGAGAAGAGAGGAGAGCACTAAGAAATTCGGCAGAGAGGAGAGGAGGAAGAAAAATTGATGAGTAGCCCTATTTTTTTTCCTTTTATAGCCGAAATTACTAGCTAGAGTCCTTTACTTGGCCACCACTCTTCTATTTTGATAGCTTTATCCTTTGAATTATCACAAAATAAAAGAACTTAATCCAACAATTATCTCTTGAAAAATATGATAAATAAATCCCTTGTTTATCCATCATTTAGCCAAATTTTAAAGAGAATAAAACTTCTAAAATATAGCCTTGTGCCGTCCACCTCTCTACTCCTTGTAGCAAAATAAAATTTCTTTTATTTGCTTTCCATGTGACTCGAACTCAGGCCCACTTGCATAGCTTGTGGCGTCACCTACCTGGGCCTTAAGTGATATCTTCAGGCCACTTTTCCAAGCCTGTTTGTGTGTCAAATTCCTCCTATTAATTTTCTTAAGGCCACCTTGCCTTAGTTTCCTCTTTTTAAACTTTAAAACTTGACATTTCCTTACGTTTCCAAAAACGTTCGTTTCCCTCCTTTAACCTAACATTTCCTTACATTTCCAAGTTTCCAAAAATGTTTACTTTCCTCTTTTAAACTCAACATTTCCATTCATTTTCAGGTTTCCAAAAATGTTCAAAACACATTCATAACACATAAGACATGTCATTTCATACAATTAAACCAAAAATGCATAGGCCCTTTTCAGGATGTTACAGTTCTACCCCCTTAAAATAATTTCGTCCTCGAAATTTCCTAGCTAAATAATTAAGGGTATTGTTGTCGCATTGCCTCTTCTGGCTCCCACGAAGCTTCTTCCGATCCATGATTGCGCCATAACACTTTGACTAGAGGAACTGACTTCCTCCGTAGCACTTTCACATCACGTTCCAATATCTGAATCGGCTCTTCCTCGTAGGATAAGTCTGGCCTTAGCTCCACTTCTTCAACTGGTACCACATGAGATGGATCCGATCGGTAACGACGTAGCATGGATACATGGAATACATTGTGCATCTGCTGCAACTCTGGTGGCAACTCCAACTGGTACGCCACTGGTCCAACTCGCTTCAGTACTCGATAGGGCCCTATAAACCTTGGGCTTAACTTCCCTTTGCGACCAAACCTCATCACCTTCTTCCAAGGTGAGACTTTCAGAAACACTTGGCCTCCCACTTCAAACTCTATTTCCTTCCGCTTAAGGTCGGCGTACGACTTCTGCCTATCAGAGGCTTCCTTTAACCGTGCCCTGATTATCTTAACCTTTTCTTCAGTTTCTGCCACCAACTCGGGACCCAAAACTCGACGTTCTCCTAACTCAGTCCAACAAGTAGGAGTTCGACACTTTCGACCATACAACCCTTCATATGGTGCCATCCGAATGCTAGCTTGATAGCTGTTGTTGTAGGCGAACTCTGCTAAAGGCAGATAGTCTTCCCAACTTCCTTGGAAATCCATCACACAGCCTCTCAACATATCCTCCAACACTTGTATAACCCGTTCAGACTGTCCATCTGATTGTGGATGAAAAGCCGTAGTGAAGTCCAACTTAGTGCCTAAAGCTTGATGAAGTGCCCTCCAAAACCGAGACGTAAACCTTGGGTCTCTATTGGAGATGATCGATACCGGTACTCCATGTAACCTCACAATTTCCGCTACATATAATTTGGCCAACTTCTGAAGAGAGTAGTCAACTCTTACCAGAATGAAGTGCGCGGACTTGGTCAGACGATCCACTATTACCCATACCGAGTCCTTCTTAGTAGGCGTAAGGGGAAGCCCACTAACGAAGTCCATGGTAATTCTCTCCCATTTCCACTGCGGAATTTCAATTGGCTGAAGTAGTCCCGATGGAACTTGGTGTTCAGCCTTAACTTTCTGACACGTCAGACATTTTCCCACGAATTCAGTAACTTCCCGTTTAAGATCAGGCCACCAAAACTATTCCCTTAGATCTCTATACAGCTTATTGCCTCCGGGATGCATAGCATAGGGGCTACTATGCGCCTCCCGAAGAATCCTTTGTCTTAACTCTTCGTCCCTCGGCATACAGACTTTTCCTTTGTAGCACAATACTCCTTCAACATTAACTCCATAATCCTCTAACTCTCCATTCTGTACTTGCTGTAACTTAGCACTTAGGTCCTTATCAACCAACTGTCCCTCTTTCACCTCATTGAGCCATGTGGGCTTGACTTGCAACTCCGCCAATAGGCTTCCATCATCATACAAACTTAAGTGAGCGAACATAGCCCTTAGATCCGATACAACCTTCCGACTTAGGGCATCGCTACCACATTCGCCTTGCCCGGGTGGTACTCTATCGAGCAATCATAATCCTTCAATAACTCCACCCACCTTCGCTGCCTCAAGTTCAACTCCTTCTGAGTCAACAGATACTTAAGGCTTTTGTAGTCTGTGTAGATTATCAACCTTTCCCCATAAAGGTAGTGCCTCCAAACCTTAAGAGCGAAAACTACTGCCGCCAATTCCAAGTCATGAGTTGGGTAGTTAACCTCATGCTGCCTTAACTGTCGAGACGCATAAGCGACTACTTTTCCTTCTTGCATTAGCACACAGCCTAATCCCGTGTGAGAAGCGTCACAGTATACCATAAAATCCTTCCCTGCCTCCGGCTGAATTAACACTGGAGCTTCCGTGAACACTTTCTTAAGCTTTTCAAAGCTCTCCTGTTGCTTCTTAGTCCATTCAAAGGGTACTTCCTTCCTCAGTAACTTTGTCAAAGGCGCGGCTATTGACGAGAACCCTTCCACGAACCTTCTGTAATAGCCTGCCAAACCTAAGAAACTTCGGATCTCAGCCACGGACCTAGGTGGTTTCCAATCCAACACTGCTTCGATTTTCCTAGGATCCACTCTTATTCCCTCTACGGATACCACATGCCCTAAGAATGCCACCTCCTTAAGCCAAAATTCACACTTGCTGAATTTGGCATAGAGCTTCTTCTCCCTTAACACTTCCAACACAACCCGTAAGTGCTCATCATGCTCCTCTTCAGACTTGGAATACACCAAGATATCGTCGATAAACACCACCACGAACCTATCCAAGTAGGGTTGGAAAACTCGGTTCATCGTATCTATGAACGCAGCTGGGGCGTTCGTCAATCCAAATGGCATTACAACAAACTCGTAGTGGCCGTACCTTGTCCTAAAGGCTGTCTTATGGATATCTGCCTCCTTCACCTTCAACTGATGATATCCCAACCTTAAATCTATCTTCGAGAATACTGCGGCCCCCTTCAGCTGATCGAACAAGTCATCGATCCTCGGCAAAGGATACTTGTTCTTAATGGTCAGCTTATTCAATTGACGGTAATCTATGCACATCCGCATAGTTCCGTCCTTCTTATTTATAAACAGGACCGGTGCTCCCTATGGAGACACACTGGGTTGAATGAACCCTCGATCCAACAATTCTTGGATTTGAGCCTTGAGCTCCACCAACTCCTTAGGTGCCATTCTATACGGAGCGACTGACACAGGAGCCGTTCCCGGCAGCAGATCTATTCCAAACTCCACCTCCCTATCTGGGGGTATTCCTGGTAATTCCTCCAGAAACACATCTTCAAAGTCCCTTACCGTTCTAACTCCACTGACACCTTTTTCCTTTCCACCCAACGCACTTACGAAGGCAAAGAACGCCCTGCACCCTTTCCTAACCATTTTCTCTGCCTTCAACGCCGAAACTACGTTAGACAGGTAGTTTCTTCTTTCTCCGATCATTACTACTACTTCATCCTCCGGGGTCCTTAGTTCCATACGTTTAGCCGCACAATCTAACATGGCTCAGTGCTCTACTAGCCAGTCCATTCCAAGTATGAGTTCAAACTCCCCAAAGGGTAGTTCCATTAAGTCAGCCCGAAAGTTCACTCCCTGAATCTCTAGGGGTACATTCCGAAAGATCTTATCCACCACTACAGTTTGGCCTAATGGGCTTACTACAGTCATCTGCCTATCCGAAAGTTCAGAGTCTAAGCCTAGTGTTTCCACTACCCTACATGCAACATAAGAATGGGTCGAACCCACATCAATCAGAGCAAAATAGGGCTTGCCATAAATAAAGAACGTACCGGTTATAACATCCGGCGCGTCTCCTTCCTCCCTCCAACGAACCGCATAAACCAACCCTGGCTGCCTCGCCTCAACATTAGCAGCACCTCCGCCCTTTGTTCCACGTCCTCTACCAGCACCATTACCTCTGTTATTCGAACCACGACCTCGTTGAGGCTACTGTCCCCCTCTACCAGCCAGTTTAACATTCTGAGCTGCTGGTCGACTTTCATCTGGTATCTTAGGACAATCCTTGATCATATGGTCCTTGGACCCACACCTAAAGCATCCTCCCGTCTTCTTCCAGCACTCTCCTAAGTGCTTCTTTCCACACAGATCACAAGAATGGTACTGCCCTCCTGTACCAGCTTGCTGACCTCGCGGCCCATCCACTCTAAGCCTCTTTTGAAACTTCCCAGACGATCCAAAACTTCTTTTTGGCCTATTCCGATCCATGGTCTGCTTGGTAGAATCCTTAATTCCCTCGGCTACCTTGGCCTTTTCTACTAAAGCAGAAAACTCCCGCTCCTGATGCGGTGCTATCAACAATCTCAGATCATCCCTTAGTCCATCCTCAAAACGGACACAGCGCTCATGCTCAGTTGCCACTATTCCTCAAGCATACCGGCTCAACCTCAGAAATTCAGCTTCATATTCCGCAACAGACTTGTTCCCTTGAACCAGTCCCAGAAATGCTTTCCTTTGCTCATCAGTATACCTGGTTCCAACATACTTCTTTTGATACGCTTCCTTAACATACTCCCAGATCAGATCCTCAGCCGTGGCACCATCCCGAATAGTTAACCACCATTGATACGCTTCATCGCGTAGCAGTGCCACCATTCCTTTCAACTTCTCCTCAGGGGTCAGATCGAGCTCATCCATAATACGCTCGGTTGCTTCCAACCAATATTCAGCTGTACTGGGTGCTACACCAGATACTCCATGAAACATTTCAGCTCCATTAGCTCGGAGCCGCTCAGGCACAGATTTTTGAGTTCCCATATTTCCACCTGCGCCAGCCACCATTTCCAAAACTCGTAGCACAGCCTGCGACACAGCATCATCCCCCGTCTGAGCCTGCTGCTCAACACCAACAGTTGGGGTGGTGGTGGCGGTGGTACCTCATTATCAGACCCTTGACCCGATCTAACGGGTTCCGACACAGTCATTCTTCCTCTACCGCGTCCATGACGGCCACGTCCTCTAGAACTCATTTCGATCGTCGCGATCTGATTAAAAAGTTTTATGAATTAGTCCTTGTTTCACTTATTACCCGCGAAGAAGTTTTATGGAAAGAATTTTAGGAGTGGTTCTTTCGTATTCATACATGCACACAGTCTTTTCGTTCATACATCCATCAATCAATTATGAACTTTCATTCATTCAGAGAAACGTTGTAGTTTTCATTGTTGTTGTTTTCTCACTACCCAGGGGTATTTCCGTAATTTGTCCTACAGGGGTATTTTCGTAATTTTTCAGAAGAAAGAGTTCCTTGGTGACTTTGTCAAAAGTATTTTGAAATTTTTAAATTCCCGGGGTATTTTGGAAAATTTTTTGAAATCCGGAGGTATTTCGGTAATTTTGGAGCTCGGGGGTATTTTGGTAATAAACCAGGGTAAATTTGTAAAGTTTAATATTCCGGGGTATTTCCAAATTTTTCAAAACTTTGAGAGTTCTTTTTGAGAATTGCACTTTCCAAAACGGTAATGTTGCAAAAATTTTGGAAATCAGGGTCATTTTGGTAATTTTGTAAGTTAGGGGCAATTTTGTAGTTTTCCAAAAATCAAGGTATTTTGATATTTTGCAATTTAGGGTTTTTTGAACATTTAAAAAATAATGAAATTTTGATAAGAACTGTGGGTATTTTGAAAATTTCATAAACCAAGGGCAATTTAGTAATTTTGCAAATAGGGGTATTTTAGTAATTTCAGAAATCAGAAATTTTTCGGAAATTTTTTTTTTCAGAGATAGTTTTCACAAATTAAGAGGGTGATTTTAAGAGTTTTAAAACTAGGGTTTTTATAGAAACACAGCTAGTTCCCTTTTGGGTTTTAGTCATTGTGTTTAGCCTATGACCGAGTCATCTTGGTCAGGGTGAACCAAAGCTACGCACCAGGTTGGATTCGAATGGAGAGGAGGTGAGTCACACGGACTGCTTAAGTACCAAGCTCCCACTGAAACCATTCCTAAACATGCGCACAGAGGTTGCCACACCCACTGAGTCATCTTGGTTAGGGTGAACCGAAGCTACGCACCAGGTAGGATTCCAGCGAAGAGGAGGTGAGTCACTAGGACTGCTTAAATACCAGGCTCTTCCGGATCCAATCCTAGACATGCGCACAGGGGTTACCACACCCTAACTTGGTGACTTAGCCATAGGTTTGTTTAAGTAGGTATTAAATCTTATGCATTTGTTGGGGTACACTAGTCCTAGGGTTCACATACTTATCATACTAATCTACGTTCCATTCCATTTCTACCCTTCATAATATAATCACATAAAGCACACAGATGGTTAGGGGTACTTACCTGGTGGACTGCGGGTCGGAGACTTAGGTGCCATGCCAGAAAACCTGCTTATCTTCAAAAACTCATTTGGGCTTGATTTGAAAACGTTTTGGGCCTTAAACCCCAGGCCGAGGGTTTGAAACTGGGCTTTGATACCAAATTGAAACACCCCAAACCCGGCCCACGAGCTTTGACCAGATTTGGTATGTTCCTCAAGTAAACCGGTTCAAAGTTCTTTTGTTACTTAGGAAAAACTTGTGCAATTTTTTTAAAAAAATATTGTTTTGGGTTGGGCTTGTGTTGAAAACCAATTTATCTTATATTGAAATCCATTTATTTAGAGTGACAAATATTTAGGGTTTGTTTTAAAATAAATTTATTTAACCCATTAATTAATAATAATTTGCAGTCATAACAAATAAATGTAAAAATAGAGAAATTCAACTATGGCCTTATTACATCAAATATTCCAAAAATTTAAAATTTAAAATACTTAAAATAAAATAAAAGTCCAAATCGTAAATTTCTTGCTGTGCATGGCCATTCCTAAGCTTCTGCCGAACCCGGTCCATTACTGATCGTCACCTGAAAATAGTTCCCACAACGGGGTGAGTCAACAGACTCAATGTGTACACAACACTAAGTCCAAATAAATTTAGGCATAACATACATATCATATTCACATAATAATTTACGATAATGATGCAACCCAAAACCCAAACCTAGTTAACCATCCGCTACACTTCCCCCGTACCAACCTGCACACCGTGGGGACTAATAAGTCAACCCTCCATCCGCTACACTCCATCGAAGGCAGTCGCTGCAGTCGACGTGCTCATCGCCCTTATAGTCTCGTGGTCTTAGGTCACCACATTCAGATATTGTGGTCTTAGGTCACCACATTCAGATATCGCGGTCTTAGGTCACCGCATTCAGATAGCGTGGTCTTAGGTCACCACATTCACTTCCCCTTTTCAATAACCCATATGCCCCATATCATAAATATTATGCATTAACATACCAAATTTCACATTCTTATCTTTATTCACATGTTACATATAACATATTTCATAATCCTAATAGGAGTAGGAAACGTACCTGAGTACTTTTGTACCATTACATGGTACTTAACCATATTCACATTCTTATAAACATGCACATACTAATTATAGCCATAAATTTTATTAAGAAGAAGTGTGGGTACACACCTGATTCGCTTAGCAGTTCACTTAAATCCCGAAAAGCTTGATCTACGCTTTAGATCTTGAATGCCTATATTCGGCCATCCATAATATATTAGCATAAAGCCTATTTGGCTATAAAACCAAATCCTAGTAGGATTTTTATTCTTAAAACTTACCTTTGATGCCGATTTGATGAATATTCAAATTCCGGAAACTCGTATTCTTCCCTTTTGAAATCGGCTAATCACTAGATCCCTTGAATCGGTTATTTTTCGGTTAAAAATAAATAGATCTAAATATTTAAGATAGGGCCTTGGCCGAATATATGAGTACACTTACCTTGAAATTCTCAAATCCCGAAAACAATCCCTTGGCTATGGAGATGTCGACAATGACAGAGATCCCAGAGAACCCTTCAAGTTTCGGCCAAAATTCACTAATGGGATTAATACCTTGATTTCGACAAGCCTAAAAGTAAAAGAATAAAAATCGATAACCACTTACCTTACCCTTGACCTTGTAATCGACGGCTCCCTTGCTTGAGTCCTTAAAGATTCGGTCTTGAGGCTTAGAAAGAATCAATACTAACTAAATTTTGGAAGAAGTTTCGGCTAAAACACAGAGTATTTTGGCTTGGCAAAAAGAGAAGAGAAGAGAGGAGAGCACTAAGAAATTCGGCAGAGAGGAGAGGAGGAAGAAAAATTGATGAGTAGCCCTATTTTTTTCCTTTTATAGCCGAAATTACTAGCTAGAGTCCTTTACTTGGCCACCACTCTTCTATTTTGATAGCTTTATCCTTTGAATTATCACAAAATAAAAGAACTTAATCCAACAATTATCTCTTGAAAAATATGATAAATAAATCCCTTATTTATCCATCATTTAGCCGAATTTTAAAGAGAATAAAACTCCTAAAATATAGCCTTGTGCCGTCCACCTCTCTACTCCTTGTAGCAAAATAAAATTTCTTTTATTTGCTTTCCATGTGACTCGAACTCAGGCCCACTTGCATAGCTTGTGGCGTCACCTACCTGGGCCTTAAGTGATATCTTCAGGCCACTTTTCCAAGCCTGTTTGTGTGTCAAATTCCTCCTATTAATTTTCTTAAGGCCACCTTGCCTTAGTTTCCTCTTTTTAAACTTTAAAACTTGACATTTCCTTACATTTCCAAGTTTCCAAAAACGTTCGTTTCCCTCCTTTAACCTAACATTTCCTTACATTTCCAAGTTTCCAGAAATGTTTACTTTCCTCTTTTAAACTCGACATTTCCATTCATTTTCAGGTTTCCAAAAATGTTCAAAACACATTCATAACACATAAGACATGTCATTTCATACAATTAAACCAAAAATGCATAGGCCCTTTTCAGGATGTTACACATCTCATCATTCCATTGTACATATTCGTCTTAGTAAGTTCATATAGATACTTACCTTTCATACACACTTAGTGTACTTATCAAACGTGCCTGAAACGGATATACAATCACATAATCATTCGTATCTCATATTTGCCACATTGAACTATTCGAAATCTAATAGGATATGCAGAATACTCAAAATAGTCGTACAATGCCAATACCCCAGACGTGGTCTTACTTATAATCAGATATCGATGCCGCTGTCCCAGATAGGGTCTTACATGAATCAATACGATGCCAATGTCCCAGACATAGTCTTACATGTAAATCTCATCTCGACGCCAACGTCCCAGACGTGGTCTTACATGATAACACATAACAGACACCTATGTCATGACATAGTTAATCCTATCTATTCCTAGGTTCAACGAGACTTCTCGGACATTAATGCTATGTTGATTCTATCTCGAAATTCATGTTTGCAACATCTCATATACATTCATTAATATGGATAGTCACAAGAACATACTTAATTCAATACCAAATATATTTATTTGTATATGAACTTACCTCGGACTCGGTTATTCGACTACCTTCGTTTTCTCGCGATCTAAACCTATTTTCTTCAGTTCTTGATCTATACATATTCAAATTTAACCCTTTTATCACATTTAGGGCTATTTGCAACTTAGCCCTCACATTTTGCATATTTTATCAATTTAGTCCTTTTTTCTCAAAACATCAAATATACAGAATCACCATATAACCATGCTTAGCCGAATGCCTATGTATCTCATACAAGTCCAAACATTTCATCAAATATACAAATTAGTCCCTCAAGATGCTATTTTCTCAATTTAGCCCTAATTAGCTAAATTCATCAAAAATTCAAGAACAAAACATTTTCATTAAACACATATATTTCATTAAACACCTAAACTCATCATAAAGCTCACCATTTCATCAATGGCACATTTCATAAAAATCATCAATTCTTCAAATTACAACATGGGCTTGATAATAGACTAAGCAACAATCTCAAAAACATATAAATTATCAAAAACCGAGTCAAAATCTTAACTTAATTTGAGTTTGCAAATGTCAAAGATCAAAAGAACTAAACCCTTTCCTGTTTCTCTAATATTCAGTCAAAAGATGAATGAATTAGTGCCCATTTTCATGCTTTGTTTTTATCATAACACATTTTAATACATAAATGACATATTTAACCTTTTACTAAACATATATACATATAAACATTATGGGCATTTATGACCTTTATCCATCCACTAACTTAATAGTGGTCTATTTGCCTCATAAGGACTCCACCTTTAAAATCCACAACACATAGGTGCCTTAACAAATAGCATACAAATTTTGCATTCAATGCAATTCAATCCTTTTGTCAAATTAAGCACATAGATGGACAAATTAACTTACGTAAATTTAACATGTGTTTAATCATATATTAAAGGCTCTAAAAATAATATTAAAATAGTATTCAAATTTGGATTTGTGGTCCGAAACCACTATTCTGACAGGATCTAAACCGAACTGTTACAATATAGGCCCCCAAAATGACCTTTCAAATCCTTTAAAGGGCCTTTCAAATTTAGCATTCAACTAGCTATTAAAACAAACATTTAAATTTGGTTATAACTCACGGAAGATAGTCTAAAAGTCATGTCTCTTCACTTGATTCATGTGTAGCTGAAAAGGCATGTCTCTTCACTTGATGAAAGCTTAATTGTTCCTTAACTATGTTGATTTGTAGTCCTTTCATTAAAAATAAATGCTTGAATGCTTAAGCTAGAAACTCTTTAATTGGCACCATAATGAGCTTTGAGTGCATGAATCGACCAGATTTGAAGAGCCATTCTTGGTCCAATGAACAATCACAATGCATCAACATTAAAAGCTAATTCTTGAATGACTTTTGTGCATTTATTCACCTTCAACACCAACTAAAACATCCTCCTCATACACCAGCAATTAAGTGACTGAATGCACACTTTTTCATGCCAAAACCAAATAGCCTTTGTGTGTGAACGTCCCTAGACGTTCTTAGAAGCCATAAATCATCCCCAAGAGACATTAAACATGTACAACTTTTCATATTCTTATGCAGCTAAAACATTTAATTAAAACACACATATTTATGATAGAAATCATCATAATACAAACATACACACATTTATTTATTTATGAACATGTAACTCAAACCCATGCTTAAACATAATTAAATGCAAATTGAAGTTAAACTTAGTTAATGACACATGTCACAAATATGACACAAACTCACATAAATATAATGCATGACTTAATTAAATGCAAACTTATTAAACTAAAAACTTAATTAAAAGTCCAAATTGTCTTATGATTATTCAAAACCCATTGGAGGTTTCATCTAACTCTTGGATTAACATTTGATTTGGACTTGCTCCCAACATCCACTCATAGGCCTTATAGCCTTGGTGTGCGAAATCACATCATCGAGAATGGGCCAAGCTTAAAGGGCTAAAAGCAAGATGAAGACGTTCAAAGCCCATGCAATGTTCGCATGTGGGCTTTTTAAGGCCCAAAAATGTCCAACTTAATTTATTCAATTGATTCCACAAATTTTATTTCTTTAAGTATATGTGTTCTAATTATTTCCTAAGTTGTTGGCATCTTTAATGTGTCTTACTTTGCATTATGCTTTAATCCGTAGATTTTATCATGACATCTAAGTATCTTTTAGTCAACTTGTGTTGTTATTTATGCTATACGAGAACTAATCAAGTTATTTGTTAAATTTGAGTTTTGTGTTAAGTCCTTGTTTATATATATGCGTTACATGAAGCTTTGTTTATGTGATTTGTTATGTGTGTTGCATATGTGCGTGTGTGTGTCTCCAATATGTCTATGTGAATGTCATGTGTGTAAGTCTAGTTCTAGTTATAATGTCTTAGCCAAATGTGAGTGTGAATTGTTGCCATAATTTGATGTCTATTTATATGTGTGCAAGTGGCTATTCGAATGGGCAATCCAAGACTCTTCAAGGACCTTCATTAAATCGAATTCATACACAAAGAGTTCTTCTAGAACAAGCCTTCAATGTGGTGCATATGACTGTTCATGTGAAGGGCCAAGTACATGTCTTCATCCATGATACGAGTAGCTCAGTCCAATTCAAAGGCCATAATAGAAATAGGCCTTTCCTAGTACTCAAGCAGATCAATGACAACGCCTGTCAAATAGATCTACTCAGTGAGTACAATATAAGTTCTATTTTTAATATTTCTAATTTATATCCCATTGATGTTTTAGATTTGAGGATGAATCTTTCTGAAGAAGAGGGGAATGATGCGAGTCTCAAAGCACAATTTCAAGTACTCAAGTAAATCAATGACAACGCCTATAAAATAGATCTGCCCGATGACTACAATGTAAGTTCTACTTTTAATATTAGTGACTTATCTCCCTTTGATGTTTTAGATTTGAGGGAGAATCTTTTTGAGGAAGAGGGGAATGATACGAGTCGCAAGGCCCAAAATTTGGCTCATGAACAAGATAGGCTCAAATTTCCTCAAGGCCCAATAACGAGGTCGAAGGCCAAGCAAATCCAAGCAAGATTGAACAGGACCACCCAAGACTTCGTTACCAAGGCCCTAGATGTGCACACGACCGAAAAAGAAAATCAAGATTCACTTTCTTACTTTCAAGAAAATCAAGAAACCAAATCTCAGTCCAATTTTATTGTTTCGAAGAATTTCAAAAACCAAGAAAATCAAGATATCAAATCTTGGAAATCTTGGTCCAAGAAACTAAATCTTGTAGCCATGGTGCATTGGATTTCATGTATAGGCTTAAACGAGCCAATTTCGAGAGCAAATGGATCACAAGACCAAGTTCTTAAAGAAATGGCCCATTAAGATGTCTACAAGCCCATCCTGAAGTTTGGAAACTAATTTAATTAAATATCAGGTAAAATCATCAAAGTGACCCAAACTGTAAAATATTTAAACTTTAAGTCTAATTTTATTTTAATATGTGGATCATCATGTAAGAATTTAAGCCAAGGAGCCCATTTAATTCCTTTGGCCGAATTCCCATTAAAAGTCCACACTTAGAATCATTTCTTTATTTTATTTAATGAGTTGTCATAATAGTTATTCCATTGCAGTAGCTCTTGATTATAAGATCTGGCAAATAGATCTCAAGACAGCATTTTTTAATGGCTATCTTGAAGGGAGCATGTACGTGATGCAACCCATTAAATATAAGCTAAAGGAAAAGAGCATAAAGTTTGCAAACTGCTGAGATCCATATATGGACTAAAGCAAGTGTCTCACTAATGGAATCAAAGATTCGATCAAGCAATTAAGACTTTTAGATTTGAGCAAAATGTAGATGAACCTTGTGTTTATAAACATTTAGGGGATGGAAAGGTGGCCTTTCTCATTTTATATGTATATGATATTCTACTCACTGGGAATGATGTAGGGATATTGTCATCGATTAAACTGTGATTAACACAACAATTTAGCATGAAGGACTTTGGAGAAGCTAATTTTGTCCTAGGTATTCGAATCCCAAGGGATCGAAAGAACGATCTGATAACATTATCTTAAGCTTCATACATAGACAAGATATTGGAGTGTTATGTAATAACCAATTTGAAGAAGGGAAATCAACCCTCCGTATCGAGATTTCATCTCTCTTTAAAGGACTATCCTAAGACAACAGAAGTAGGAGAAAATGAGAAAGGTTTCTTATGCTTCCAAAATAGGAAGTCTCATGTATGCTATGTTATTCACACGCCCAGATATATGTTTTGCAGTGGGCTTGTTAGGTCGGTATCAGGCGAATCCAGGACCAAGACACTGGTAAGTAGTTAAGCATATACTCAAGTATTTACATAGAACGCGGGATTATATGCTTATGTATTCTAGAAGAGATCTTACTCCTATAGTACATACCAATTCTGACTTCCAAATGTGGTGGGTCTATCATGTAAAGAAGTGTAAAGTAGACTTGTACTGCTAACTTCACTATGGAGAGTAGAATATGAGGTATGGAAAAGCTATGGGACTATAATAGTGTGGATATATGCAGGACCATATTCAATATGGAAAATCATGTATCCATTGAATTTCATTATTCAAATGGAACTTAACATTTTTCAGACATTATCGGGTATGTTATTATTTCATACATTATTAACATTTATATAATTCACATAAATACATGACACTCTCAATTCAATCATAAAAATAAACACAATTTAGTTACACGAACTTACCTCAACACTTGTTTGTATATGAAAATCTACTAATCTGAAACTTTTTCTTTTCCTCAATCTAACTTCGAATTTGAGTTGTCTGAATCTATATAAATGAATTTAATCATCAATTTATCACATTTCATATTCAATTAGATTCAATTACACCCTAGACAAAATTACCATTTTGCCCCTAAACTTTCCTTAAATTCCAATTTCTTCCCTAGGCTTGGAAAATGAAATTTATGCAATTTAATCTGTAATGCCCAAAAAATATAGGGTCTTTAATTTTGGCTGTTCTGACACAATTGCATGTTTGGTGTGTTGGTTAGGTGATTTAGGAGTGTTTGGGAGTGTTTGAGAAGTCCTGGGTTCAAGCCCTGGCTTTTGAAAATTTTTTGGTTTTTCTCTTAAATGAACCTGGACATTGGCACTTAGGCTTTATTAATAATAATGTTTGGTTAGTGACACAAGAAGAGCTTGTGGCCTAGTGTCAAGTGGCGTGCTGGGCATCTATGTGGTCTGAGGTTCAAATCTTGGAATAAGCAGTGAAGTGTTTATTTTGCTGCTTGAGCTGGGAAGGTGGAAGAGTTGGACTGAAACACTGCTGATGAGGTGTTTGAATGGGTCATAGAGAGATCGTAGGAGCAAATCATGGAGAGAATCAAGCATTTTCAAAGGTGGGTGTGTTGTAGTCGAACTAGGAGTCTGGGCATGCAAATTCGACTAGGGGGGTTCTGAATGCTTTTCTTTGCTGTTCTTCGATTTTTTGACATTTTTGTTGTTTTTGGGTGTGCCAAAATTTCAACTTACCATTCGTGCATCTTTTGGTCTTGCAATTAACCTTTCATGCACTTTAGTTGTTCGGTTTAGCACTTCTTCTTCAAGCTCCTTGTAGGCCAAATCTCTGCTTCCCTCTCCCTTCCTCTTCATTCATTTGTTTTTCTTCATTTCCCTTTCTTCTCCTAAGCCGAATATCATCTCTCTCCTTTTTCTTAATCTTTCTCTTTCCTCTTGATTAGTTTGGTGGTGACCAAATTTTTGCTTCCTTCCCCCTTTATTTTAGTTCTGCAAGTATTCCTAAAATCGGTAGGTGTTCTTATTCTTCACTTCACGTTTGAAACTATTCTCTCTTATCCCCCTTTTCTCTAAAAACTGAATGCTTTTGCTACTCATGGTCTGTGATTGGGATCCCTTCCTCTTGGGGTGGTGATCATTGGGTTTAGGTATTCCTGAGGAGTGGAGAAGTGCAGAAGTTTTTCAAGTCATCAAACTCTGTCTCTTGTTAAGGGTAAGATCACTACCATACTCTTCGATTAGGCCAAATATTCCTGTGGTTGGTAAGTTAGCATTTGTGGTTTAAGGCCACATATGTGATCACTGTTTTAGTTAATAAGATCTGTTTTGATACAGATATTAGCATAGGCAGGTGACAATCTTGACCAATGGTCTTAAGAGATTAAGATCACTAGTCAAGCAAGGTAAGGAAGGTGGGTTGGTTTAAGTGTCCACAAGAGGGTGTTTTACCCTAATGATTAAAGGATTAATGTGGGTCATGTTTGGATTCAGGTTGAGGGCTTGTAGATCTTGGAACGACTCCGTAAAAAGGTGTGTAATCACACTATCTCTTTTGCGAGTCGACAAAAGTCGAAAAGCCGAAACCTCGGTGTATAAGGCCTCATGAGCGTGCGATCTCTTGTGTGGTAAACCGAGCCCATAATCAAGGGCGATAGACTGTAGAAGCCACTACGAGTGTTCTCGTGCACTTGGGTCGTTATGGGCGTCGTTGGGTCGAAATGGGCCATGTGGGCCTAATAGGCTCGTGCGCCCCACATGGATAAAATTTATGAAAGGTGGCAGAAACTGGATTGGGCTATGTAGATCACATAGCCATGATTGAATTTGGGCCAAATGGACCACACGAGCGTAGGCCCATTTGGGTCGAATATTTGGCTTTGAGCCAATTTACACTGTTTTGACCAAATGAATTATTTGTGTCGCTCGAGGCGACTGTAGGCTTTCAGAAAGGTCGTTAACTGTACCGAGGCCCCTAGGGAGTAAAATGACTGAAATACCCCTAATGTGTAAAATGACTGAAATACCCCTAGGGAGTAAAATGACTAAAATACCCCTAATGAGTAAAATGACTGAAATACCCCTAATGAGTAAAACGACCAAAATACCCCTAAAGGGCAAAATTACTGTTTTACCCGTTATACATGAAAATGACTATTTTACCTCTATAGATAGATTGATAGATGAAATTATGTGCTGTATGACTATACTGAGTAGGATATGTTGCATACATGAAATATTGATGACATGGCATACTACATGGGGTTGGCATTCTATTATGGAGGAAGTACTGTTACTGGTGGCTATGCCACACATACTGATACTGGTGGCTCTGCCACAATTACTGTTACTGGTGGCTTTACCACATATACTGTACTAGCAGCTCTGGTGCGTTATTATTACTAGCAGCTATGCTGCAATATTGGTGTGAGGGTTCGGTGGGTCGACTTTGTCCCCACATGGTGTGTTGGGTTGGTATGGGTGGTGTGCTAGCTGGATTGGGGTGGGGTGGGTTGCATACTTGCACCATACTGATATTGTATCGGGCTTAGGCCCACACTGCACTGTTACTGAACAAGGCTCAGGCCCAGACTGTTACTACATGTATTACTGATTGAGTGATAGGGGATTACACACTGAGTTCTCGTAACTCACCCTTTTCTTTTAACTGTACAGGTAATCCCCAGACTTAGTGGATTTGGAGCAGCGAGGGACTCGGAGGGGGCCACACGATCGAGGATGTCTGTTTAAAAGTAGTTAATAAAATATTTTATATTGGGTTGATATTTTTGTAATAAGGCCTCTGGTAATTTTTAATACCTTTTCATCGGGTTTTTAATTTCTTAATTTGAATTGCTAAACGGATACAAATAAGTTTTCACAACTAATAACTGTTTTACGAGGCAAACACATATTTTCAACTTCAAAATAACCTTAAATAGGGTAGCTTCCGTGAATTTAAACCAACAGTAACCAACATGGTAATCGTTTTACTGAGGGGTGTTTTTTTTATAACTTACCAATTGTTTTCTAAGAAATAAGAACTAAAGGGATTTTTACTCAAACGATTTTTCCCATCAGACTTTGATTTCGAAAAACACTTGGACGTGACATGCCAGATTCGACTGTAACGTCTAGGCTGGGTTTGGGGTGTTACATAATCCTTATTCCAAGCCTAACGAAAATTTTCATATAATATTTACAGCATTTGTATTTCACAAAATTCAGAATTTTTCCATGGGTTTTACCACTTTTTAATTTAGTCCTTAAACCATGATTTCATCAAAATTCTCTTTGTAAAAGTTGTTTATCTATCAACAACTTGTCATTTTCTACGATAAATTTCAAATTTTTAGCATATTCATCCATGGAAAACTTTGTTACTTTGATAACTTTTCAAATTAGCCCCCAAAATAGATAGATTAGACTATCCCGATCTCAAAAATATAAAAATTACTAAAAACGGAACAAGAATACTTACCCAATTGAACCAATTAAGCTTGCTTGAAGACTTTTCTCTTTCCTAGGGTTTCCATGTCTTAATTTAGGGAAGATGATATAAAATAAGATGATATTTCTATTATCATCTTTTAATTATTTTAGTTTCCAATTTAGTCCTTAGCCTTTTCTAATTTTTCCATGGATGAATCACCAAAAATATCTACTAACTTTTCTTTAATGGTCCAATTACCATATAAGGACCTTAAATTTTGAATTCCATAACTATTTGATACTTATAGCTATTACAACTCAACTGTTGCATTTTATGCAATTTGGTCCTTGATAAACCGTAATATGAACATATTTTAATCCCACATTTAGCTTGCTTTTAGATGATTTAAGCCTTGAATTGTGTAAATTGGTGCTTTTAAACCTTTGTTTTCATGTTTTATACTCAAAAAAGTATCGGAGGATGAAAAGAATGAGAAACGGGCCCAAAATGGAGTAAATGGGCCATATCACGAAATCAACACGGCCTGGGCCCAAGACCACACGGTCGTGCCTCATCAACAGACCCGAACACGTCCTAGCCATGATTCACACGGGCGTGTGCCATGGGCGTGTCCTTGATATGAGAAAGAAGAGTTTCAGTCGGATTAGGGTACTTAGAGGTAAAGAAAACCATTCTAAAAGCCTATATAAACACCCTAGAAGCCAACCTTCAGGGGGCGTCCAGCTAGGCCAAGGAGCCGAGCCAGAGAGGCCAGAATTGTGGAATTTACTCGAAGAAAGCCAGTTGATTCATCTCAAGAAGCCGGAGTCATACTCAAGACGGAGGATCTCTCTTTGATTCCTTCAGAGAGTTTTAGGGTTTTTCTTATGTTTTGTTTTATCTTTTCTTCTGAGATGTATTCTTTTATCGTTATGAACTAAACCCTCAGATACTTGAAGGGGATGAAACCTAAGATGAATCTTGTTATCGTTTGCTGAACTATATGATAAATACTGGATTTGTTCTTAATTCTTGTTTTGATATTTCTGGGATATTAATTCAAGTGTGATGTGCTTAGGTGGAAGAGCAAAAGTCCATGCCTAAGAGTAGATCGCATAATTAAGCGGAGTTGATCGCACGCCTAGACATACGGGTTATAAGATTTTGCCGGATTAGGGTGAAACCTAATATGGGAGTCCATAGATCGAGTTCATGTAATTCTAGTGGTTTTAATTAGAAAGAGATTTCAATTAATCAACCTAGGGTTAGACGTTAGTAGCCTCGACAGAGGTATTAATATAACTTAGGGAATCCTACGGATCAAGTCAAGTGAATAAATCGTCTGGTTCAGAGTTAGATAACAAGTGAAGTCTAGGTGGATTCTTCCTCGGGTATCGTCTTAATCGATTAGCTTTTCCTAAAGTTATCTTCCCCAATTCCTTCTCTTTGTCTTTACATCTTTAGCTTAGTTGTTAGTTAATTTTAGATTAGATAAAAATTCCTTTAATTCTTAGGCTAAATAATAAAAAGAAAGTTAGTATTAGTACTTTGGGTTCCTTTGGGTTCGACAATCCGGTCTTGCCACTAAAATATACTACTGTTCGATAGGTGCACTTGCCTCAATCGTTGTCACAGTTAGTTTCTAGGCTTGATCATTCTTTTTATAAATTTTTAAGACTCTGACACACGATCAAGTTTTTGGTGCCGTTGCCGGGGAACTGAAATATTAAGAACACTTAATTCTTATTACTTTAGCCATATTATTGCAATTTATTTTCATTATTTTTATTATTTTTATTATTTTTAATTTTTTTTACTTTGCTAAATTTTCCTTTATTTGCTTTTGGCAGATAATTTTAGTTTATAAAGGAGATGGCATGAAATAGTTATTAGTGGCAATTCATGAGGACAAAGCCTACTGAAGCAGCCAGTGTCTTCGACCTTAATGCAGTCACCATGCTATCAAATCAGGTAGAGACGATGAATAAAAGGATTAATGGCGTATGTAATTCTCATTCGGTAATACAGTACGATATGAATGGAGAAGGGATGAACAACACAGAATATCTATCCTACAACCCTAGCACAAAAAACGAACAAGTCAACTATATGGGTAATTATTCTAGACCTCAAAATAATTTTTATAGTGACACTTATAATGTAGGTTGGAGGTACAATCCCAATTTCTCGTGGGATGATCAAAGTAGTCAAAGACCGGAACTTCCTCTAGATTTTCAACAACCACCTCACCAACAGGAACATGAGTCGAACTTTGAGGAGATGCTGATAAAATTTATAGCGGTGTCAGAAACTCGTTTCCAAAACACCGAAATAGCACTTAAAAATCAAGAAGCATCGATTCAAGGGATCGAGAATCAGTTAGGTCAGCTTGCTAAGCTGATATTAGAACAACCACAAGAAAGCTTGCCAAGCAACACTGAAACTAACCCAAAAGAGCAAATTCAAGCCGTAACAGCTCATGGAAGTGAAAGGTTAGTAGAATCTGACCCAAGCCAAGAGCCTGTGGTAAGTAAAGGTAAGGTTGAGGTAAGCCATGATAAACTAAACTCGGTAATTACAGAGTACCAACCTCGTGTGCAATACTCCGATGCGATAAAGAAAGACCACACAGAGGAACAATTCGGTAAATTTCTTAACCCTCTAAAGAAATTACATATTAACTTGCCATTTCTTGAAGCTCTTTCACTGATACCAAATTCAAGGAAATTTTTAAAAGAGTTTTTTACAAACAAACGGAAGTTAGACGATACGTCGCATGTGGAGATAAGTGTGCCCAGCAATTCTACGAAATAAACTACCATGTGAGCTCACATTTCGTGTACTATCAGATGCAACCGACCCTCGAATAGCCACTTCAGAGCTTAATTCAAACGGTGCGACTCCTTTTACAGTACTTAAGGTCTTTCTATACGAAACAGTCGAGGTAACATATTCTAATTTTGGCACTTTTGAGGAAAACGCTACTCGACTTAAGCTTTATATCAATAACCGAATTGATCGCATGAGAAAGGATTTTTACCTCCTCAAACCACCATGACCATACGAATCAGAGGTAAAGTCTAGCTTAAGATTATAAACGAGTGCTTCTCGAGAGGCAACCCGAGCACTAACCCCATTAATTTTTACATTTTTTTATTTTTTACTTTTACTTTTCCTTTTTAGCACCTAAATATAAACTAACCAAAGTGCATATTTCCATACCACACGGCCGTGGCAGTGGCCGTGTGGCCACCACAGAAAGGTAAAAAGGCGGGGGTAACCACCAGATCCATAATTTTTATTTAACCCCCTTCTTCCTTTTTCTTTTTCAGTTGTCTTTCTTCTTTCATTTTCCATTATTTACTTTTATTCTTATTCTTATTTTTATTTTTATTTTTATTTTTATTTTCTTCTTATTCTTTATGACATTTATATTTAGCTTAGGATACAATAAAATTCGACCGGCTGCTTTGAGGATTCAATTTCAAAATGGCTCGAGGCACTCCCCACGTTTCTCTTCAACTTCATCCAAAATTCAGGAAGTTTCACTTCTCTCCCTATCTTTTGATTTTATCACTGTATTGTTAGTTTATATATCTTTGTACATTGAGTGCAATGTACATCTTAAGTGTGGGGGGTGAAAATTATTTAGAAAAAGAGCCTAATTTTTTGCATTATTCTCAAATCCCTGAATGATATCTTGTCATAAGTAATTTTCTCATATCACTAATTAAAATGAAATTCGTGTTGACTCATGATTTTTATTGATATGTTTTAGAATAAGTCATTGATAATTGTGCAATGATGATTTAAATTTTAGGAGACTAGAGAATCAAGCATGATGAGTCTATTTTCAAAAATTAAAATTTTTGCTAGGTTGTCTACCTGAATCTAATTATTACCTTGAAGTTTGAAATTTACAATATTGATATCAAATAGCCATAATTTTTGTGAGATTTTGAGCCTATAGAGCATATATTCTTTTTCGTGCTCACTTTTTGATTATGAGTGTGTCAATATTGATTTGTTATTCTAGAACTTGCATCGATTATACATGTTGAGACCACACCTTTGATTTGATATACAGAGATGATAAAGGCACCTAGGTTTTAACCCACTTACTCCACTAAATGCCTACCTTCATAATTAACCCCTAGTGAACCCCCTTTGATCCTAACAACCCTTTTTATTGACTCACCCACTAATATTAACCCAAAACCCTTTGTATTTGTTATTTCCATTCCTTTTGACTACCTTTTTGTCGAGATTTGATTTTGAACAGTTTCCTAACTATGTTCTATATTTTAGTTGTTAAAGTTCTTTCTTATTATTGTAATGATTTGTTCTTAAAAAAACGAAGTATATTCAATATTAGCTTTATGTAATTGAGCTTATACGTTTAAATTCCACATCTTGAGAAGAAGCTCATGTTATTATTATTACAAGCTTTTAATTGATGTAATTATTCATGATTAGTTCAATTTTCTAGTTAGGTAAATTGTCAATTCAATCTTGACTTTAACCCTCTAATTCAGACTTTATCCACACCCTTAACCTAAGCCCTGTTACAACCCTTTTTAAAGACCTTTTGATTTGTGTATCATCTCATATTATAGTGGTAGAGATTTGATTTTCAGGCAAGCTTATGGGATTAACTTTTCATTTTCGACTTTTGAGTGCTTAATTTTGAACCTTAAACACTTTGAGTGATTTGAGCGAATATGTAGTAAGGATGTCAACTCTTGTCAATTTCGAATCAGAGGTAATTATTTAGGTAAGGGGAAACACCTAACATTTTTCGGGCTATAAATGTATGACTTTGATTGCTTGAATCTTTAGGACCCTTTGAGTTAAATTATCAATGTATGAATTATCTTTGAATTATAATGAAACATTATTGATGAATATTATGAATCGAGGAAGTTTGTTTTAATTGTGAACTGAGAATTTTTCTTGAGGACAAGCAAAAGCTTAAGTGTGAGGGTATTCAATAAACCGTAATATGAACATATTTTAATCCCACATTTAGCATTCTTTTGGATGATTTAAGCCTTGAATTGTGTAAATTGGTGCTCTTAATCCTTTGTTTTCATGTTTTATACACAGAAAAGCACCAGAGGATGAAAAGAATGAGAAACGGGCCCAAAACGGAGTAAATGGGCCATATCACGAAATCAACACGGCCTGGGCCCAAGACCACATGGCCGTGCCTCATCAACAGACTCGAACACAACCTGGCCATGATTCAATGGTGTGTGCCATGGACGTGTCCCTAACGTGAGAAAGAAGAGTTTCAGTCGGATTAGGGTACTTAGAGGCAAAGAAAACCATTCCAAAAGCCTATATAAACACCCTAGAGGCCAACCTTCAGGGGGCATCCAGCTAGGCCAAGGAGCCGAGCCAAAGAGGCCAGAATTGTGGAATTTAATCGAAGAAAGCCAGTTGATTCATCTCAAGAAGCTGGAGTCATACTCAAGACGGAGGATCTCTCTTCAATTCCTTTAGGGAGTTTTAGGGTTTTTCTTGTGTTTTGTTTTATCGTTTCTTCTGAGATGTATTCTTTTATCGTTATGAACTAACCCTCAGATACTTGAGGGGGATGAAACCTAAGATGAATCTTGTTATCGTTTGCTGAACTATATGATAAATACTTGATTTGTTCTTAATTATGTGTTCTTAATTCTTGTTTTGGTATTTCTGGAATATTAATTCAAGTGTGATGTGCTTAGGTGGAGGAGCAAAAGTCCATGGCTAAGAGTAGATCTAGCATAATTAAGCGGAGTTGATCGCAGCCTGGACATAAGGTGATGAGATTTTGCCGGATTAGGGTGAAACCTAATATGGGAGTCCATAGGTTGAGTTAATGCAATTCTAGGGGTTTTAATTAGAAAGAGATTTCAATTAATCAACCTAGGGTTAGACGTTAGTAGCCTCGACGGAGGTATTAATATAACTTAGGGAATCCTACGGATCAAGTCAAGTGAATAAATCATCTGGTTTAGAGTTAGATAACAAGTGAAGTCTAGGTGGATTCTTCCTCGGGTATCGCCTTAATCGATTGGCTTTTCCCAAAGTTATCTTCCCCAATTCCTTCTATTTGTCATTGCATCTTTAGTTTAGTTGTTAGTTAATTTTAGATTAGATAAAAATTCCTTTAATTCTTAGGCTAAATAATAAAAATGTAACACCCCAAACCCAGCCCAAACATTACGGCCGAATTCGTTATGTCACAGAGGAAAAGTTTTGAAAACCATTTATTTTACCGATTTAGTTTTTGAGAAAACATTTATTTTTGATAAAGTATTGTCTTGTTTAAATTTGATTGAGGTGCATAAAGAAAACATCATTTAGCTTTGTTGTAAAATCTCATTAGGTCATGTTGTTACAAATTTCATTAAGGTACCCGATGGCACAAGAAAACATTTACGTTAAGTTCAAGAAAACTTGTGTAATCATTTTAAAATCATTGAGCAGTTAAAACTATTCATCCAAAACATGTAAAATAATCAAACGAAATATTAGGAGGCCTTATTACAATTTGAACAATTAAAATCGAAAATAAAATGAAAATAATTCAAGTTCATTTAAACCACAATTCCACTGCATGGCCACCTCGAGTCCATCCGGCTCCTTATCCGCAAGCTACAAGTCTCCTGAAAATGTTAAAGGAAAAAGGTGAGTCATCAAGACCCAATGTGTAACCCTTTTTCCCCAGTTTAATGTAACATCATACACAAATCATAATTAACTTAATATGCACAAGTTTAATATGCACCCAACCTAGCCATCCAAACGCCTTTCTCTACCCCGTGTGGTACCAAACCACTGGTGGTGCCAAACCACTGGTGACTTAAAGTCACAATATCCATCAATACTGTGGTGCCAAACCACTGGTGACTCGAAGTCACAAATCGAATGATGGGGCCAACCCATCGTGTGATACCAAATCACTGGCGTCAATCCCATAATGTCATCTGTGGGGCCAACCCACTGTGGTGCTAAGCCACGGGGACGAGACGCTATGAGGTGCCAAACCTCTGGAGGTGCCAAACCTCTAGTGACCGAGTCACGAAATGTGGTACCAAACCACTGGTGTCCGTCGACACGAATATCACTTCCCCCTCCACTCGTTTAACCCACATAAATCAATGATACGCATATAATAGAAATCATGCCAACATGTTTATTATCTAACAACATACACTGAATTTACCATCAGCCACATATTATAAGCCACATATACCAAATATGTCATGCTTCCCAAAAGCATCATAACAACAAGGACTTACCTGAATCCTTGCTTATACCATGATGGTATTAAATCCAAATCTACACAATCAGATTTAGCATACACGAACACTTAGCACATTAAATAGTTACAAAGTGTGTATGTACACACCTGTCACCAACGATAGTTTTAAAAACCCAAAGAGTCAATCGGCCACACTAGATTCCCTTGCCCTATATTCGGCCAAACACAAGGTTAGTGCTATTGACCATTCAGCCAAACCAACATATATCCAAAGGGTTAATATTTGAACCCGAAACCTTACCCAAACGCCTTTGAGTACAACTATAGCACACGATTTGCGACTCTGCTTCACTCCCCTATAATCGGCAGTCATCAGTATCACAATAATAGCCTTTCCAATACCAAATAAATGGTTTACTACATCCTTACCACCACTTACCAATATTGCTAACGAATGGAGGCTTCATGTGCCTATTTCCAAAATCCCGGAGTACCTAAACAGATTTAGTTTCAACACTGATTAGCCACCAAAATAATTCGGCTTTTCCCATTCAACCAAGTCGACAGAGAGAAGGAATATGGGAGAAGAGTTTCGGCACACTTACCTTCCTTTATGACCGATTGGGAAACACTGAAAAGGGATCATCCTTGCTTTGATATTTGACCAAGACTACACAAAATAGGAGAAAGAAAATAATGGAAAAAGGGGGGATAGGAGTTTCGGCCAAAGGGGTTAAGAAATCTAAGGGAGAGTGTTTTCGGTCTTTGAAGAAAGGTTGAAGAAGAAGGAAAAAGATGGAATATTGGGAAGAAGGTAATTCGGCTATTGCAAAAAGGAAAAAGAGAAAGGAATCAAATGAAGAAATTCGGCACTCTCCCCCCCATACTTGCTGTCCACTCCTATCAACAAGGAGTTCAACTTTGGTCACTTCCTAAAAATTCTCTTGGCCACTAATTCAAACAAATTTGAATTAGTCAAATCCCTTATTTCACTCTTTGCCCACCATTTGAAATATTTGACTTAGTCTATGGCAGAGTTTGAACTGCCCACAACTTCTCCCCCTCCTTGGCGTCAAAATGGAAAGCAAAAGGTGAGACTTCCGCAACTCGAACATGGGACCTCCTTCCCCTGCAAGTGGCGTCACACACAAGCTCTAAGTGGCGCCTACCCTGCCACTTTGCCAAGCCTCTTTCTTGTGCTAACATCCACAAAAAAATACCTATAATCCCCAGCTCCTTTAGCTCCTCTCACTTAAGCTTAAAAACTAAAATTTTTCCTACCACTCAGGCTTACACTAGACTTACAACTAAGCCCCAACACATCAAAAATACTGACACCACAGTCCAAACACAAGCACTCAATGCCATTACAACTAGCCCCTATTCCAAGATGTTACAAAAAAAGAAAGTTAGTATTAGTACTTCGGGTTCCTTTGGGTTCGACAAATTGGTCTTGCCACTAAACTATACTACTGTTCGATAGGTGCACTTGCCTCAATCATTGTCACAGTTAGTTTCTAAGCTCGATCATTCTTTTTATAAATTTTTAAGACTCTGACACATGATCAGTCCTTTTCATAATTAAACACATAATCGATAAAATTTTTGTATTAGAATTTTCATATAACAATCCTATCATAATGCATACCATGTAATAATATTAAAATAAATTTTCTTTTCAGCTCGGGTTTGTGGTCCCAAAACCACTGTTTCAATTTCACTAAAAATGGGCTGTTACAGTTCTACTTGATTAGGTTCATCGATTTGAGGTTTTAAAAGCTTACAAGGAATTTTCAACAAGGAGGGGGAAGACAGAATATGAAATGTCCAAACATAGCCTGTTGTTTCATGTGTCCATTTTCTTCAAAGACTTGTATTTGTGAAAGCAATTGCGTGTCGAATTAAGGGAGAAGGATAAATTGATTGATTTTGAAACTTGTTTTGTTTATGAAGTTTTAAGTACTCTTTGAAAGTATTTGTTTTTAATCTATTTCTCTTTTATGTAGGTCTGGATTTGAGGACAAATCCTTTCGAAGGGAGAAGGAATGATGTGACTTCGTGCACCAAGGCCATGGGGCCTATTAATGGACGTTGGGAGCAAGTCCAAATTAATCTTGTCCTAATTGGGCCAAGTCCAAATCAAATGCTGATCCAAGAGTTGGATGAAACCTTCAAAGGGTTTTGAATAATCATAGGACAATTTAAAGGACTTTTAATTAAGTTTTCAGTTTAATAAGTTTGCATATTAATTTATGTCTTGCAGTTAGTTAAGTTTTATTTTAGTTTAATAAGTTTTCATTTAAGTCATGCTTTATATTTATGTGAGTTTGTGTCATATGTGTGGAGTGTGTCATTATTTAAGTTTAACTTCAGTTTGCATTTAATTATGGCATGAATTATAATTATGTGTCTTATATGTTAGTTATGTTTAAGCATGGGTTTGAGTTACATGTTCATGAATAAAGGTGTGTGTGTTTATAGTATGTTGATTTCTATCATAAATATGTGTGTTTTAATTAAATGTTTCAGCTGAATAAGAATATGAAAAGTTGTAAATGTTTAATGTCATAAAACATGTTTAATGTGTCTTAGGGACGATTTGTGGATGCTAAGAAGGTCTAGGGGCGTTCACACACAAAGGCTGTTCGGTTTTGGCATGAAAAAGTGTTCATTCGGTCACTTAATTGTTGGTGCATGAAGAGGACATTTTGTTAGGTGTTGAAGGTGAAAAAATGCACTAAAGTCATTCCAGAATCAGCTTTCAATGTTGATGCATTGTGACTGTTCATGGGACCAAGAATGGCTCTTCAAATCTGGTCAGTTTCATACATTCAAAACTCATTATGGTGCCAATAAAAGAGTTCCTAGCCCAAGCATTCAAACATTTGGTTTTAAGGGAGATGAAATGACTACAAAATAGTGCAATTAAGGAACAATTAAGCTTCCATCAAGTGAAGAGACATGCCTTTTTAGCTACACATGAATCAAGTGAAAAGACATGACTTTTGGATTATCTACCATGAGTTATAACCAAATTTAAATGTTTGTTTTAATAGCTAGTTGAATGTTGAATTTGAAAGGTCCTTTATAGGATATGAAAGGTCATTTTGGAGGCCAATAAATTTCGACCTAAGTTACTTATGTGAGGTTAGACAATTGATCGTTGTTTTATGCGACGTCAAAGTCTTAAAATTTTTATAAAGAATGACCGAACCTGGAAACTAACTATGACAATGATTTGAGGCAGGCGCACCTATCGAATAGTAGTATAGTTAAGGCAAGACCGGATTGTCAAACCAAAAGTACTAATACTAACTCTCTTTTTATTATCTAGCCTAAGAATTAAGGGAATTATTTATCTAATCTAAAATTAACTAACTACTAAATTAAAGACTCTAAGACAAAGAATAATGAAATTGGGAAAATAACTTTGAGGAAAAACCAATTGATTAAGACGATACCCAAGGAAGAATCCACCTAGACTTCACTTGTTATCTAACTCTGAACCAGATGATTTATTCATTTGACTTGATCCGTAAGATTCCCTAAGTTATATTCATCCCTCTCTCGAGGCGATTAACGTCTAACCCTAGGATGATTAATTGAAATCTCTTTCTAATTAAAACCCCTAGAATTGCATTAACTCGATCTATGGACTCCCATATTAGGTTTCACCCTAATCCGGCAAAATCTCGTCACCCTATCTCTAGGCGTGCGATCAACTCTGCTTAATTATGCTAGATCTACTCTTAGGCAAGGACTTTTGCTCCTCCACCTAAGCACATCACACTTGAATTAATATACCAGAAATATCAACACAAGAATTAAGAACACATAATTAAGAACAAGTCAAATATTTATCATATAGTTCAGCAAACGATAACAAGATTCATCTTAGGTTTCATCCCCCTTAGGTATCTAAGGGTTTAGTTCATAACAATAAAAGAAAACATCTCAGAAGAAAAGATAAAACAAAACATAAGAAATCCCTAAAACCCCCTGAAGGAATTGAAGGAGAGATCCTCCGTCTTGAGTATAACTCTGGCTTCTTAAGATGAATCAACTGGCTATCTTCGAGTAAATCCCCACAAATCTACCCTCTTTGGCCTAGCTGGATGTCCCCTAACTAAAGCCTTGGGTTCCCCCATTTTAGGTGATACTTTGGGAGTTTATATAGGCTTCTGAATGTGTTTCTTCGCCTCTAAGTATCCCAATCCGAGTAAAATTTCTCTTTGTCACGACAGGGACACGCCCATGGCACACAAATTGAAAGGTCTTTAACAGGGTTGTAACGGGGTTTGGGTTAAAGGTGTGGATAAAGGCTGAATTAAAGGGTTAGAATCGAGATTGACTTGACAAATTACCTAACTAGAGATATCGAACTGATAATAATTAAAAACTTATACTATTAATAATAATATTCTAATATGAGCTTCTTCTTCAATAATTGGAATTTAACGTATAAGCTCGCCTAATCACAAAACTAATAGTGAATGTTCTTCGATTTCTTTTTTTTTTTAAGAATAAGTCAAATTACATAATAAAAGATGAATTCAACTACTGAAATAAAATAATTAGGCAATTGATCAAATCAAATCTCGACAAAAAGGGTAGTCAAGGAATGGTGATAATAAATGCAGAGGGTTTTGGGTTAATATTAGTAGGTGAGTCAATAAAAAAGGTTGTTAGGATAAAAAGGGTTCACTAGGGGTTAATTATGAAGGTAGGCTTTTAATGGGGTAAGTGGGTTAAATCATAGGTGCCTTTATCATCTCTGTATATCAAATCAAAGGTCTGGTCTCGACATGTATAATCGAAGCAAGTTTTAGAATAACAGATCAATGTTGACACACTCATAATCAAAAAGCGAGCAAGGAAAAGAATATATGCTCTAAACGGCTCAAAAGCTCACAGAAATTATGGTTATCTGATACCAATCCTTGTAAATTTCAAACTTCAAGGTAATAATTAGATTCAGGTAGACAATCTAACAAAATTTTAATTTTTGAAAATAAACTCATCATGCTTGATTCTCTAGTCTCCTAAAGTTTACATCATCAATGTATAATTATCAATGACTTAATCCAAGATATATCAATAAAAATCATAAATTAAAGGAAATTTCATTCTAATCATAATATGAAAAAAAAATACTTAAAGATAAGATATCATTCATGGCATAATTCAGGGATTTAAGAATAATGAAGAAAGTTAGGCACTTTCTCGAAATAAATATTCACCCCCCACACTTAATATGTACATTGCCCTCAATGTACAAAGATATATATGAAATTTAAGAGAAAGGGAAAGGTGAAACTTCCTGAATTTGGATGGTTTCCTTGAGTTGGGAGTCCCAAGGTGTGGTGTCTGCTACCGAGCTCTGCACTAGATGAAGAAATTGGGAAGCTCGTAGAGAATTAGCTAGGAAATAATAATAATAATTCAAAATATACTAAATATATATTTAAAGACAAGAAAGATAAAGAGAAAGAAAATAGAAAGTAAAATAAAATTAAAATCGAAGATGAATGGACCGAAGAGTCCTTATTGTTAGATGGTTCGCGAGGTGGGTGTGACTTCTAAGGCTGCAGAGGTGCTGGCGGTGGCCAAAGTGGCCTGATTCCCAAGCAGCCTTTAGAGCCTAACACCAAATAACTAAAATAAAATAAACTAATTTGAGCATAAGATAGTCAAAGAGAAGGAAAATAAAGAAAACGAGAAAATAAAAATATAAGTTAAATGGTTTCAAAGACCCTTGGCTTGTCGAGTGAATGAAGCGGCCGACATGACCTTATGTAGATTGGTCTCCCACAGGGAGACTGTGCTTAGGTCCTTCCGCTTCTTCGACATAGATGTGGTGTTGTTCAAGAGTTAGATGAAAGATTAAAGAGGAAGAGTATGGAAGGGGAGTGGTTTGAAGGATGGGATGAAAGAAAAGAGATGGTAGTAGGTGAGAAGAAGGAGGGGTGGAGGTGGGTTAAATAGAATTTTGGGGTATGGTGTTTTCCCATGCCCGTGTACCATGGGCGTGCTGAGTCACACGGCTATCTCGCACGACCGTGTTGTGCTTTGTTCGCTTCTCCCATGCCCATGTTCAGGTCTCCACGCTCATGTTCAGGTCTCTATGCCCGTGTATGATCTAACAGTGTCGGCCACGGCCGCATCGCACGGCCGTGGTGTGGTAGTTCGAGTTCGTGACTCAAAGATATGATTTGTTCTGACTCGTATCGTCTCTGCCATGTCAGCACGGAGATTCGGTGCATCCACGGCCACAGCCACGGCCGTGTTGCTTGAAAATCTGCACTTTTGGTTAGCTTATAACTAGATGCTGAAGTAGAAATAAAAATAAAGATAAAGGAATGTAAAAGTTATTAGAGTTAGTACTCAGTTTGCCTCCTGAGAAGCGCTCGTTTATAGTCTTAAGCTAGACTTCCCTCTCATTCGCCTAATCATGGTGGTTTGAAAAGTTAAAATCTTCCCTCATGCTATCTGTCTTATTAACAGTATATAGTTCAAGTCGAGTAGCGTTTATTTTAAAAGTGCCAAAAATAGGATTACTTACCTCGACTGTTCCGTATGGAAAAACATTGATCACCTTAAAAGGAATTTCTTTGTTTGTGTTGGGGTCAGGAGGAGATATTCGTGGGTCTGCTTTATCTAACAATACCTGATCTCCAATTTTCAACTTGTCTGTCTCGTAGAGTGGCTTTGGTTCTGCTTCATGTTTCCCTAGTTTTTCTTTGAGATGCGTCTTCCACTCTTCTATTCCATCAATCTGAATCCCTTGTTCCTCATGAGTTATTTCTTCGTTGTCATGGGGTCTAGGATCAGGTTCACTTGTGTTCTTTTGTGGTGCTTCCTAAAAAGAATGGTTAACCGAATGGTTATCAATAGAATTTACTTTCTCACCTTGATTATTCAATGTCCTAGCTGAATCGAGAGCTTGAAGAATGACTATCTCGTCACCTACACAGAGTATGAGTTCACCTGCATCGACATCAATTTTAGTCCTGGCAGTTGCTAAGAATGGTCTTCCTAGAATTCGGGGGATCGTGTTGTCCTCATCCATGCCTAAAACGACAAAGTCTACTGGTAATACAAATTTATCAATTTTTACGAGTACATCTTTGATTATACCCCTAGGAATTCTAACAGTTTTATCAGCTAATTGAATGCTCATCCTAGTTTATTTGGGCTTCCCTAGACCTAGTTGTTTGAACATTTTATAAGGCATGACATTTATGCTTGCCCCTAAATCAGTTAATGCATTATCAATAGATAAACTACCAATTAAGCATGGAATTGTAAAACTCCCTTGATCTTTTAATTTTCGTGGTAGTTTATTTTGCAACATTGCTGAGCACATTGCATTCAGTTCCACATGTGATTCCTCATCTATCTTTCGCTTATTTGTCAATAGCTTCTTTAAAAATTTCCTAGAACCTGGCATCTGTGAAAGAGCTTCAAGAAACGGTAAGTAAATATGTAACTTTTTTAAAATTTTAAAAAACTTACCGAACTGTTCCTCTGCCGCCTTTCGTTATCACTTCGGGATATGGTATGCGAGGTTGGTACTCTTTGATTACCGGTTTTGGCTTTACCTCAACCTTACCTTCTTCTACCACATTCTTTTGCCTTAAATTGGGCTCGTCTAACCCTTCACTATCTATAGTTATTATGGCTTGAATTTGCTCCTTTGGGTTAATGTCGGTGTTGCTCGGTAGGCTTCCTTGTGGTCTTTCAGAGATCTGATTGTCAAGTTGCCCTAACTGATTCTCGATCCTTTGAATCTATGCTTGTTGATTTTTAAGTGTTGTCTCAGTATTCTGGAGACGTGTTTCTATATTTTGGAAACGTGTTTCTGAGGCTGTTATGAATGTTGTCAGCATCTCCTCAAGGTTCGGCTTCTTTTCCTGTGGGTAGGGCTATTGTTGGAAGTTTTAGGATGGTTGTTGCCTTTGATTTCCTTAACTACCCCATGAGAAATTGGGGTGGTTCTTCCAACCTGGGTTATAAGTATTACTATAAGAGTTATTGTTAGATCGGAAATTGTTACCCATATAGTTCATTTTTTTGCTCTCTATGCCCTGTCCGTAGGGTGGGTACTCAGGATTCGCCACTCCTCCACTTGTGTCGCATTGCATAACTAGATGTGCCTGCGAAGAATAATATAAACCATCAAATTTTTTATGTAACATCTCTACCTGATTTGATAGCATGGTTACTGCGTCGAGGTTGAAAACTCCGGCTGCTTTGGTTGGCCTTGTCCTTATAACTTGCCACTGATAGTTATTCAATGACATCTCCTCTACAAACTCATAGGCTGCTTCAGGAGTTTTGTTATTTAGAGTTTCGCCGGTGGCTAAATCGATTAGTTACCTTGTTAAAGGGTTCACACCGTTGTAAAAAGTTTGGACCTGTAGCCACAAGGGTAATCCATGGTGTGGGCACCTTTTTAACAAATCCTTGTATCTCTCCCATGCATCATAAAGTGTCTCTAAATCCATTTGCACAAAAGAAGAGATATCATTCCTTAACTTGGTCGTTTTGGCCGGTGGAAAATATTCTAATAAAAATTTTTTGGTCATTTGATCCCATGTAGTGATTGACCCTCGTGGAAGAGAATGCAACCACTGTTTGGCTTTATTCCTCAAAGAAAAGGGAAATAACCAAAGATGGATGGCATCATCAAAAACGCCATTTATTTTGAAGGTATCACAGAATTCTAGAAAATTCGCTAAGTGTGTATTAGGATCCTCATCCTGCAAACCATCAAACTGAACAAACTGTTGTATCATCTGTATAGTGTTAGGTTTCAGTTCAAAATTATTTGCAGCAATAGTAGGCCTAACAATACTTGACTCAGTTCCTGTTAAACTAGGTTTAGCATAATCATACATAGTTCGAGGAACATGATTTTTGGCCATCTCTGGAGGTGGTGGATGATTTTTAGCCATCTCTTCTGTAGTATTTATTTCGGCTTCTTGCTCTTCTTCTATGTAGTTTAAGCTTCACCTTATTTCTTTGCGATTTCTGTGAACAGTACCTTCAATATCACTATCGTAAAGTAGGGGTCCTGTCGGGTTCCTTCTAGTCATAAACTAGAGGTACTTGAAAGGAACAAAAGAAGGAAGAAAATTTAGAAAAGTAAAAATAAATTGCAAAAATAAAATAAAATAATATGGCTAAAGTAATAAAAATTGAGCTTTCTTAATATTTTAGTTCCCCGGCAATGGCACCAAAAACTTGATCGTTGTTTTATGCGATGTCAAAGTCTTAAAATTTATATAATGAATGATCGAACCTGGAAACTAACTATGACAACGATTTGAGGCAAGTTCACTTATCGAACAGTAGTATAGTTAAGGCAAGATCGGATTGTCGAACCCAAAGGAACCAAAAGTACTAATACTAACTCTCTTTCTATTATCTAGCCTAAAAATTAAGGGAATTATTTATCTAATCTAAAATTAACTAACTACTAAGCTAAAGATGCAAAAACAAAGAAGAATGAATTTGGGAAAAACTAATTGATTAAGACAATACCCGAGGAAGAATCCACCTAGACTTCACTTGTTATCTAACTCTGAACCAGACAATTTATTCATTTGCCTTGATCCTTAGGATTCCCTAAGTTATATTAATCCCTCTCTCTAGGCGACTAACGTCTAACCCTAGGTTGATTAATTGAAATCTCTTTCTAATTAAAACCCCTAGAATTGCATTAACTCAATCTATGGACTCCCATATTAGGTTTTACCCTAATCCGACAGATTTTTGTCACCCTATCTCTAGGCCCGCGAGCAACTCTACTTAATTATGCTAGATCTACTCTTAGGTATGGACTTTTGCTCCTCCACCTAAGCACATCACACCTGAATTAATATCCTAGAAATATCAACACAAGAATTGAGAACACATAATTAAGAACAATTCAGATATTTATCATATAGTTCAGCAAATGATAACAAGATTCATCTTAGGTTTCATCCCCCTCAGGTATCTAAGGGTTTAGTTCATAAAAATAAAAGAAAACATCTCAGAAGAAAAGATAAAATAAAACATAAGCAATCCGTAAAACTCCCTAAAGGAATCGAAGGAGAGATCCTCCGTCTTGAGTATAACTCTGGCTTCTTGAGATGAATCAACTGGCTATCTTCGAGTAAATCCCAACAAATCTGCCCTCTTTGGCCTAGCTGGACGCCCCTGACTAAAGCCTCGGGTTCCACTCTTTTTAGGTCATACTTAGGGTGTTTATATAGACTTCTGAATGTGTTTCTTCACCCCTAAGTATCCTAATTCGAGTGAAATTTCTCTTAGTCACGGCAGGGACACGCTCATGGCACACGCCCGTGTGAATCATGGCCAGGCTGTGTTCGAGACTGTTGAATGAGGCATAGTCATGTGGTCTTGGGCCCAGGCCGTGTTGATTTCGTGATATGGCCCATTTACTCTATTTTGGGCCCGTTTCTCGTTCTTTTCATCATCCGGTGCTCTTCTGAGTATAAAACATGAAAACAAAGGATTAAGAGCACCAAATTACATAATTCAAGGCTTAAATCATCCAAAAGCATGCTAAATGTGGGCTTAAAATATGTTACTATTACGATTTATCAACAATTATTCTGAATATAACTTTGTTGGTGAGATTATTCACTCTCGGTTCTTCATTAAACTAAACTGAACTTATCAAACTTTTACGAGTTTGTGGTGTTCACCTAATTGTCTTGTCACTCATTTCCCATCACGGAATGTGGCGACTTAGCTTCCCAAGGTTCGAGTATTCTGTCAAGTTTAAGTGGTTCGTAGTTTTAGTATAGCTATGGTTCCTTAAAGTATTCAAGTACTTTAAGTTTAGGTTTCCACCAATTGAACCTATTCAAGACAATCCTTCCATTCGAGCTATTTTCTAAACTATCCAAGCTTGGGAAATCACATCAATGTGCCAACTAAGGCAGTAGCGAAAACCCCATACGAATTGCGACATGGCAGGAAGCTGAATCTTAATCATTTTAGGATATGAGGATGCCCGGCCCATGTATTGGATAAAGATGCGAGGAAGTTGGACTCACGGATAAAATTGTGCATGTTTGTAGGATATCCAAAGGGAACAAAGGGTGGTTTGTTTTATAATCCAAAATACAAACTGTTACAGTCTCAACTCAAGCTATTGTCCTTGAAAAAAGTTACATGAATGACTTCAAACCTCAGAGTAAAGAGGTACTCGAGGAGCTTTCGAGAAATATACAAATACCTACGAATATAGTTCCAGAACCAACTCCTAATAGTAGACCTACAAATGATCAACAGCATAGGGAGCCTCATCGTAGTGGATGGGTCTTTGTAGGATAGAGTTCTTCTAATCTGGCAGAAGTGTTTTTAACACTGAGTTTGCCAAACAAAAAGATGATGACTCATTCACATATGATGAAGCAATGCAGAGTGTTGATTCTAAGCTTTGGGAAATAGGTATGAAAACTGAGATGGACTCTATGTATTCTAACTTAATGTGGAAACTTGTAAACTTACCGGAAGGGATAAAACCCATAGGGTGTAAGTGGATCTAAAAGAAATGCAGATGGAAAAAGTGGAAACTTATAAGGCCTGACTTGTAACAAAAGCTTATACTCTGAAAGAATGTATTGAGTACGAAGAACCCTTCTCTTCGGTTTCCATGATCAAGTTAATCCGCATATTACTATCCATTGTGGCAGCTCTTGATTACAAGGTTCTTGCAAATAGATCTCAAGACAGCATTTTTTAATGGCTATCTTGAAGAGAGCATGTGTAACGCCCCAAAATCCCGAAACTCTAAATTTCGTGCCCTGAAGTTGGTATGTATGAGTAGCATTAAAATATTAATTTTAAGGTATTACCAGGGTTGTTTGAAGTCTTAGGGATAGGAAAGACCATAGGGAAAATTTTAATTTTTGCTTTAGTGGACCCTAGTCTCATGTATTAGGCCTCTTAAACAGATTAAGGGGAAAATAGAACATAATTGGGCCTGTGGTTCAGTGGCAAGGTGGCGTCACTTGGGGAGCTATAAAGTGGCGTTACTAGCAGGTGAGGAGGTCCAAGGTTCGAGGCTTAAAAGTGGCGAACTAAGGGGTTTTATTTTTGTACATGGAAGGAAGGCAGTGGTGCTAGAGTGGACTCTGGAAGGGAGAGTTCAGGAGAGAAATTTATGGTAAAGATAAGAGAGAAAAGATAGGGGATTGAGGTGTGGATGTGTTGGTGCCAAATGGGACTGTAGGGGGAAGGTGGTTCGGCTTTGGCTATAAAAAGGGGGTGCCGAATTCCTTAGAAGGGTTCTTTGAGTTTCCATCTTTCTTTCTTCTCTTCCCCTCATCCTTATTTTCTTCCACTGACGAATACCATCATCTCTATCTGCTGAAATCCCTGTATGTGCTGATTCTTTGGTGTCTTTCCTCCATCACAAATCTGTTGATCAAGTGATTAAAAGCTAGATCTTGTTCAGTAGCTATCTAAGCCGCAAGATCAAAAGGTAAGTACTCAGTCAACCTCCTTAGTGTGTTTTGTTAAAAGTCGAAGGGTTATCTAACTTCTCCTTGCCGTTAACCTTGTATTAACAAGGGTAGGTTCAAAGATCGCAAGCGTGATAAGGATCGTTAGCAATGAGGTAAGTGTACTCGTTTTAGTGGTAGTGGTCGAACGTAAGTATGGCCTATAGGGGTGACTTGTGTGGAATATGGGTCACTCGATCTTTGATAATATTTGTGTGGGTGCAGATCTACGTGAATAGTAGCTAATGAAGGGCTACTAGAACTGGTGGCACACGGTAAGGTTATGGTACCGCTTCGGTTTTTGGGTAAATACTGTAGTGAAGTGTGTACTCATTGGAGGTTGGTATTGATTGTAGGTTCAAGGCTGAGGATAGTGTAGCACGTTGCATTAACCAGGTGTGTATACACACTTCACACAGACATATTGGCAAAAGCCGAAATCCCGAAAAACCTGAATGCCGAAAAAGCCGAAAATCTGAAAGGTTGGCGCTGGTAACCACACGAGCGTACGGACATTTGTGTGGGGACACCGATACGATTACCGGGGCCAAGAGAGCGATCTCATGGGCCACTATCTGGCTGGCCGGGCCAAAAGGGGCTAAATGGGCCTGCCGAGCTCGTGGGCCCAAATCGGTAGGAATTGATATGTGAGAATTGAATGATGGATTGATATGGTTGTATGGTTTGAATAAGATTGGGCCTAATGGGCTATATAATCGTGATGGGGTTTAAAGGGTTATATGGACATGAATAGGCTTAGTGGGCCTTATGGGGCTTTGGAAATGAGTGCTAGGGTTGTAATGGACTCTAGGCCTAATTCTGATAAATTCTTAAATCGCAAAAACTTAATCTAATAATCAAACATGTCTGTGGACAAGTCGTTGGGTTAGAGTGTGGCAATGGACATATGCATGCCTAGGATTGGATCTAGGGAGAGCTTGGTACTTAAGCGGTCCTAGTGACTCACCTCCTCTTCTCTGGGATCCTACCTGGTGCATAGTGTCTGTTCACTTTAGTCGCAAGGACTTGTTAATGGGCCAAGGTTCATGATAAAACCCAAGAGGGAACAAAATACCCTTGATTTACAAAATTACCAAAATACCCCTAATTTACAAAATTACCAAAATACCCCTGATTTGCAAAATTACCAAAATACCCCTGGGTAGTGAAATGACTAGAATACCCCCAGGTGCTTAATGTATGGAAATGTGTATGTTGCATTCATGAGATATATGTTGCACTTGGGTGGGTTTGGTGATACGGAGAAGACATGTGAGGATCGCATAGTACTTGACAACCATGGATCCACTGGTGGCTTTAAGCCCAATATATGCTTAGCAGCCTTGTTGCAATGTGAGTAGTGCTGCTGTTGGTGCTACCTTTGGAGTGTAGGGATGGGTGGGTTGATATTTATATCCCCACAGGAGTGTAGGGTTGGAAGGGAAATGGAGTGCAGGGTTGGATTTGGGTTGGGGGCATTGCATTCATGTGACACTGATGTGTTATGAGGTTATAGTGGGCTAAGGCCCAAGACCACCAATTTTGTTAGGGCTTAGGCCCAATATGATATTTGCATGTTGACTGGATTACCAAGGGTTGTACACATGAGTTTCGAAACTCACACCCTTTATTAAATGTTTCAGGTGACCCACAGTAGACGGCTCGACGTGGGAGAGAACTCGGAGATGGCCACACTACAAGTTACTTTGAAGTTTTTGTTTATTTATTTTGAACGACTCTATTTGAATTACTTAATTTTCATTAAGATGTAATAAGGCCTTGTATCTCCAATTTAACTTGCATTTGGATTTTATTATTGTTTCAACTGCCTAAGTATTAAACCTAAATAAATTTCTAAAGTTTAATCATGGTTTTTGAAATAACTATAACATATAGATGTTTTCTTAAAACATGGGCTTTTATCATAACTTAGCAAGTATTTGGATTTGGATTTGGATTTCTAAGCCTTAAACTTAAGTTTTAACTAAGCAAAGTCGTTTTGAATTATTCTTTTGATGTGACATCACTAGATTCGGCCATAACGTCTGGGCCGGGTCTGGGGGTGTTACAGTATGTACGTGATGCAACCCATTAGATATAAGCTAAAGGAAACGAGCATAAAGTTTGCAAACTACTGAGATCTATATATGGACTTAAGCAAGTGTCTCGCTCATGGAATCAAAGATTCGATCATGTAATTAAGACTTTTGGATTTGAGCAAAATGTAGATGAGCCTTGTGTTTATAAACGTTTAGGGGATGGAAAGGTGGTCTTTCTCATTTTGTATGTCTATGATATTCTACTCATTGGGAATGATGTAGGGACATTGTCATCAGTTAAACTGTGGTTAACCCAACAATTTAGCATAAAGGTCTTTGGAGAAGCTAATTTTTTCCTAGGTATTCGAATCTCAAGGGATCAAAAGAACGAAGTGATAACAGTGTCTCAAGCTTCATACATAGACAAGATATTGGAGTGTTCTGTAATAACCAATTTGAAGAAGGGAAATCAACCCTTTGTATCAAGATTTCATCTCTCTTTAGAGGACTATCCTAAGACAACAGAAGAAAGAGAGAAAATGGGAAAGGTTTCTTATGCTTCGGAAATAGGAAGTCTCATGTATGCTATGTTATGCAGACGCCCAGATATATGTTTTGTAGTGAGGTTGTTAGGTTGATATCAGGCGAATCCAGGACCAAGACATTGGTAAGCAGTTAACCATATACTCAAGTATTTACATAGAACGTGGGATTATATGCTTACGTATTCTAGAGGAGATCTAAATCCTATAGGACATACCAATTTTTACTTCCATCGGGATTCGAAGAAATCGACATCAGACTGTGTTTTTGTCCTAGGCGATGGGTCTATCATGTAGAGAAGTGTAAAGTAGACTTGTACTGCTAACTTCACTATGGAGGGCAGAATATGAGGTATGGAAAAGATATGGAACTATAACAGTGTGGATATAGCTAAACCTAAAAGAAACTATATAAGGACAAACCACATTAAGGGAGATAGCTGTGTATGACAGAATAGCAAATATAGTCAAAGATTGCATATGAGGACAAACCCTGGGATTTGTTTTGCCAATACTCTACTAACTAGAGAGCTATTTGGGAAACATATGGAGGGGCACAAGAATGTGAAACATGACTCATCTATTTCATTAGGGCAAGTGGGAGACTATTGGATCTGGTGCCTTAAGTGTAGTATTTTCTTCTAAGTATACTTGTGATTTTTTAAACATAGTGGTTAAGAAAATTATTCATGAATTACATTATTACTTTGTATTATTGTCCTCAAACAAATTTTGTACGCAAAGCAAAATGGAAGCTAATGTTACACACTAGTTGTCTAAAGTTTAACTTATAATAAACGGTATTACATGGTTAGATTGTAACTGTAACATCCCTAACCCGTATCCTTCGCTGAAATAGGGTTATGGAACATTACAGTAAGAACTTAACTTAAAATCATCAATTTCCAAACATTTCATAATCATAGCAAAATCCATTTAAACACATGCATACATCCCTTATTCGAGCCCTCAAGGCCCTAGAAATACTTTAGAAACGATTCGGGACTAAATCGAGAACATAAGAAACCATAAGGAAAAAGTTGGAAAAATTCACACTGCAGGGGTCACACGGCCTGAGACACGGGCACGGCTAAGACACAAGCCCATGTCTCAGGCCATGTAACATTTGAAATAGGGACACACATCTGTGTCCTAGCCCATGTTCGTGCATGTGTAACTCTTTGACTTGGGTCACATGGCCAAGCCACATGCCCATGTGCCAGGCCGTGTAACTCTCAAAATGGCCTCACACGCCCGTGTGCTAGGTCGTATAACTACCTAACTTGGAACCCTTTGAAACCTACAGGGGACACACGGTTGTGTTGCATGGCTGTGTGTCACACATGGCTGAGACACACGCCCGTGTCTTAGGCCGTGTGTGTAATGACCCAAATTTGGGCCTAGTAGAATTAGGCCTATTGGGCCTTGGCCATGGAAGCGCTTAAAATTTTTAAGAATAAGAGAACGGCACTAATGCAAGTTGGACCTATTAGGTGAGTGATTTTGGAAGGTTAGGGGGCTTCCATGAAGTCCCGAGATCAAACTGGGCTTTAGGAAAATTTTGGTTTTAGGCTAATAAAACCCTGGGAGTTAGTAAGTAGGCTTTAAGAATAAAATGTGGAGAAAAATGACACAAAAGGAGTTGTGGTCTAGTGGCAAATGGTGCCACATGGGAGACAAGGAAGTGACGCCATAGAGGAAGCAAGGGGTCCAAGGTTCAAGTCTTAGCGCTTGCATTACATTTTGATTTCTTTTTTAGATGAACTTAGACTTTGGCCATAGACTTATATTTAGTTGCGCATGTTTTAAGACAACAAGGATCTAGTTGGTAAAGTGGCTAGCGGCGTGGATTATGTTACAAGGGAGCCTGAGTTCGAATCCCATCGCAAGCAAAAAGGGATATTTATTTTGCTAAGTTGGGACGACCAGAGTTTGTGTTGGAATTAAACTCTGCTGAAGGAGGGATCCCACATCGGGAAGCTAGCAAGAGGGAAGGTGAGAAGCTGGCTTTAAATAGAGCAATCTATGAGGAGAGTAAGCATACCTTGGTTGGCGTTGGGCATAGGAGTGGTCGGAGCGCAGATCAACCCCAGATTCCTATCATGAGTGTTCTTGTGGGTTAGGCTGTTTGGGCCGAAATGGGCCATAATAGGCCATGTGGGGCTCGTGGGCCCATAGGAATAATTTGTATGATTGTGTAGTAGATAGTGAATTAGTTTATGTGAATCTCATATCTGTGGCTAGATTTGGGCTAAATGGGCCACACGAACGTGTGGGTCCATTTGGGCCAAGAATGGGCCTTAGGCCCACTCGCATCGTCATCTCTGTTTAGAATTCCTTGGTTTACAAAATTACTAAAATACCCTTAGTTTACAAAATTACTGAAATACCCTTGGTTCACAAAATTACTAAAATACCCTTGGTTTATAAAATTACTGAAATACCCCCGGACTGCAAAATTATCGAACTACCCCTAATTTGTGAAATTATCGAAATACCCTCAGACTACAAAATTACCAAAATACCCTCGACGGGTAAAATTACGGAGATGCCCTTACGAGGCGAAATAATCGTTTTACCCCTAGTCGATTAAATGATCGTTGTACCCTAGGGGTAGTACTAGTGTTGTATTTGTTAATTGTATGATTGATTATGTTTGAGATGTACTGCATACATGGATTAGTTATGAGTAGAATTACCGAATTACCTCTGTAGGGTAGGATTATCGAAATACCCTTATAGGGTAAAATGACTATTTTGCCCCTGAGGGTAAAAGACTGATTTTGGTGCCATGATTTGATTGTGATTGTACGACTGTGGATTAACCGACTTGACTGTAGGTGTGTGTCTGATTTGCTTTTAATATGTGTTGAAATGATTGTTACTAAGCATGTCCATTTTGCATACACGTGTAATGATTGAGCATCACATACACGACATACTACATTGGGTTGGGTTATGCTTATAGAGGAAGTACTGTACTGGTGGCTATGCCACGTTATACTAGTTTAGTGGCTCTGCCACGATATACTGATTTTAGTGGCTCAGCCACGTATACGGTTACTAGCAGCTTTGCTGCGTTGATACTGGCAGCTCGGCTGCGATCCTGGTGTGTAGGGCTGGGTGGGTTGACTTGGTCCCCACAGGTGTGTAGGGACGGGTGGTGTGATGGTTGGATTAGGTTGGGCTGCATCCTCATACTGTTGCATACTTGTTTATGAGATCTGTCACTGTACTAGGCTTAGGCCCACTTGTTCTGTTATTGGTTTGGGCTAGGCCCAATTGATTCTGTTATGGGATGTGACCCAAATGATGTTGTAGTGGGCTTTGACCCACATATGCTCTGAACTATACTTCACTGTTATTGTTAAAGGGCTTTGGCCTAGTCTGTTAGATTTCTGATTCTGTATACTGACTGTTATTCTGGTAAGGGGATTACACACTAAGTTTTCATAAACTCATCCCATTTTTAACTGTGCAGGTAATCCCCAGCCTTAGACGGATCGGTGCTGTGAGGGACTCGGAGGTGGCCACATGTTCTCAAGTTTTTCCTTATGGCTAGCCTTTCAAATAATTTACTTTGGGTTGATATTTTTGTAATAAGGCCATTTGGGAATTAAACTTTTATTTTCTATTATTCTTTTATCTGCCAAGCTAGAAAACACGGGTTTTCCAAAATAATAACTGCTTTCAAACACTATGTTTTCGCAACCTAATTTTTAAATATCATGTTTCCATAAATCATTTATTTTCATTAAGCTTCTGCAATTGAAAAAGATTTTATTAAGTGATTAATAACATTTTAAAAAGGGAATAGTTTTTATATAAACCACGCTTTGAAAATAAATGAATGCAAATGAAAACACTGTTTTTGAGAAACACTTCAATGTGACATGTCAGATTCGGGCCTAACTTCTAGGCCAGGTTTGGGGTGTTACAGTGTGGACAAAAAATAGGCCAATTTCAAGCCCTTTCTTTCACCCAACTCAAGCACACACCTACAAGCCATTTGCACATACAATCAAGCTTTAAAACATACCTAAAACATGCATAATAAGACCAAATCCATAGGTCATTTATCCATACAACCAATATGCCTAAAAGGCACCTTAATTACAACAACCAAGCATACTAAAACATATACATAATTTAGTCATTCATCATTCATACATTTCTAGCCTATTTCCATACCAACCTTACCACAATAACCACATGCCAAATCACATTGAAACATACTAAATTGGTCATTCAAAATATACATTCACTTTACCATTTCAACACCAACCATCAAAGCATCAACATACCAAAAGTTCACCAAACTTAATACCACATTTATAAGCCAAACATTACAATTATCTTATTAAACCCAATTCACCTATACATGTCATTATAACCTTGACCAAAACATCAAAATCTACTGATATAGTCGTTGGATAGTGTGATAGGTCTCTGACGAGCTTCTAAACTGGTCGAGCTTCCGATAATCTATAAAACATAGGAAAGAAAAATGATGTAAGCACATAATGCTTAACAAGTTCGTACATAATGAACATAGCTAACCATTTCAATGCATAATCATAAAATAAACATGAATCAATCCAACATAGCTTGGCACAAGCCTAAGCATCATCAACAACAAAAGTTATTGATTAAACAAATAACTTAGCAATATCACATGGTAAGGGATAGTACATGAACATAGCATCACTTTAATCATACTTTTCATAGTCATGAGTGTTCATACTTTGATCATCAACAATTCAGACCTTTTTATGAATTCTTAACGTAGCTTTCGGTATACTTAACATTCTTCTACTTTTCATGCTCGTTGAACCACTTAGAATAATATCGATATGCGGGAAACTCACACAAAGTGTGCTAAATACATGGTCGAAACCATTCATTTTTGTAACACCCCAAACCCGGCCTAGACGTTACGACCGGATCTAGCATGTCACATGAAAGGAATGTCTAAAAAAAACTGTGCGTTCATTAAAAAGTTCGTATTCTTTTTGAAACTCCGTGTTTTGTGGTTTGTTTATAAAAGTCGATTCATTTCAATGCCCATTTTACAAAGTTGTTATTAATTTGAATAAAATTGTATTTGTTGTGAAAATCGAGTTTAAGTAATTTTGAATAAAAATGGTTTATTATCATTTTAGGAAAATCCCATATTGAACATTTAATAATAAACAGTAACCAAATTGAAAGCTCAAACCAAATAAAATACCAAAGGTCGTATTACATAACAAAATCCCAAAATTAAAAGTAGGTTTAAATAAAAGAACCGAGTCTACGAGAAAACATTGCAGGGCCACCACAAGTCTGCCTCGGCTCCCAAATCCATGATCTAATGATTACCTGAAACATTTAAAAAAAGGGGGTGAGTTTACGAAAACTCTGTGTGTACACCCTCATCAGTAAGAACATGCATCAAAATAATCTGGGCCGAAGCCCATTACAAATCACTTTGGACGAAGCCCGTACAGAACAGACTGGGCTTTAGCCCTTTTAGCAGAGTATAGCAGATAATCAGATAATCGATACGATATGATGCAGAACCCAATCCCAACCTAAGTTTCCATCCGCTACACATCACCCGTACCTGCAAATCACACCAATGGGGATTACTAAATCGACCCTCCATCCGCTACACACCCTCGAAGGCAGTCGCTGTAGTCAACTGCTCATCGCCCTTAATACGTGGCATAGCCACCGGATAATGTGACAACGTCACCAAATCATAATATTGTGACATGAGTCACCAGATAATGTGGTAAAACCACCGGAACACTTCCCCTTTTCATTATAACCCTCGTGCCCATGCAATATACAAAGTTATGATGAAATGACAATGTAATCATTACGAACATATCAGAAAACGTATGAAACAAATTACCATCATAATCAGAATAATAATATACAACATAATCAAGCTAACCAACCTCTAAGGGTATAATAGTAATTTTACCTACCAAGGGTATTTTCGTAATTTACCCACCAAGGGTATTTTCGTAAATTCACACCTGCAATGGCCTTTTCGAAGGCCTAATGTTGCCACGAGCGACTCAATTGCCAATTTCGATCGTTAGCGGACTATTGGGCCTCAAACCCAATTTCGACCCATTCGAGCCCACACGCTCGTGTGGCCCACCTAGCACAAATCTAGCCAGGTATATAAGTTCCACCTACTCTAGTTCACTATATACTATATCATCATACAATTTACTCATATGGGCCCACGGGTCCATTGGGCCCACTTCGGCCCATTGTGGCCCAAGCAGCCCAACCCACAAGAATACTATTGATGGCCTCAACTATCGCGTTGAAGCCCCACACGTACGTTCACACGCTTGTGTGGCTACTATTGCCGTGACCGGCACTTCGGCATTTGCCGCTCTACAACTAGAGTAGAGAGAGTTACACACCTGATAGGAATCTGGTGTTAAACCGTGCTGGGACCACTCCTGTGCCCAAACACCCACCAAGATGTGTTTACTCTCTTCCTAGGATGCTCTTTATATAGCTAGCTCTTCACCTTCATTCTTTGTGTCTTTCCGATGTGGGATCCCTTCGCCAGTAGAGTTTAAATTCAACTGAAACTCTTGCCATCCAATCCGCAAAATAAATACTCCCTTGCTTCTCATGAGATTCGAACCCAGGCTCACTTGTAGCATAATCCACATCGCTAACCACTTGGCCACAAGCTCTTCTTGTGTCTTAAACCATGCGTAACTAAATATAAACTATGGCCCAAATTCTAAGATCCAGGTAAAAAGAAACCAAAATGCAAAAGCCAAGACTTGAACCTTGGACCTCCTTTCTTCCTTGTGGCGTCACCCACTTGTCTCTTATGTGGCATCACTTTGCCATTACACCACACACTCCACTTGTGTCATTTTCCTCCACTTTTTATTCTTAAGGCCCACCTGCCAACTTCCAGGGTTTTTTCCGCCTAAAACCAAAATTTCCCTAAAGCCTAAATTTGATCCCGAGACTTCCTAGAAGCCCTCTAACCTTCCAAAATCACTTACCTAATAAGTCTAACTTGCATTAATACCGTTCTCTAAAATTTTGAACGCTACTACGCTTAAGGCCCATTGGGCTCAATCCTACTAGGCCCAATTTCAGGATGTTACAAATCTATCCTCCTTAAAGAAATTTTGTCCTTGAAATTTCCAACTAACTAACAGTAGTACATCCTAACTTACAACACTATGCCCATGCTGCGCACTCTGATTCTAATAACACTAATACCCTTTCTAACTAAATCTTGGAACCCCTTCACATAACCAACTATCTAACACCGGAGCAAACGAATATTTTCCACACATACATACAATTCCTATATTCAAGCATCACATCCACACATCGCAGAATAAATACAATCATTCAGCATATAATAGAATATAGTAAAAAGGAAACTTACGGATTTGGTGCCGAAGACTCGGGTGCCATACTTCCAGAAAACATATATATATATTTTTCTAAACCATTTTCCAAACCATCCTTTGAAAACATTTTTGAACCCAACACCACAGAGAAGTTTTTGAACCTAGGCTCTGATACCATAATTGTAACACCCCAAACCTGGCCTAGACGTTACGACCGGATCTAGCATGTCACATGAAAGGAATGTCTAAAAAAAACTGTGCGTTCGTTAAAAAGTTCGTATTCTTTTTGAAACTCCGCGTTTTGTGGTTTGTTTATAAAAGCCGATTCATTTTAATGCCCATTTTACAAAGTTGTTATTAATTTGAATAAAATTGCATTTATTGTGAAAATCGAGTTTAAGTAATTTTGAATAAAAATGGTTTATTATCATTTTAGGAAAATCCCATATTGAACATTTAATAATAAACAGTAACCAAATTGAAAGCTAAAACCAAATAAAATACCAAAGGCCTTATTACATAACAAAATCCCAAAATTAAAAGTAGGTTTAAATAAAAGAACCGAGTTTATGAGAAAACATTGCAGGGCCACCACAAGTCTACCTCGGCTCCTAAATCTGCGATCTAATGATTACCTGAAACATTTAAAAAGAGGGGGTGAGTTTACAAAAACTCTGTGTGTACACCCTCATCAGTAAGAACATGCATCAAAACAATCTGGGCCGAAGCCCAATACAAATCACTTTGGACAAAGCCCGTATAGAATAGACTGGGCTTTAGCCCTTTTAGCAGAGTATAGTAGATAATCAGATAAACGATGTGATATGATGCAGAACCCAATCCCAACCTAAGTTTCCATCCGCTACACACCACCCGTACCTGCCAACCACACCAATGGGGATTACTAAATCGACCCTCTATCCGCTACACACCCTCGAAGGCAGTCGCTGCAGTCAACTGCTCATCGCCCTTAATACGTGGCATAGCCACCGGATAATGTGACAACTTCACCAAATCATAATATTATGACATGAGTCACCAGATAATGTGGTAAAACCACCGGAACACTTCCCCTTTTCATTATAACCCTCGTGCCCATGCAATATACAAAGTTATGATGAAATGACAATGTAATCATTACGAACATATCAGACAACGTATGAAACAAATTACCATCATAATCAGAATAATAATATACAACATAATCAAGCTAACCAACCTCTAAGGGTATAATAGTAATTTTACCTACCAAGGGTATTTTTGTAATTTACCCACCAAGGGTATTTTCATAAATTCACACCTGCAATGGCCTTTCTGAAGGCCTAATGTTGCCACGAGCGACTCAACTGCCAATTCCGGTCGTTACCGGACTATTGGGCCTAAAACCCAATTTCGGCCCATTCGGGCCCACACGCTCGTGTGGCCCACCTAGCACAAATCTAGCCACGTATATAAGTTCCACCTAGTCTAGTTCACTATATACTATATCATCATACAATTTACTCATATGGGCCCACGGGCCCATTGGGCCCACTTCGGCCCATCGTGGCCCAAGCAGCCCAACCCACAAGAATACTATTGATGGCCTCAACTATCGCATCAAAGCCCCACACGTACGCTCGTGTGGCTACTATTGCTGTGACCGGCACTTCGGCATTTGCCGCTCTACAACTAGAGTAGAGAGAGTTACACACCTGATAGGAATCTGGTGTTAAACCGTGTTGCGACCACTCTTGTGCCGAAACGTCCACCAAGATGTGTTTACTCTCCTCATAGGATGCTCTTTATATAGCTAGCTCTTCACCTTCATTCTTTGTGTCTTTCCAATGTGGGATCCCTTCGCCAGTAGAGTTTAAATTCAACTGAAACTCTTGCCGTCCAATCCGCAAAATAAATACTCCCTTGCTTCTTATGAGATTCAAACCCAGGCTCCCTTGTAGCATAATCCACGTCGCTAACCACTTGGCCACAAGCTCTTCTTGTGTCTTAAACCATGCGTAACTAAATATAAACTATGGCCCAAATTCTAAGATCTAGGTAAAAAGATACCAAAATGCAAAAGCCAAGACTTGAACCTTGGACCTCCTTCCTTCCTTGTGGCGTCACCCCCTTGTCTCTTATGTGGCGTCACTTTGCCATTACACCACACACTCCAATTGTGTCATTTTCCTCCACTTTTTATTCTTAAGGCCTACCTGCCAACTTCCAGGGTTTTTTTCGCCTAAAACCAAAATTTCCCTAAAGCCTAAATTTGATCCTGGGACTTCCTAGAAGCCCTCTAACCTTCCAAAATCACTTACCTAATAAGTCTAACTTGCATTAATACCGTTCTCTAAAATTTTAAATGCTACTATGCTTAAGGCCCATTGGGCTCAATCTTACTAGGCCCAATTTCAGGATGTTACAATTTCCTTTTCCTTTACATAGATGCTTACTCAAGACATAAATGGGTCTACTCACACAAGCTGGCAGTCAGAATGTACTACACGATGCCGCTCACACAAGCTGACGAGTGTCCACAACAAATGTCAAAACTCAGCCATCAGTAGGACATTCAGGACCAACACCCGAAACATGGTAACCCTAATGACATGTCATTTGTATCCTATATATTCCTAAGGTTCAAACGGGGCTTGATAGTAATCGTAACGTTGTTGGATTTCTGTCGTGACATGATATGATGAATAACATAATAGCATTTATATAAAATACATTAAAATGCTATTTAAGCATACGAACTTACCTCGATAACAAAAACAAAGAAATGGGAACGACTAGTTCGATACTTTATCTTTCTCTCGATCTAGATCAGTACGACATTTAACTTGATCTAAATAAGCAAATTTAATCCATTTAATAATCATTCTATTCAATTCAGTCCAAAATTCATACTTTTGCAAAATAATGCTTTTGCCTCTATTATTTAAACTTCTTTACAATTTAGTCCTTTAGCTCGTAAATTGAATTTCATGCAATTTCATCCACATACTAAGCTAGTTGAATTCAATATAATCCCATAGCAACTCATACAAACCATTATTTCACAATTTCACCATGAATTTTACATTTTACAAATAAATCCCTAATTGACATTTTCAAGAAAAATCACGTTACAAAGGTTGTTGATTTATCAATAAAGATTCATTTTCTTCTATCAAACATTAAAAATCACATGCACTCATTCATGGAAAAAACCTAACCTTTAAACTTTTTTCCAAATTAGTCCCTGGGCTAGCTACATTAAACTACAACGACTTCAAAAACATAGAAATCATTAAAAACGAGATTGAAATCACTCGCATGCACAAGGTAGTCTTGGTCGAACCTTCAAGCTTCTTTAATGGTGTTTCCTTAGTTTAATATCGGTGGAAGTGATGAACATAAAAGATGATACTTTTTTCTTTTCTTTATTTTACTATCATTTATTTATTAATTTACAAATGTAACCTTATTATTAAACGTTAAAATTACTTAATTCATGTCCAAGAATGTCCACTAACTTTATAGATGGTAAAATTACCATTTAAATCCCTTAAAAAATTAATTTCATAGTCATTTCATTCCTTTAGCTTATAGAACTTAAATTTTGTACCTTTTACAATTTAGTCCCTTTTACTAAATTAAGCATGCAAGTGTCAAAATTTCTTAACGAAATTTCTATACAACACTACTAACATGCTGTAGACATTAAAATAATAATAAAATAAATATTTTCATGTCAGATTTGTGGTTCTGAAACTACTATTTTGATTTCACTGAAAGCGGGCTGTTATAGAACATAGAAAGACAACTTGTATTAGTAGACGAACCTAAACATATCCTTAGTCTAATCAGAAATGATCAAATAGATTAAAAGACTAATGTGACGTTTATCAAGTCCAATTAGGGAGATGCCTTGTCTTTGGCATCAGAGCAGATGACTCCTAGAAGATAGATATGACTGACTAGACTAACAGTAATCGGCAGGACCCAAGCAGAATATATCCTAAATTTGTTTATGGATTTATTCACTTGTGACATTCATAGTGTGGCATACCTAAATCCTAAGTGGATGGTGGACTATGTATGCGTGAATCGTACACTTTGATGTAAGTAAAAGCCTGAGTTCAAATAGATATGGAATCGAAAGCTAGTGCGTTGGGTGTATAACTTCTATAGTGTGTAGCGTCATTCACAATAGTGGAATTCATAGCCCAAAACATGGGTAAATGGTATGCTCTAATTGGCATTACATGGTTGATGAAAAGTAAATGTGACCATGGGTCATCCGTCTTTGTATGGATGACTTGATTACTATTTAATGGTGATTGACTTTTCTTGAAGGAAGATGTAATGGTTACCTTGAGATAAAATATGACCATATTAGGAGAACGTATATTACCCCAAAGAGAACAAGGATATCCTACTAGGTTAACACACTTATGATGAGGCCATTGGACGAGCACTGAGTAGTTACTTTCGTAATGGTATGTCATTGGGGAGAGCATAGTCACGATACTATAGTGGAATGACTTTGTGACTAAATAAGTAATAGGTGAAAGGCCAAAACTGAAATATAAATCATTTGTGCCTCAACTACATATGTCCAATCAGTCCCTCACTTAGTTTGTTGAAACTATAAATGAGTTTCGTGTTTGAATAGAAATTAACAGAATGGATAGGAAAAGAGAAATGGAAAACATTTAGGAATGATTATGGTTTTCTCCAAAATGAAGAAATAGAATCATTTGGAAATGAATGTAAGTTTCCAAAAATGGAAATTATAACAGCCCAGTTTAGACCCTAGTCGGAACAGTGGTTTCGAGACCACAAATCTAAGGTTGGAATAATATTTTAATATTATTTTCTGTGTGAACAGTGTGTGAATTAGCTTGTGTGAAATTTCTGTGTTAAGATTTTATTAATTGTGTGTTTAATTTGTGAAAATGAACCTAATCGTATAAGATGAAAAAGTTGTATGTTGATTTATAAGAGCCTAATTGTTGTTGGCTTTTTAAGGTGGAGGCCTTATGTTGTTATTAATCCAATTATAAGATAGTGGGTAATTAAATGGAAAAATAACCTTATTGCTTATTTTTCCTATATGTTTAATGAAAGCATAAAATGGGAAATGGATAATTAAGTTATAATTTAATATAACAAAAAGCTTGATAATTGCCATATTCATCATCTTTGGCTGAATGTACAAAGAAAAGGAGAAAGGAAAAAGAAAGCTAGGTTTCGATTGATTTTTAAGCTTGATTAAGGTATGATTTTTGACTCGATTTTTGATGATTTTTATGTTTTTAAGATTATTACTTAGTCTACTATCAAGGCCATGTCATAATTTTGTGAATTGATGATGTTTTTATGATGAGCCATTGATGAATGCTTGAGCTATGTGTTAGTTGATAGTGTAATATGGAAGATATGTGAAGGATGAACATATTTTGTCTTTGAATTTTTAGTGAAATTGAGTAAATTGAGCTTAATTGAGAAAAGTGCAAATTGGAGGACTAAAATGTGAAATAGATGAAATGCGTGGGCTTGAAATAGTATGGGAAGAATTTGGCTAAGCATATGTGATTTGAAATTATGTGTATTTGGGGATTTGATGAATTAGGGACTAAAGTGTCGAAATGTGAAAATGTGAGCGCTATTTTGTAAAATGCCCTAAATAAGTGTTTGTGGACTTAATTGAATGAATTGGTGATTGAATGGATTGAATTTGAATGTTTATAGACCAAGAAAGGAGAGGTTCGGATCAAGATTGTAAAGCCCCGAATTTGGGCCTAGAAGAATTGGGTCTATTGGGCCTTGGGCATGGGAGCATTTAAAATTTTTGAGAACAAGAGAACGACACTAATGCAAGTTGGACCTATTAGGTGAGTGATTTTGGAAGGCTAGGGGGCTTCCATAAAGTCCTGGATTCAAACCTGGGCTTTAGGAAAATTTTGGTTTTAGGTGAATAAAACCTTCGGAGTTAGTAAGTAGGCTTTAAGAATAAAATGTGGAGAAAAATGACACAAAAGGAATTGTGGTCTAGTGGCAAATGGAGCCACATGGGAGACAAGGAGTTGACACCGTAGAGGAAGCAAGGGGTCCAAGGTTCAAGTCTTAGTGCTTGCAATTCATTTTGATTTCTTTTTAAATGAACTTAGACTTTGGCCCATAGGCTTATATTTAGTTGCGCATGTTTTAAGACACAAAAGGAGCTTGTGTTGTGGTGGCATGTAGCATCTGGAGCATAGGAGAGGGTAAG